>CAWUFW010001246.1:1800000-2147500 GCA_963921515.1 Calotriton arnoldi
GAGACCATGGGCAATACATGGAATACTAAGTCCCACAAGACACAAGGGTAGCGTCCTAGGAGGCAGCTGGCATTTACAGAGCACAGGGCAAAGCTAGTTGAAGAGAAGATTCTTTTACTGGTGGTTTCTATCCTCTTCGATTTTCAATCAGGGTGTCAGGATCTGAGACTCGATTGCGCCTTCCGTGCTGTTAACGAGGGCGGGACTACAACTCCCAGGAACCCTGTATAAGTAGAAGGGAGGAGTCTCATATTTCAGTCGGCCATGCACGCCTGCCGGTGTGCGGAATTCCTTATTTCCAGGAAGAAGCATTCAGGGCGAGTGATTCCTTGCCCACCATCTGCAGATCTCCCGGGGTTCTGGCTTGAACCCGAGTGCAGCGAGTCCGTTGCGCTATCCCCCTGTTCTCCTAGGAGGGAGCACGAGGCCGAGGTTGTGCGGTTGACAGCTTGTCATTCCGCTCTTTGCTTCGTGGCCATCCGGGAATATACCAGAGCGGCGAAAGGGCCGTGGTTCTGTCGGCAGTCGCCTCACGGTGTTTTCAAGTGGAGTATTCCAGTTTTAGCTTCCGAAGATCTAAAGACCAGAGGAGCCTTGGATAAGGCTGTCTCCTCTGGAATTGGTTTGTGTTGCACAGCAGTGGTAAGACGTATTACCACTCCACTGACATCAGGATTAAGCAGCACCATATTTCCTTCGATCTGAAGGAACAGAACTACTTCCAGGTAGGAAGTCGGATTTAGTGCTTTTCTGAAGAAGTTGCCTGCTTTCCTTCTATCTTACTAGTCAGCGTTTTTCCAGAGATAAGGATATTCTCTAACTGACTGATATGAATTACAAACGCTAAATCCTCTATTTTTGTTTATCTTGGAGTAATTAACATTTCACATTCTATGGAACATTTATAACAGTGAACGTTATCAAGGTCTATGGACTAGTGGAGAGCCTAAGGTGCACCTGCTCTATCTTTTATTTTTATTTTTCATTTTTTTTGGATTGGCTCCTGTTTTTGATATCTCTTTATTTTGTACAAAGGTATGTTTGAATGTGGTTTGCTTATTCTGAGATATCGTTGGCTTAGATGAAAAAGTGCATTGGTAATCTTGTCTTTCTCGGTCATAGGAGTGTGCCCTGAGGATTGTGACAACCTGTCGCGGACAGGTTGTGGTGCGGTTATACAACAGTATGATTCAGGTACGGATCAGCGGTAGCGAGACTATATGAGTGTAGAACTGTATCTATTTATTTCTCATGGTATTCTTTCTCTTCTACAGGTCTCCTACTCCCTGCTGCTCCTTCCCTATCCCCTTCCCTCACTTGATCGCCCTAATACTCTGTGATTTATTATATGAGTTGGGGATGTCAAGAGGAGGACATCTTTTTGCATGGCCTGAATTCTGAGGAGTTCTCTGTGGGATTCCAGATACCTGACACAGGGGGTGTAGTGGGAAGAGAGTTTGGATTTACCTTACTGTCTGAAGCCTGCAAAACAAAGCTCTCAAGCAGCGTAGGGAGGTGAGTCAGAACATCTTGGTTACCTAGAGCAGGTCGGTGGTGCTGGCAAGTAACCAGTGGACCTGAGCAGGGTTTAGTCGAGACCCCCAAAAGCATATAGGTTAGAACTGCATTGAACGGATGAAGAGGCTCAGAATTTGTTTGGCCGGGGGAAAGCACCTCAGTCAAGACATTCGTCTTAACTTCCTGAGTAGGGAGCTGAAGGTCAAGAACCTCTGCTGCCCTTCGCACAACCTAGGCAAAAGAGGTGCTGTGTTTGGTGGCATCAGGGGGGTAGGGGGCTAAAACAGTCCAGTGTATGGGGAGGTATCCAGACCACTGGCATCCTGGAGGTCTTCATACCAGCTTTCTGCTTGGTATGGCTGGGCAATTTCATCCCCAGCATCATAGCCCCTATTATCAGACTGTGCCAAATAATTCAAGGAGGACTTGTGGCCTTCCGGAAGGTAGAGGTTCTGTGTGAGAATCAGATGGGTGACTGAATGGTTGTGGCTCAAATAAAGGAGCGCGCGGCCTCAGTCGATGTCAGGGCAGTGCCATCTTGGCATCGGACAGCATTATGGGTTGGCCACCATCCATAGTCGATGGTGCCAGCATGAGAGTCGGTGAACCACATTTCGGCGTTTGTTGTGGCGCCTGCTTGGACTGATTATGTTTTTTCTAGGATTTACCTGAGGATTTAGATCGTGACAATATTCTGTCACAGGAGCGAATTCAGGTCCGGGACCTAACGTTCGTCCTCGAAAAATCTCGATGTGGGGTCTTATGGTACTTTGTCATGAAGAGCCTTGCTTCCTGTCTCAAATGGCCTTAGGGTGCATTTAAAGTAGAAAAGAAACAGTACCCCCACTAGCTGTAGATTAAACAATAACTACTTAACATACACAAAGAATTGAATCAATGTGCATACATGTATTTTTTTAGTATGGTTTAAAGATTATTTGATTATAAGCACTCCACTCAAATCCTGTGCTTAAACATATTTGAAAAGCATAACAAAGCAAGTTAGAAGGTGAAAATATTGAAAGACGTAACAAAAAACAAATAGAAATGACAACTGAAAAAGCTATTATTTAATAGACTGTCAAGATATATACATTACACAAGTAGAAACATGAAAACTTAGTGACCTGCAAAAGTAAATCACAGAAAAATCTTGAAGCTATTTTCTGTAGTTGGGTAAATCAATGTTGTCAATGGGGCCCCAGAGGTAGGTGTTTTGCTTTACTGAATGTTCCCAGAGCCAATGTGTCTAGTAGATTCTGTCGGGTAGTCAGATTGGGATACCACTAACCTGAAGTTCAGCGACGAGCAGGGGCGATGTACGAGACTATTTAACCTTTTTCCATGTGTGGTATCTCCTGCGAGTAAGAAGTACACAACCCTTACAAAAGATACCACGTAGGAGAAAGGGAAAAAAGGGATAAAATAACAAAAGGAGAAGACTGTGGTGGATACAACAGGTAAACGGCATCCACGGAAGGAAGGAAGAACCAGGTCTATTCTCTCTAAGATTGGCAGCCTGGTTCAATGTGTCCTGCAGCAAGACAAAAAGAAAGACACGTTGTACAAGCTCTGTACGCTCCCCCTTCCCCTTGGAATTTGTCAATATGTGTTATGGACAAAACAGACTTACTTCCACCACATGCCTCAGTCATCCAAAGGAAAAAAGGACCATGCTAGATAAAAAATAAAACAAAAATGAAATATCATTCCCACAGGCAGAGCGTCACCGCAGGAATAAAGTTAGTAGATCTCTTCTGAACCAATAAATGATAGATTTAAAAAAGTCTCCGGCATGGGGGCGTGGTCAAGACGCCAAACAAGATGGCGCGTAGCTGCAGAGCTCCGCACCATCGTTCCCGCCGTAATTTCCATACGGGAGAGAATTACCTTGGTTTCCTGCAAACGATGTAGGATTCTTGCTCCATAATATAGCGGTGAGCTTTTATGCACTTCAAATGCCGTTTTTCATCACTTTTCGGCTACTTAGACGGCGCAACCCGTTTCCACTTAAAACGTCCGCCATTTTGGATTCTCCACATCTAGATCACCGCTTTGCTTGAAAACCTCACAATGCTCTATTTTTCGGCACTTAAGGAGCACCTATTGTTGGAATTGCTGTGATGGGCAAATAAATCTTTGTTATATGCTGGAACTCTGCTCCTTTTAACTTTTTTCTTTTGTCATGTGAATGAGATAACCTGCTTTCGCTGATTCAGCCGCCATTTTGTACTTTACTCGACTCGCTCTCTGAAGTGAACTTCCATTCAGTAACAGTGACCTTCACTCTGCCGCTTCTATTGGTGTTATGCATCCTAGCCTTTTCTTGAATAACTTCACATTCCTTTAAAAGGAGGTCTGTTGCATTGTAAATGTTTTAAATCTCCGTTGCAAGGTTTTGAATTTCTCTTCTACATCTTTAATTGTAGAGCCTGTGATTCCTTCTTTATCTTGCCATTTCTTTTTGTTGCATTTTCATGCAGTGACCCTACGAATTTAAGAGTCAACCCATAAGAGTTTGGTTCAGTTTCTATTTACTAAACTCCACCGTCCCTATATGGGGAGATTGAGGACCCTTAAACTTATTGCTTCTCCCAATGTCACTGCGTGCTCAGACTCAGAATCCAATGTCAACGAAATGGAAGACACCTCTCCTCAGAAACCTGATCATTCGTCAGGCACCATTCCTAAGACGCAGATTTCAAGCTACCTACCTGCGATTTCTACCAAACGGCCAAAGAAAGACCCTCCATCTCCTGTGAACTCTTCCTCATCCTCCAGGAAATCCACGCTTTGAAACCATTCATAGAGGAAACTAAAAAGACTCTACAATTTCTGAATGACAAATGGTCTTCATTGGATTCACGAGTGCTCATTGTGGAACAACGAACGGAGTCTCTTCAAGTCTCGTGCTCTCGTATTTCTTCTATAGAGACTGATATGTCATTACTTAAAAAACAAGCTGAGGACTTAGAAAATCAAAATCGCAGGAACAATCTTAGAATTTATGGTCTCCCTGAAAATATTGAGGGTTCCAACCCAACCGTCTTTTTTCAGTCATTTTTGCTTAAGGCTTAAGCTCTTGGACTTACCTGCTACTCCTCATCTTAACATTCAAAGAGCCCACAGGCTTGGACCTAAAACTTCGGTGAAACCTAGTGGTGTCATCATGTTATTCCTGCAATACACAGACCTCCTACAAGTCCTGTCTGCTGTCAAGTCCAAAAAGCAAATTTTTGGGGAAGGCCACCACCTATTTTTCTCTCAGGATGTTGCTAAAGTCACGGCAGACCGCCGGAAAAAATTTCTTGATCTACGTCCTCAACTTCGTGCTATCAATGCCAGATTTGGACTTCTACATCCTTGCATTTTCAAGGTTACCTATAAAGAAATGACTACAACTTTTGAGGAGCCAGCGGCACTACAAGAATTCCTTTGTCTTCATGGAGCAGATGTCATGGTTACTTCCAACCTGCATCATTAATACTTTTTTGCTTCGCCCTGTGTAGATGTTTTGCTGTTTCGGTTATGCTTTGAGTGTTGTTTTGCTTGTATTTTCGTAATGTTCTAGCATTTTGTCGTTCTATGTATTTTCCTCTTATCACTTTTTCTAGTGTAATTGTTGATTTATATTGTTGTGTTCTTTCTCCTTATACGTATAGGTGTTTTGTTCCTGCAATCCATTACATATTTGGTCTCCCATTTATGTCAAAGTTCTGATTGTGGTTCCTCTGGAGTTCGGTGGAGCTCTGATGCTGTCGTCGTCGTCTTCTGGTGTAGTCACCCCCATTTCGTCTTGTATTTGTAGGTATGTTTTTCAGTCGTCATTTGTATGACCTGTACTGTCTCTTTGTTTTTTATCTTTTCCCTTCTTTATCGGTTTACTCTTGTATTGTCCCTTCTTCACTCTTTCTTTCTCTCTTCTATTTTTCCTGTTCTATCCTCTCTTTTCTTAAGTCCACTTTTCCAACACGTTCGTTTTATTTCTCTCGCCTTTTCTTCTTATATATTTCTCAAATAACTTTCATTCTTACTCTTGTAAGCATAATGCTTGCTCATACTTTTCTCACTAAATTACATTTCTGGTCACTACCTGGAACATTAAAGGATTGAATAATCTTATTAAAAGGCAACGGGTGTTGTCAAATCTAGCAAAACTAAAAACTAACATCGCTTTACTCCAAGAATCTCATATTTCTGATGATGAAGCTTCTAAGTTGAAAAGATGCTGGGTAGGGCATGTGTTTAGCTCTCCGGCTTTAGGTAAGAAAAATGGAGTCTTGATTTTATGTCATAACAAATTACATGTTTCAGTTGTTCATCAAGAAGCTGATACTGAAGGTCGTTGGGTCATTGTTAAGCTTCTTATAGATAAGATTCCTTTAGTTATTTTTAATGTATACTGCCCTACTTCGGTCGATAAGGTTTTCTGGATAAATGTATCTGATAAATTACTTACATATAATGATGACTACATTATATTTAGTGGTTATTGTAATCAAACCCTTGACCCCTTTTTAGATAGGCACTCTAAGGTTAAGTTTGTCCCCTCTAAAATGCATTCACAATTTACTTCCACAGTGAAACACAAAGCGTTAGTTGATATTTGGCGACTTTGCCATCCTGACCTTAGAGAATATAGTTTCTATTCGGCCTCATATCATTCACAATCTCGTATTGATTACCTTTTCCTCAGCAAATCCCTGGTCCAACATGCCATTCAATCTGAAATTGGCTCAATCCTAATCTCAGATCACGTCCCTGTACTTGTTGATATTGATCTCATCCCTTTTTCTCCTCACCCGGGTAGATGGCGTTTTAACAATTCCCTACTCCTGGACCCTAATTTCTGTCAAAAGTTCAACTCCTTTGCCTCTGAGTTCTTTACTATCAACAATACCCCGGACTCTCCCTTTGTTATGGTATGGGATTCCTTTAAAGCTGCGGCCATAGGTTTTATTATAAACTTTGTTTCACAAAAGAAAAAATCCTTAGAAGCCCAATCCTCTCAATTACTTAATAAAATTAAACAATTAGAATATACATATTATTATTCTAATAATGAATCCTCTTTGAAAAACCTTATTGAGGCTAAACTTACCTTTAATAAATTATCTACGGAAGCGGCTTCCAACTATCTATTGAAAAGTAGCTCTCGCTATTATGGGGGCCAAAACAAAATGGGGAAATTGCTAGCTAATTACTTAAAAGTAAGAAAGGAAAGAACAAGAATAGAATCTCTGAAAGGTTCTGCCGGTACTTCCATTTTTAAGGATGACGACATTTTAAATGAATTTGTTTCCTTTTTAAAGATCTATATACTCCTGAAACGTTACCAGATCAATCTGCTCTTCTTTCTTATTTTCGTTCCATTCCCTCTCCCCCATCCAATCACATTGACTTTGAGTCTTTGGGAGTCGATATTTCTCTAGCAGATATATCCCATGCTATCTCAGTTGTCTTGTGGTTTGTGGCCTCCTGGCCTGCCTGGATAAGTTGGCATCGGCCTGACTGCCATGATGGCTTTTGCGCACGTTACTCTTAGCCGTTATTCTGTCGCCCTCTGCTTTTGCCAAGTTATTTTACAACTGTCTGCATTTTCTGTCTCTCACCTTTTCTCCTGTTCCCTTTGGGCTCAGTCTGAACAACAGTTACAAGGTCGAAAAACAACGTCCCCAGTTCTTGCTGATATGGCCAGTCCCTCGCACCTAGACATAACACTATGTACAGCTGCCATGGAGAAATTGGTGTGCTTTTAATATTGAGGTTTTCCCGCTTAAGAGGGACTTGGAGAAAAACCTTTCCAGGGAGAAGAGCTGTGATAATCTGCTGATGTAGTCTTTGCATCTAGAGACTGAGGTATGAGGGTTCGCTAGTCAAAGCCCAGAGGTCTTCTATTTTTATAATACACTAGCTACTAGCACGGGGAGGGTGGTAAGGTCATTTAGCCCTATAGCCACTGCTTTATGAAATGCTTTCCCCGTTAGTATTCTATGGAGTTGTAACTATGCTGATTATATTATTCTTATGCATTATGCTGATAGTACTGTCACGTGTACTGTATCTTAGAGCACGTATGTTGAAATAAACATTTTAACCTATACTGTGTCTCTTCTTACGCCCGTTGTGGACAGGTATGAGTGAGTGACGAAAGGGTATTCTTGCTACTGCGAGTCCTGAGAGAGAGAGATATAGTGTTCTGGGTTGTCTAATCATTGGTACATTGTTGCTAATGGGACGCTAAGGCTAGTTGGGTTGGGGTTTTAGGAGCTAAGGTTTATGTTTGGCTCACCACTATATTCCGAGGTCCTATTATCCTGTGCATAGCTCTGTGTGTGTGCAGAATCCCTATAACATGGCGCGACCAACGAGTGGGCTGCTTATCTGCGAGACGCTTGAGTAGTGCTTGTGCTTGTCCACAACACCCCTCACAGACGCTTCCGGAAGCGTGTGTGACGGTGATACCTCCTATATTGATGTTTTTATAGGTTCTTTCAAGCTTGAGGTTGTTAAAAGGTTTCTTAGCTAAAACCCTATTTGTGCTGCCTCATTTTAGATTGTCGACTACTTCTAGCCTACAATGGCTGTTCAAATTGCGGCACATAGCAGTGCAGCGCTCCGGACACACTTAACAGTGTATGGAGTGCCTGACGCGGGTGTCGAGCTGATCTTTGTGGTACAAGCCGATCCGGCTTTCCACTTTGAGGTGTTCTACTCTTGGGTCACATTTCCGGCGGTGGATGGGACAGACAATTTGTTCCATGAATATACAGCCACCGCAGTTCCTAATCACTATAGACCGTATAGGAATCTTGAAGTACAGCTCACGGCTTGGCAGCACCGTGTTTGGTTTGATGGCGCCCTCCCCCAACCGGTTACCACGGTTCGTTTAGGCCCCTTGTCTATTGATGGGGCCACTTGGCCTGTTTTGGCCGGGTACACCCCACATCCGCAATATATGACGATACCAGTCGCGGATCTGCGCAACATGTATTAGGCTTTAGTGCGAGTGCATCGAGCCTTAGTGCAATATGTTACAGGCAACATCCAGGGAGCCCCACCTGGAGTTGCAGGCCCTCCAGCTGGTGCAGGTGCAGTGACCATAAGTCCTGTCATGGTAAATTCGGTGATGGGCAAGCGCCCACAAAATAAGGATGATTTTCCTTATTGGCTTGCCGAGAAATTTGACCAGCTGGAGGCAGTTTTTCCAAACACAACACCGGTGGATAAACATAGAATTCTTACAATTAGTTTGCCAAAAGACTTAATCCACGAGTTGACAGCATGCAACAACTGGGGTAGGGTATTCGCAGCAGTTTATTCGAAGTGTTTCGGCACTCCTTCCATGACGGTTCTCCCCTCTGTAATTAAACGAGTGCAGGATGAACATGGCCCTGAAGCGGCTGTGGAATTAGGGATGAGACTGGTGGGAGTGTTCGAAGTAGTAGCTGAGCTGATCCTTGCGAATGTCAAGGGCGATGCAGTGAACTTCCAAGTAGCTAATGCTTTGGTCCCAGAATTGGAGAAGCCGCGCGAATTACCGAAAATTATAACCCAGGCTTATAAAACTATTGGCCGAAATAGCCTGGGCAATAAGCCTTTTGCAAAACAGCAAACACAATCACAACAACAACAACAACCTAAAACTCAATCTGAAAAAGATGAGAAACCAGTTTTTACTAAAAAGAGCTGGAGGTTGAAAAAACAGGGTAAGCAACAGAAGAAGCCGGGGTCGCGAGGCGCATCCCCGGTTTCTGTCTCTTCTGAACGCACATATGATTTGCGCGATAGGGCGAGAATTAAATCTCCGGATAGGTTTCAGATCCCTGATATGCGTTCTCCTCGTTCTTCACAGGCACAGATAACTTCACAAGCCAGTGGAGGAGATCGCCAGGATAGAGGAAGGGGTCGAGAGGCTCCCCAGGGACGAGACCAACCTCGACAACAAGTCAGAGGGAAAGCAGAAGACTTTCAACGTTCTCGCCCACAATTTCAGAAGAAGAAAGTTGCCGCTGTAACAGCGAAATATGCCACAGACGGTGAGAACGAGACTCCTGAATTGGACGTGGGTAGTGACCCTCCTAGACAGCGCCACGGAAGTTACCATAGTGCGGGAGGCGCTACGTCCTCATATGGAGGCGACAGCAACTGAAACATTCATTACTGTTGAGACAGCAGACACCAGAGTGGCACCCCCTGACAGACTATTTAATATCGTCATTCAAATCGAAGGTGATATACAGCGTGTAATTAAAGGGATCTTTTGGGAAAATCTGACCTCTTCGTACAACATTTTGTTAGCGGAGGCGGATTGGCCACCTCCATTCGTACTTGCTGCGCGTAAAGGGGAGGAGGTAATCCTTCCGAGCTTTTCTCGACATGTCCCAAAGGACAAAGCGGAGGCTCTAGCAGCTGAGTGGGCTGTGTCCCTGGCTCCTGCGTTATACCGTAACCACGTGGGTTGGGATGAAGACTCTCCCCCCCCATGAGATACCTTTACGGTCCCTACCGCAGCCACAACCCCAATATCCCATTAAACGTGACGCCAAAGGCCCCGTTTCTGAAATTCTGACTCAGTTAGAATATCAGGGAGTAATAGAAACATGCGTATCACCCATGAATA
Source organism: Calotriton arnoldi (assembly GCA_963921515.1). NCBI lineage: Eukaryota > Metazoa > Chordata > Amphibia > Caudata > Salamandridae > Calotriton > Calotriton arnoldi. Next base: position 1,810,142 of record CAWUFW010001246.1, read on the forward strand.
ATCCCCTTTTCGCGGTTTCTAAACCCGATGGATCGTACCGCCTAGTATTGGATTACCGGCATTTGAACTCTCATTGTCGGACCTTTGCGGTGCAAAATACACACAGTTCTGCGCTTGTAGGCAGTCTTGTTCGTAAAAAATATAAAACGACACTTGACCTATCCAATGGATTTTACACGCACAACTTAGCCACGGAGTGTAGCCAATGGAGCGCTTTTACCTCCGGTGGTAAACAATTCAAATTAAGGCGACTCCCTATGGGCTACAAAAACAGTCCAGGTGTGTTCGCTGCACGTGTTGTCTCTTTGTTAGACGGCATAGACCCAGATGCATGTTCGTACGTCGATGATATTTACCTGATAGACGAGTTATATCCGCATCTTTCCAGAGTAGACCGCATTATTCTCGAGTTTGCGGTTTTAGGTTACAAGTTTAATTTTGCCAAATCACACATTGCTGAATTAACAGTTTTGTTTTTGGGCTACAAGCTCAACAATGAAGGTAAGGGCTTAGCCCCCCACTTCTTAGAAACATGTGCACTTTTGTGCCCTCCTACTACTCTGAAAAAACTTCAGTCTTTGCTGGGTTTTCTGAACTTCGGGCGTATTTATATTCCCGAATACGCCCAGCGTATCAAGCCATTATATGCCTTGATACAACCAAACTTTTCGAAGTCTAGTTGGCTTCCGGAGCATTCCTCCATTCTGCAGTCTTTGCAGACAGACCTTCTTGAGTCTAAGTACCTGTTGACGCGTGATAACCACACAAACCTGGTGATTAGAATAATTCCGGGGGCAGTGGGTTTCACGTATTTAACCTTTAACGAAGGTGACACAGTACCCATCGCATACAAGTCACATCTGTACACATCCGCAGAAATGCGCTTTTCATCTGTGGAGAAAGTTCTGACTGCAGTGCAAATGGCGATTCTGAAGGAGCGCGCACTGGCACAGGGAAAGCGCATTCTAGTGGTAACACCCTATCCTGCTCTAGAAGCAGTGACAAAGGCAAGTGTACCGAACTCTAAAGCTTTGCATCCCCGTTGGATACAATGGGCAACCTCTTTGACGTCTCCGGATGTCACATTCATTTTCGATTCTTCTCTACAGACTCAGGAGTTTTTACAGTATGAATTTGTTCATCCTCCTCCTCTGTCTTTACTGCCGCTTGAGGATTACGACTGTGTGATCTACACCGATGGTTCGGCACAACCGGCCACGGGGTCCAAGCATGCTTATTCAGCCGCATGTGCTATTGTTGCAGGTACCTTTGTGAACGGAGAGTTCAAGTCCACTGTAGTGCATACTCAAACACTCGGGGACAGTACTGCGCAATTGGCCGAGCTGCGCGCATTGGTGCTTGCGCTTGAATTCGTAAATCCGGATGTGACCACACTTATTGTATGCGATTCTTATTACTGTGTTCAATCATACAATGACAATCTATTCTTTTGGTCGCAAAACGACTATAGAGACGCTAAAGGTAGCACAATCAAGCATAAGATGCTTTGGGTTCGGGTGGCAGAATTGAGACAACGTTTGCCACTCACACAAGTGGTTCACACCCTAGGCCATCAGCGGGTGGGCGCACACGCTGTTGGTAACGGTCTGGCAGACGAAGCAGCCAGATCAGCAGTAGTCACGTGTTCAGTAGCAGCAGTTACCAGATCCATGTCAAAAATTGACACCGATATTTTGGCAGCTATTGCTGCGACAAAGGAAGGTGCTAATTATCCTAGGGGTTTTCCTTCCAAATATTCTTATCAGTTAGGTCCCAAACAGGCTCCTTATGTAACAATACCAAACGTTGGTGATCGGCTGATACCCAACGCGGATCGCAGACTTTCCTTGATAACGGCAGCACACGAAGGCATGGCTTCAGCTCATGCTGGAGTGTCTGCGACCGTTTCCATCTTGCAGCAGCGGTACTGGTGGCGTGGTTTATATAAAGACACCCGTACTTATGTGCTTTCTTGTGACGTGTGTCAACAGATTAAGCCTTCTACGGTTACACGACCACCACAGACCTCGCTCTACATTTCTAACAGACCCTTTGGGTGTTTTTACTTGGATCACTGCGGTCCATTTTCTTCAGACAGACACTGCCTATAAATATATCTTAGTTGCAGTGGACTCGTGCACACGTTTCATCTGGGTCTGGCCACAACGGAGTGCTGACGCTCGAAATGTCATCAGGGATTTGCGTGTCTTTGTGGGAATCTTCGCATGCAGCACCTTCCATTCTGACCAAGGTCCAGCGTTTGCCTCTAAGGCGTACAAGGACGCTATGGGTTCACTGGGGGTGCGGGTGAAGTATTCGTCTCCATATAGACCTGAGGGTAATTCAATTGTGGAGCGAATGAACCGTGATTTAAAGCAATCCTTGACAGCTAGAGTCTTAGGTACTGGCAGGAACTGGCTGGCCCACTTGTATACTGTACAACGTGCACTTAACAATCTCCCTAGAAGATCTCTGGGTGGGCGGACCCCATACGAAATGCTCTTTGGCATAAGAATGTTTGTGCCTGACCTTGATGGTCTAGACATGGCGGCGCAATAAGCCAAGTTTGATGTAGATAACCATTCTACTATGTTACAGGACTTACAAGAAGCCCGAGACAAACTTGCAAATGCACATTTACCTTCAGCCACAGATACTGCCCTGCAGATTCCGGTTGCCGGCTGGCTTCCGAAGATTGGCGACCTGGTTCGAGAGAAGGTGGAGAACAAAAAAGAATTCGGCCCCTCTTATCGTGCACCGGTTCCAGTCCTGGGTTTGAAGGGAACACGTACAGTCATCTTACCACCGCTTCCGGGTCGCAAGGAGAACAGATACATCTCAGTGGAAAATGTCAAGCTACAACAACTGGCCGATCCTGAATAGTGTTACACCAGCGGTCTCTTGTCCTGCAATTTACCGGACTTGTGTTAGAGGCCCTCCTGCCCGAACGGTCACTGATGTTACAATTGAGATGGTTGATTTGCCTGAAAGTATACTCGAACCCCCTGTCTCCCCCTGCATCGACGAGAACGAGTATACCTATCCCGAAACAGAATCGGTGGCACACTTACCAACAACGCCACTGAGCCCGACACGTTATTCCTTTGACTCGGATTCCACCTCGTCAATTGTCCCGTCCAAGTTCAGTATTTTTGTATCCTGGTTTAGAGACAATTTTTGATTCCCCCTGGACATACATCTGGTTGGTGCTTTTCTTGATTTTTTTGTTCATGTCCATTGGCTTTGTCACAGTGTTTTTCTTCTGATCAATGGTCACTATCTACCGGAGCGCTCTGCTGTGAACAGTGTTGCTGGAACTTTGGCCCCACATTCCTCATCTCACATCATGAAGCATGACCACACATTTGTGAACATTTCAGCTTTTCCAGTTGCTGATGGCATCGTATGGGATGCAGTAAACTTTCAAATTCATGGACCGACAGAAATTATTAATGTACCCAATGTCCTTCGGGTTTCGATGGGTGATATAGTAAAAAGTAATATTCATTCTGACGATTGGGATGTGCATGCCTTTGAAGCATTGTTTGCTGATTTAAAATATTATGCTTCCTTTAATTCTGAGGATTTGTATATGAATTCTGTGAATTATGCCGATTTGTATTGCTACCAGCATTGGGGCAACCATTTTGTACATAAACCAAGTGCACTACGTGGTTCTTTCGCGTACACCCAATGGGAACATTGTCCAAACCCTTTACCGGGTAGTTCCCAGACTCTTAGAAATAAATTTACATATTTCACTAATTTTAATAGATCAAACCCTGGTTCTTATTTTTTTAAATTAAACGCCCCATCCACTCAGAAAATCATATTGACCCACACCAAATTGCTATATTCGGGTTCCTTTTTGAATGCCTTAGCTGTGGGTGGTTATGAGTACTGGAAGAACACTGTAGATTTGAAATCGATCTGGGGTTCAAAACCATGGCAAGTGCAGGGCACCGAGGCTTTGCATCGTGCATGCCTAATCCCGACCCAAATTGTGTTTCTGAATGCTTCCATCTATCAGACTACATGTTGGGGCTTGGCTACTACCAAACAATTAAATGCACCTTCCATTCCATCCCTGTCTTCCACTACAAACACTAGCGTGCACCTTAATATGTCCCTAGCCACTTTGAAAGCTTTGTTGCAGAACAATTCGTTTAATGTTTCTACGCTTGTTCAGTCACCCTGGTTGGCTTGGCCCATATCATCTAATGCGTGCCAACTGCGTTTTCACGACTCAGTCCCTGGCTACAAACAGGATAGGCCCGATCCTAGGTTTTCAGACTCCCGTACTGTCACGACATATTCTGTTGGTAAATTATGTAAACAGTGGTTGCAGCATTCTTCCCTAGATTCTGTTAAACAACATTTATCCCTCCTATCAGGCAACATTGATCTGTCCGACTTTATATTGGGACCTCGTGGTCCACGACCGAAGAGATTCATTTATGAAGCTTATAATGAACTCTGGAAGCTGTCGCAAATGGAAGCTGCCTCCCGTCTGCGGGAGATAGACCAAGCAAATATGGAAAAGGTGCTTGCTGTTGTTGACAATAGTATTAATACCCTGTCTTCCCGCATTTACACGTTAGAGAATATTGTGTCCTCTGTTGTTGATATTGTACAAGATGATGTATCTGTGTTATACCATGGTCAAAATCAGTTACGTTCAGTTATGCAGTTTGCGTGGACTTTGCAAACACTTAAGTTGGGTAAGGTTCCTTGGCATTTTTTGAACACCACTGCCTTATTTCTGCCTTTTAATTTAACTGACAAACAGCAGTTCATGTCCATGAAAGATGCAGCTTACACTCTGTTACATATCGAGAAAGTGGAGCCCTTACCATTCTCGGTGGCGGAATTGGATTCTGCTGTGTGGCTAGTTCATGGGGTTATCGCTTTGCCTTTTTCCTTGTTTGAATTTAGTTCATGCATGAAACATTATCCTATGGGCCGTTTCCAGCCTTTGGGTAGTGCCTTCCTGCATGAACTTTGGTCCCTCCCTTTCATGTATAAATGCCTTAGAGACGGCAAGGAAGTTTTTCTCACGGGGGAGTCATGCGATTCAACTGTGGGTCATTCCCTTGTTTGTAAACATATTAAATTGCACGGAGCTTGTAATGTTTCTGCTCCGAATCTTGCTTGTGTGTTAAAGGGCATTCCTGCTCCTGCTATTTCTCCTACCTTTACTTTGCTTACAAATGGTAGCTATTTGCTTTTGAATAACGACAACTGCTGTGGCATGCAGGCCGGCATACCCTATATTGTTACTGTTTCGCACAGGGTTGTCTGCTGCAAGAATGTGCTTTTTCCTCCCCCTCACGACATCATAGATAATTCTCTTTGGCCTTCCATTCCCACTATGGAGGCGGATTTCAATAAACTGAGCAGAATAAAGGCGCTATTATTGAACGAGGAGGTTATGCTCACTTCCGCCCGGGAGACATTCGTTCTCCAGGTGGCAAGTACCCACAGTGAAATACAGGCCCTTTTGAATACTAACCTCCCACAACATTTCGGTGAATTAATTCACCGTATTTTTAACGCATCTAACACTGTAGGTCTGGTGCATTTTTTTAAGGTGGTGGGGTCCGGCCTAGTGTCCTCTTTCCAAACTATTTTTGGTGTGATACCGGCATTTATTCATTCGATTTTTTCCAGCGTCTTTGGTGGCTTTCCGTTAATCCTTGCTTTGGCGGCTGGTGTACTGCTGTTGGTCTGCTTCCTTCACAATGGCTGCTCCCCAATGGGCCCTTCTCGACCCCGGACGCCTCCAGCTGCTCCGTGAGCGCCTTCTGTCTGGTTTCGGAGTTCTGCCGTTGGCGACACTGAGTGTGTCCTATACCCTTTCTTTTCGCTTTGCGTGTTTCACTTGCGTGCAACCTGTGATGTCTTGCATCCGCTGTCCTTTCACCTGGACCATGGATTATTGCCTCTCCAATACGTCGTTGTCTGTTCCGGATTTTGTTCGGTTGATGGGTCCCTTAGAGGCCCATGAACGGGACTGTTCCGTTGCAGGCTGCATGACGCGTGCGGCTGCACTGGGGATTTTGGCGCAATGGGATATCTGGGCGGCTGCTCAGAATCTCCTACAACGAAGCTATATTGAGTGTCACGCAAGCTGTCCCGCATTGCTTTTGGATGCTCCGTCCTCTGAGGAGCATTCCTGCAGCTTCGACCTGTTGGACTGGATGGCGTCTACGTTTTCTGACGATTCCAATGATGTCCTCTTGGACGGTATAGCGTTTTTCTGCACTTCCACGTTTTTGGATTGATATGACGTTCACTGTCCGTGAACTGCCTCGCTGACTGTCTTTTTTGCTTCCTTTTCCCACTCGTTGTCCTTCATTGGGACTCCTTCCACTGTGGACGCCTCTGTTCTGCTCAGGTGTTTTGAACTCTGTCTTCGTCCTTAGTCTTGGCCGATGGACTGTCCAGGGGAGGGTGTCTTGTGGTTTGTGGCCTCCTGGCCTGCCTGGATAAATTGGCATCGGCCTGACTGCCATGATGGCTTTTGCGCACGTTACTCTTAGCCGTTATTCTGTCGCCCTCTGCTTTTGCCAAGTTATTTTACAACTGTCTGCATTTTCTGTCTCTCACCTTTTCTCCTGTTCCCTTTGGGCTCAGTCTGAACAACAGTTACAAGGTCGAAAAACAACGTCCCCAGTTCTTGCTGATATGGCCAGTCCCTCGCACCTAGACATAACACTATGTACAGCTGCCATGGAGAAATTGGTGTGCTTTTAATATTGAGGTTTTCCCGCTTAAGAGGGACTTGGAGAAAAACCTTTCCAGGGAGAAGAGCTGTGATAATCTGCTGATGTAGTCTTTGCATCTAGAGACTGAGGTATGGGGGTTCGCTAGTCAAAGCCCAGAGGTCTTCTATTTTTATAATACACTAGCTACTAGCACGGGGAGGGTGGTAAGGTCATTTAGCCCTATAGCCACTGTTTTATGAAATGCTTTCCCCGTTAGTATTCTATGGAGTTGTAACTATGCTGATTATATTATTCTTATGCATTATGCTGATAGTACTGTCACGTGTACTGTATCTTAGAGCACGTATGTTGAAATAAACATTTTAACCTATACTGTGTCTCTTCTTACGCCCGTTGTGGACAGGTATGAGTGAGTGACGAAAGGGTGTTCTTGCTACTGCGAGTCCTGAGAGAGAGAGAGATACCGTGTTCTGGGTTGTCTAATCATTGGTATATTGTTGCTAATGGGACGCTAAGGCTAGTTGGGTTGGGGTTTTAGGAGCTAAGGTTTATGTTTGGCTCACCACTATATTCCGAGGTACTATTATCCTGCAGAATCCCTATAACACAGTGTTACGTCGTGGGAAAGCGCCTGGACCAGATGGCTTTACCATTGAATTTTATAATCATTTTGAGAAAATTATTTTACCTAATCTCTTACTTTTATTCCATTCTTTCTCTGAAGATGGCTCTTCTCGGGGTACGTTTCAGGAAGCGCTGATCTGCTTAATTCCTAAGGATGATAAGGATCATTCTCTCTGTAAGAACTATCGGCCTATCTCTTTAGTTAACACGGATTATAAGATCTTTGGTAAGATTTTGGCACTTTGTATTGATCCTATTCTGCCTGATCTTATTGGCCCTGAACAATCAGGTTTCGTTAAATGGAGACTTGCTTCTGACAACTCTCGGGTCTTTTTTAATGTTTTACACAAGTCTTCTTCCTTGGATCATCCTATTGCCGCGATCACCTTAGATGCTGAAAAGGCATTTGATAGGATTGGTTGGGATTTTATGTTTCATGCTTTGAAATGGGCTGGCTTTCCTCCCAAATTCATTGCTTTAATTTCTTTATTATACTCAGGTCCCCATGCTTCAATATTTGTTAATGGTAAAACTTCTGATTATTTCCCCTTGCGTAGGAGGGTAAGACAGGGTTGCCCTTTATCTCCCCTATTATTTGTTATAGCATTGGAACCTTTTTTAACTAAGATTAGACGGGACGATCGCATTACAGGGTTTCATTTTGGTCCTCATCAGGTTAAAATGTCAGTTTATGCTGATGATATTCTTCTATATTGTTCTAATCCTGAAACTTCTCTTACTCCTTTTCTTCAACAGGTGGCCTCTTTTTCTCAACTCTCAGGATATCGTCTAAATGCAGATAAATGTGAAATTTTGCCTTTGAACATCTTGTGTCAGAAACATCTTTTTGAGCACCCTGGGTTTTCTTGGCAACCAGTTAAAATCAAATATCTGGGGTTGTGGTTTGCACCTTTAATATCTGAAACATTAAAATTAAACTTTGATTATATTATTAAAAAATTAAATGATTCTATTAGTCGTTGGCACCCTCCTTTTTCTTTCTTGGTGGGGTCGTTTAGATTCAATTAAGATGATGCTCTCCCCTCTTATATCATATATTATTTCTATGATCCCTACTCACATTCCTGAGTATTATTTTAAGAAAATTGATTCCACTTTGATAAAATTCCCATGGAAGGGTAAACCATCTCGTATAGCCTTGTCCTCTTTGAAGAAAGATAGACCCAATGGAGGTCTTAGATTTCCGGATTTTAAAACTTATCATTCCGCTTTTTCACTAAAACAAGCTGCTCGATGGATATCTACAGATCTTCCTTTGTCTCCTCCTCTTTGGTTAAAAATGGAAAATTCTCTTATTGCCCCTTTCGATTTTCAAGAAATTTTATCATTTACTTCTAACATTGCTTCTATGCGTTCTCCTGTCATTTCACAATCTCGTAATCTTTTGACTCCTTTACTATCCTCTTCGTACCCCACTACAGCCTCCCTTCATCAATTACCTATTTGGCATAATAAATTATTAAGGGTTCGTAATCGTTCCATATACTGGAAAACTTGGCACCCTAGAAGCTTAAAGTGAATTTCTCAGCTTATATTTGATTCCCAGACCCTCACTTTCTCTGATCTTCAATCTAAATTTTCTTTACCTTCGTCCTCTAGATCACCATATAATCTTCTTTATCCTTCTCTCATCCAATTTCTTCATAATCTACCAGGTAATACTAACTTTCCTATAAATTACAGAAACCTATCCTCAATATTAGATAATTCCCCCTCAGCATCCAGCATTTATAAATCATTACAACTTCCAACAGATAGGCAAAAATCAAAGGTTGAACTGGCTTGGGAAAAGTATTTATCACAAGAATGGCCAATTACCACTTGGGATAAATTATGGGCTAAGCTTCACAAAACTTCTCGAGCTGCTAATACCACACAAACCCTTTTTTTCATTTATCATCGAGTACTATATTCCCCAGTATCACTAGCGTCTTTTTCATCAGAAACGCCCTCTACCTGTTGGTCCTGTCCTCGCCCTACTGCAGATCTAAAACATATGTTATTTGAATGCCACCCATTCTTCAATTTTGGCAATCAGTTTGGTCCCAAATTAAGACAATTTTTAAAGTTCAGATCCCCTTTTCTCTCACAAATATATTTCTAGGTACTCTATCTCCTCAATGGCCTCAATCACCACTAAGTTTTAAACTTCTAGATTTATTGTTAGCTATTGCATTTCATCTTATAACCTCAAATTGGAAACAAGCAGATAAAGTCACTTTTGGATCCTGGTGGAATGCTGTTTGTTTCCATCATCGGCTTGACTCTAACTATGTATCTCCCATATCTCTAGCAATAAAAAGGGATCTTCTATGGCTTGCCTTAACAACTTATTTATCTATAACTGCCTCTTCAATTGTTACTTCTAAAAATGTATCAGATGATGTACGGAAACCACCTTAATTTTCTCCCATTGCCTCTCCACTTCCAGATGATTAGTTGGTTATTTACTTCTGAATGTTTATTACCATATTTTTCAACTTTATTATTGTTATGCTTACAGTGTTCAATAACGTTTATAATACACTTGTCATTTTCAATTGATATACATTAATTACTTTTTGTTTCATCTCCCTTCTCCTTTTTCTTATTGTTTTATATGATGTATTTTTCTTTTGTTTGCAGCTTGATAGTCCTATCCTTATACATTTTTACTTTATTTCCCCAATTTTATGTCAAATAGGATTTGGTATATTCGTTTATTGCTGTTATTTTTCTTGTTATTCCTTAATAAATCAAACTTAAATTTTTTTTTTTTTAAAGTCTCCGGCATGATCAGCAAATAGGAGGAAATAGCACAATGTACTTAACTGAGGAATTAGCATGCGTTACAGCTGTGCTTCATCGCGCTTTGTTATTGACACAGAGAGCAACACAGAATAGGGTTCATGTACCTGTGACTCCAGGTGCCTGGATATAGCGGTTGTTTCCTGCCGGGTGGAGGAATCCGAACAGGCAGAGCAACTGCTGTAAAATATGCCGTAGTTTCCCTCCACTTGAGGGACTCAAGGTAGGCCACCAAAGCCGGAAAAATGGCCAAAAAAGCCAGCCTGGGAAATCCGGTCAGACGGGAGCAAAGGATTATGCTCCCGAGCGGGGAAGTTCAACGACCTCAGAGGGGAGGGGCTTGAGCTCGCGCTCCAGCGCGAGTGGAAACAAATGTAGATCGCAACCAAGGAAGAACTCGCTCTCCTGAGCAAAAACAAGAAAAAAGGCAAAAAATTGGGTTTGCGCTCCTGCGCAATTGAAGAAGGTATGAATCCACTGAACTCCGACTCAAATTGTCAAGTACCGGACAATTCGTGGGCGGAGCATTATATAGTTTTGTGTTGTGATTGGGCATCGAGTTGAACCTCGCCCCGGAGGTTATGGGAGATGTAGTCCCGATAATAAAATGACAACATGCGTGCTGCCGATGCGACTCATTCATACACAACACCAACAGAAGGCCTTAATGTGGTGTTTATGTGTGTCCCTGCCATGTTTGTTCCTCCTACCCAAGGTGTTTGTACATGGTCATGACAGATTCTTAGGGAAATGTTCTGTGTTACACAAACACTCCGCCTAGAGGTGGGTGAGCCAAAAAATTAACAGGGTGAGCGAGCCAGAGCTGAGCCAAGGGTCTGGCATCACTCTAAGAGCTCTTGCACGAGCCAAGCCCTCACAATGTTTCCAAATGATTCATGCAACAAACCTCACGTAAAATATGATAGTCTCTTCACAATTCTAAAAAGTGCATTACCTTAACATGTGGAAGCTTTGACATTAATACATTACATTATATCACTGCACTGAGAGGTTCTTACTAAAATTGATAGCTTTTAATCATGAACTGAGAACCATTCCTGCTCCAGCCCTGGCAGCAATGCCATTAGTGAACTAAGAGGCAAGTTAGTTGTCATGTGCACCATGTATGTGGCTTAGATTCTTATATATCATAGTCTATTAAATAAAACATAATATGTTTTAATATAGCTTGTATTCTGAACTCAAGTATTTGACGGTGGTTTCATATGTGATAATGAAGAAAAAGGAGGCTCAGGGAAATAAAATATTTGCCTAAGATCACACAATTTCGTTAAGCAGGGAAGCAGTGATTAATCCCTTGTTTTCTGGTTTCACTTTGTACAAATCAGCCACTAAATGTACTTTTACCTCAAATTTCAATGCTTAGCTTTCAGCTCTGTGTATGAGGGTAGAGCAAGGGAGGAAGGCAGAAACCACATGAAAGCTCGGCTCATTTTGAGCTCGAGGTTCCAGAAGGACCTCTAGATTAGCCACAGCCAGGCATCAGGCTCGAGCCTGCCTCAAGCTTCCAGTGGCTTGCCCTACTCTAACTCCACCTTACTCAATACCACCGACTCATTTAGACCTCCTTCGGGTGGAACATGCAAATTACATCGAGGTCATCATTAGGGTGTAATTTTGTATTTTAGGGCACTAAAATTTGTCCTAGTGTTCGTGGTAATTGTGCACTAGTTTAGAAGTATGAATCACAAGGTGTTTTAGAGAATTATTTCTTTTTCTTGTTTATCTTGTGATACATGCTAAGATGGTTAAGTCCTGTAGTGGGGCAAGCAGCTGTTTTTCGCTAGGGAGAAGTTTTGATCCTTCCCCCATGAGCCTGAACAGGATCAACCCTGTCTAGTGTAGTCTCAACCCCAACTCACGACAGTAAACATATCTCTCGGGGGCTCATGGTAGTATGTCAAGCATCGATTATTTCTTCACGCTGGCCCAACAGGCACCCTATTTCCAAGAGGCTTATAATTTGGCTCGTGGGATTTCAGACCACTCTCCAATCTGTGTTCATTACGAAATCGTAGAACCTAGACAAATACGATTGGGTAGGATCAATCCCTGGTATTTTCAAATCCCCACTATCATGTCTAAGATCCAAGAAGCAACGATCAGTATATTGCCGGAAATACTGGCACAGTAAACTCAGCTTGCGTCCTCTGGGAGGCATACAAAGCAGTGATCAAGGGTCAGGGCATTTCTTTAATAGCGGGTGAAAAAAAGCACAAACCCATACAATTTGACGCGATAGAACGAGACATCCAAGCTCTGGAGGTTCTCCTGATCACTAATAATGAGGCGGGGGTGAAACACCCTCTGGCGCTAAAAAAGGCTGAGTTCAAGGCGATAGCCGAAGAGGCAGCAAAAGCCAGATATCGGGCGATGCAACAAAACCACTATGAGGTGGGAGAAAGAGCAGGTAAGCTGCTGGCGTGGCTAGATACAAAAAAATCAGAGGAAAGGAGATGGAACCACCGTCCGGGGAGCGAGTCAAATCGCTGAAGCATTTGCGGATTATTATGAGTACTTCTATGCTTCAGACTCCAACACCACGATCATTGAATCGCGGGAGTTACTGGCTATGCTCCAGTTGCCGCGTCTTGAGTCGGAGGAAAGGGACTTCTTGGAGCAGGACTTGGCAGAGTCCGAGATAGCCAAGGCGATCAGAGATCTCATATCAGGTAAAGCCAGCAGTCCCAATGGTCTGCCAATTGAATTATACAAAATAACTTCTACCAAAGTGCCACCCCTGTTACATAATATGTTTAATGAAAGCTATGATAATGGGATACAGACCGATCTCTCTTTTGAACACTGAGCCAAATATCCTGGCTAAACGTTTGGCAATTCGCCTGATCCCAGTGATACACTCTCTGGTACACTCTGACCAATCGGGCTTCATGCCGATGAGCAACACAGCTCTTAATTTTAGGCGACTGCACGGGGTGATATGTAGAGCCGCGACTATTGAGGAGGATGCGTTAGTGGTGTGGCTAGACGCACGCATGGCGTTCGACACAGTGGAATGGCCATATTTATATGCAGTATTAGAGAAACTGAGCTTTGGGCTGAAATTTTTTAATTGGATTAAACTCTTGTATGCGGAGCTCTTGGCACAGATCTCAGTAAATGGGAATGTATCTAGAGTGTTTGAGCTCCGGAGGGGAGCAAGGCAGGGATGCCCGCTGTCCCCCCTGCTGTTCGCATTGGTCCTAGGGCCCTTGGTGACCTGGATTCGGGGAGATCCTATGATCTGCAGACTATGATGGACGCCAGAGTGGGAAGATAACATTTCCCTATACGCGGACGATATCCTTATGTATATAGCGAACCAGAGGGTCACAATTCACAGGATGCTGCATATATTTGAGCTGTTCCGTAAGTATTCGGGGTGCACAATTAACTGGGGCAAATCAGTGATATATGTCCTAGCAGGAAGTCAGCCTGCACTCCCCAGTGGATGTCAACTCCGAATAGATACAAAGGGGTTTCAATACTTGGGCATATACATTACTAGATACCCCTCAAGTTTTTATGAACAAAACTTGGCTCCCCCATTGAACCTCCTGAAAAGTTATATCCAACACTGGTGCTCGTTGCCGCTGTCCCTTTTAGGTAGAGCGGCACTTTTTAAAATGATGGCACTGCCCAGGTTCCTCTATGTGCTTCACAGTACACCTTACCCAGTACCCCCACGGTATTTCCAGCAAATAGACGCAGCTGTACGACAGCTGTTGTGGGACGGGGGCGTCACGAATCTCATTAGCAAAGCTGACCAGGGGATGGTACGATGGAGGTATAGCACTACCTTCACTCCCACACTACTACTGGGCAACCCAACTCACAGTAATCAACCACTGGGTACATAAACCCCAGAATCAGCCTGCATACCTGATGGGCCGTCATAATATGCTACCAGGCGGATATCTTAGGGCACTATACGGGGGAGGTGCTGTTGATTCCTTCCGCCCCCCGACTTCAACTACACTCCGAATTTGGCAAGAGGGTACCAGGGCACTGGGCTGGCACGGCAGACTCACCTTGATGACTCCCTCGTGGGACTCGAAGAGTCTGGGCCAGTTGATACAGCAAGCAGGTTTCAACAGGTGGGACATGATTGAGATCTCGAGGGTGGGTGATCTTTGGGAGGGGGGGACATCAAGACCTTCTCGGCTCTACAGAAGGAATACCAGATGCCACAATCTGAAAATCTTAGATACCTCCAAATTACCCACACACTGAGGGTGACAATATCCAAGGGGACAGTACTGCCAGAGGCCTACCCACTCAAGGATAGGCTATTGAATGATTATTTAACTACAAAAGCGAAATCGCTGCTATACCGTAAACTCATAAACAATCTCCCAGACCCATTGCCGACGCTTAGGAACATGTGGGAGGGAGGCCTGGGTGCTCTGGACGACGAGGAATGGGTGGAGGCCATGGCCTCCCCCAGAGAGGTGGCCATACGCCTGCGCTTCAGACTAATACAGCTCAAGATCCTATACAGGGCCTACTACGCATGTACCACCCAGGTGAAAATGGGAATGATCACCTCGCCACTATGCCCTAGAGGGTGTGGACAGGAAGGTACCTTCTTCCACCTGCTGTGGGAGTGCCCACCACTCCAACAATACTGGGCAGCAATACTAACGACCATGAGGGAAGTTTATAATATAGAGGAGAATAAATCACAGAGATGGTGTCTGTTAAATATCTGGGAGACTCAGACCATTCAAACACTGAGCGCTTGTGGGTAACACTGGGATTCATGATTGCAAAACGCAATATTGCAAGGAAATGGAGGGCAATAGATTCCCCGACGTTAATGGAATGGAAAACGGATTTAGATTGGTGTATGCAGGCGGAAAGGGTGGTCTATGAGAGCAGGGGATGCCCACAAAAATGGACAAAGGTTTGGGGGAAATGGAATAGATATTGGGGAATATTGTGTAGTCAAATTACTAGACAGGATCAGGAGCAAGAGACAATATAACTGAAGGAGAAAAAGGGGCTGGGATGGGGGGGTGGAAGAGAACCTGGAAGTTGTCAACTATTATAAGAAGATTGTTATTGACTTATCAGTCTGTTTGAGAATTGCCAGCATATTATGATTAAAGCTCCCTGTTTTCCGTTTTTACTGATTTTGACAGATAAATACAGACAGAAAACCATTTATTTTCTTGTCTGTATTTATTTTTAAATGTGGATAAAAACGGAAATTGTGTGCTTTTTGAGTGATTCTAAATATACTTTGCCATGACAGCCAGGCCAATAACTGTGTGGATGATAGGCAAGGGGGTTAAAAAAGAAAGGAATTTTAGTAAAGAAGCTTAAACAGCAGTAGATATGCACAAGGCTGATACTGAAATGTGCATATTTTCATACAAGTACATGGATTTATCTTCTGCAGGTGTTCATATCCCTGAAACCTGGCAGGGACTTCAAGCATGACTGCATAGTTATTGGTAAAATAAATGTGGAAATATACCAGTTTCAGCTTTACTTTTTTCACAAAACCCATAATACATGTGGATAAATACAGATAAAGTTGACAAAAAATAAATATGGATAAATACAGACGGAAATGACAAAAAAATAAATACCATAAAACCGGGATCCCTATTTATGATATGTATCCTGTAAAGGGATGGCTTGTTGTTGTTTTAATAAAAAGATTTAAAAAAACAAAAAAACCCTGTCTAGTGTAAAGGCTTGGACTGCATCAAGGCACAATAACTGGAGGTCTTGGAGTTGTGGTCAGACTCTAAGCACCAAAAGCAAACCTCATTTGGTTCAGTCGCAGACATTTGTTTGCAACATTTCCCAAAGCGTTTGAAACCTGAACATTTTGGAGGTGACATTTTGCCCCGTAGAAATTTTTTCTCTGAAAATTTGCCTCAAAGCAACCACAGGTATCTTAGGATCTGCATCTGTTGGCGTGGAAAGGAAATAACTGATGTCAGTGCACATGGGTGGCACCTATGTAATCCCCTTCACATCACATCTGGCGAGGAACGTTGTCGCTGCATGGGTATTACTGAAAGTTTCCTGGATACAGTTTGACGCCTGGGGGAATATTCAATAGGTGAGGAATCTGCAGTTATAAGTCTTTAGCAGAACCTGGGTGCAGTCCTATAGTTAACCCCACACATATAATCCCTTGCTAACTGCTGCTCCCCACTATTAGTCAGGTAGAGCATGGATCAAGTTTGGTGTAGATCTTAGTTTCCCCCACAGTCAAATACACACTCACTTCATGTTCACTCTGATGTCTTACCGCTATGTGGGGCAGCGGGTAGTCTGTTGCTCGCTCCTTCTGAGTGTCTCCGGTGGTCCTTCTGCACTTCTCTGGCTTGGGGCCGTGGTGAACTAAGGAAGTTGTCAGTCGCAGAATAGGTAAAGTATGGACTCGGTCTGCGCTTCCCGCCAGCTCTTATTTTGCAGTGCAATGGCCCTAGCATATGGGTTGTTATATCCGCTGTGGCTTCCTCAGCTAGTGGAGATGTTGTGAGGCCCACCTAAGCCAAGGCTTAGCTTTTAGATGTGGTTCCCACCAGGAACCAATGGCGAGAAACAAGGGAGATCCCCTGCAATGTGGGTTTCTCCTAGCTCGCTCTCAGGGAGTCAGCATTTTTAATTGCATATCCCTCAGTCCCTTGGGACAAGCTTGGTCTCTTTCCCCCGCAGGACCACGCGGACTCTTTCCTCTTTTCAGCAGGGACAGACAGGCTTCTAGGTGCTACAGGTAGATCCTCAGCTCCTCCAGTAGAACGTGCAGACTTCAGGTGATGTGCCCTCACCTCAGGAAGACTGGCTGACAGACAGGCATAAGTCCTGTTTGCACAGCAATCCTTCTAATATTCTGTAGAGTACTTGCTTCCCTGGTCTTGAAGAACTTGGAGTTGAAAAAAGTGGGTGGTTTGGTTCCAGCTTTTCTACAACTTTGCCAGACGTGTCATGGGGATCCATGGTCTCAAACTGTAGAACTGGTTTATGGTGGTTCTTCTTTCAAGTGTCTGCTTCAAACTGCTCTCCAAACAGAGCATGTGTGTAGGATAATGCTCTCACAGCAGGTAGCAATGAGGCTGTCGCCAAACTGGAGCACAAGCACCACAGGCACAATGAGGTGCAAGGTTTCTATGCCTAGCTGTCAACAGGTCAACTGAAGATATATATTGTCAAGGTACATCTATGTGGAGTTAGGTATGCAAAATCTATACTTACTTACCTTTTGATATTTTGTCCTTCAATATTATATCCTTCAATATTGCGTCCATGATATTTAGTGCTATTGAGATTCCTACTACGATATTCAGGGGGACACCACTTGGTCAGGGACAGGCCTAGGTCTCTGCACACACACTTGGCATGAAGCTAGGGCCACAATAAAAGTCTGGATGTCAGTTATACATGCAGTCGGGCACTCAGGGGAGGGGGACAACCCTGTGTACCGTGCAGGAGACATTCCCATCCCAACACATGCACACCCAGGTGTGCAACATTACACCAGGTAGTGTATTTCGATTCCTCATCTAATCTGTTTCTAAGACGGACTGTGCCCAACACTAGGATTGGACAAGAGAGAAATAATAAAACAGTGAATCTGTTACTAAGCAAGTCACTAAACAGAGGTGTGGAGGTATAGGCTCTCTTTTATAAAGCACCCAGTACAGAGGGAGGAGACCAGGGGTGTAGGCGGTATTGGTATATGTAGTACTCATGCTGAAAAGCGAAAGACTAGGGACACGCTTGAGAGGAATCACAGTGGGACGTACTGATAATTGCAGCATAGCAAAATTTGGGCAGGCATGTGGTGCACTTTAACACTGTATACCCAAAGGGAATACTGCCCACAAAAAAGTGTTGAAGGTCAAAATAGCTACATGTGTCGACAGCCTCAAGGTAATGCGAGGTAATGTGATTATGTTTGGCCTGCGTCTTTCCCTTGTACTTGCTTTGCCTTCTATGTTCCTCTTTGTGTTAGCCATAACTTGTGTTCCAGTTGAGAAGAGGTGAACAGATAGTCTTAACAATGGACCCTCTACTCATTTGTTCTCATAATTGCACTGGGTTCAAATAAAAGAACCTGCCGGTGTTCTATTACATTTTATGTGAACCAATGGCAGTGCTACAGCTACACCCTGGCTCCCTTTTGTACGTACATCAGACTCATGAGCTATAGTGTGGGTCTTTGTTTCTCAGTTGGAATTGAAACACGCTTGCCTATTTGTCACAGCGGTCTTGAATCATGAAACTAATTTCCCCTGACCGTCAATTGTTGCTGATTTCCCAGACGCCTTGAAGCCAGGTTACATATCTGAACATTCTGCGACCTCCAGTTCGAAGGTTTTTCTTTGCTGAACATCCAATACACCTTTTCCTTTGGAAAAAAAGTTGCAATTCAGGAATAGTAATTCTCAAACCATCATTGCTGAAGTGTTTCCAGATTACAGAATGAACTCTGCCTATTTAAATGAGCATGAACTTGGGAACAACACTGTATCCTGTGTTTCTAACACTGAACCTGTTCAGGGTTGTTTATTCTTCTTTTACTGCCAACATGTGTTTTGCTCCTGTTTGCTTAGCCCTTAGATTTGATTTGCGTGAACTTCAGAACAGACAATCTTGGACTCTGAGTGAGCTTCCGAGTGCCCCTGGCCTTTCTTAGGAGGCAAAAGAAGAAAGTATTTCTTTGAAGCTCGAATGCTGTCGCTTGACAGGCATCATCATATGTAATGGGTGAAGCAGCTGCTGAATGAAATTGCCTCTCTCTCTTTCAGATAGAAGCCCATCACCACAATCTATTGACGGGAACATTCCTCTCTCTACCCACCTTATGTAAACGTTTTCCCATGGCACCTAGCCCAGGCCTCCAGGTAAAGGGCAGAGAGGTTAAGTGTATCTGTGGTGTCTTTCCTGTATAGGCCTGTTCGGGCCCAGGCCAGAACGCATACCCCGGTCTGCCCTTATCCTTTCCCATTATGCCCTCTTCTTATCACCAACTCTCATGTTCCTGATCTAACTACATCGTTGCACAGGGTTAGTCACTCGAACTTACTATTACCCACTGTTCTCTTGTGCAGCTATCCACTCCTGGGCATACACTGCGGCTGTTTGTACAATGCTGATTCCTCTGCCACTGAAAGAATATACCATTGCGGGACGTATAATGGCCATTCCTATAGGCTAGCTGTATAATGCCCATTATTATGGATTGTTCCTCTGCTACACCTGGGTGGACTCCTCAGAGCATACAGCAGGGCTGGTTGCATAATTTCATTCTTGTGAGTTTCTCCTCACCCGCTCCCATGTGGACTTCTGTAGCATAAAACATGGCTAGTTTTATTTTCATGAAATGAAATGAAATGAAATTTGTACTTGTAAAGCGCACTTATACCCCCAAAGGGGTGTCCTGGCGCTGTACGCATACCGCTGTGGAACCCTTCCTGGTTTTCCCTGTGAAATGTCCACTCCTGGGCACCCCCAAGGTGAAGCCAGGCATCCCAGCGCTGTTGGGGCCGTTGTGGAGATTAAGCAAGCTATTGCCCAGAGTTGCAGAGTGGGACCCATGATTAGAATAGGCACCGAGGCAAGAATTATCAGGTCCGAGGAAATTGAGCCCAAGACCCGCCGAGGCGGGAATTGAACCCTGGTCCCGGGCCAGATCTCTGCATCAGGGTCTGCCGCTCTAACCATTGAGCCACACTTCTCCACCTCATCAAGTCCTAAGGGTTGCTCCTCTGCCAAGTCAAGGTGGACTCGTCAGAGCATATACTGGTTGCATAATTCTCATTCCTATGGGATGCTCTCTGATGTGCATAAGTGGCATCCTGGTTCACTGTGCCAGTGGATACTCCTGTGTCTCTCCAAGGTGGACTAATCATAATTTAGGGCCACTACAGTGCATGCATTATATCACCTGATAATAATATTGCATCCAATACTTCAACCTCACCACTACACAGCATTACACATTGCCATGTACCATGTACCTACAGCCCTAATCATAGCATATACTATGGCTGGCCGTTTAATGCCCGTTCCTGTAGGTTACTCCCTCTAGCTCCTAGGACATGGTCCTCAGATCACATACCATGGCTAGTTGCATAATGCCCATTCATACGAAATGTTCCTTTCTCACTACTGTGTGAACTCCTGACAATGTACTAAAAATATTGGAAGATTGTACCTCAGAAAGGTAGCACTTTTTACCTCTTGGTGCTTGATCTGCGTCATACTCAATGTGGTTTAAACTCAATGATAGCGAGCACTCCAAAGATGGTAGGTATGCACATGCATGATCAGGTCCATTCTCACATATTTTTCCTACACCCTTTACTTATGGTGCAACACAGTTTGAGCAGACTACCATACATGCATGAGCCCAAAACATTTCCCACATAGGCCACACTGCACAGGGTTCATCACTGAGCCCCACCCTCTTCAACATCTACATGGCCCCCCTCGCAGCCATCGTCTGACAACACGGCCTCAACATCGTATCCTACGCCGACGAGACCCAGCTGATCCTCTCCCTCACCAAAGACCCCACCACTGCCAAACTCAACTTCCAGAAAGGAATGCAAGACGCCGCAGTCTGGATGACCAACAGCTGCCTGAAGCTCAACGCAGAGAAGACAGAAGTCCTCGTCCTCGGTACCACCGCTTCTGCATGGGACAGCACCTGGGAGCCGGCCGCCCTCGGAAGCCCACCTACCCCCTCAGACCACGCCAAGAACCTCGGCATCGTACTCCACTCATCACTCACCATGAACCAACAGGTCAACGCCGTCACCTCCAGCTGCTTCAACACCCTCTGCATCCTCCGCAAGACCTTCAAGTGGATCCCCCCTGAGTCAAGGAAGACAGTCACCCACGCACTCATCACCAGCAGACTGGACTATGGAAACGCACTCTACGCTGGCATCAACAAGTCCCTCCTCCGCAAACTCCAGACAATACAGAACACCGCCGCCAGACTCGTCCTCGGCATCCCCCGACACGAACACATCAGCCAATACCTATGAAGTATCCACTGGCTCCCCGTGGAGAAAAGAGTCACTTTCAAAATCCTCACTCACGCCTACAAATGCCTACACAACAACGGACCCAAATACCTCAACGACAGAATCAACTTCCACATACCCAAAAGAAACCTCCGCTCTTCCAACCTCACACTGGTCGAAACCCCGCGCATCCACAGAGCCAGAGCAGGCAGAAGATTCTTCTCTCACATTGCAGCCAAGACCTGGAACGAGCTACAGGCAGTCATCAGACGTGCCCCCTCCCTGAACACCTTAAGGAAGACCCTCAAGACCTGGCTCTTCGGCTAAACAGATCTGCGGACCCCCACCCCCCTCAGCGCCTTGAGACCCTCACGGGTGAGTAGCGCGCTTACAATTCCCCGATTGATTGATTGATTAATTGTAGACTAGCTTCTAATGCTCAGGTTTTCTACCTCTCACTCCTTTTTGCTTCAATTCACGCCACAGCACAGCAACAAAATATACTAACAGCAGAACTACTGTCCTCAAGGACGACATCGAAACACTACCCATATATGAAACATTTCAGATACAAACTCTTCCTCCCAAAGCAGTTCCTCTAAATAGAAAGCTACCCAAACTGCAACTACGCTTTGGCACCTTGTAAGGGGTATGAAGCGTTATAAAAAAAAAACAGCTAGAATAAGATATCTACAGCCATAAAACATGTCTTTCTAATTCATGTCTCTCCATCTATGGTGATTGGCCTCAGAAAAAGATAATCTTTGCCTCTCCCTACCTCAACTTCATTACTGGAAGCTTACAATCACCCCAACCACCTCCCAACCCCTATTCCTCCATGCACACATACGGAGACCTGTCTTGTACCTTCTTCCCCAATTTATTAACATTTTGGCTCACCATTCCACAAACCGTTTTAAACCACAAACCCTGCACACGGCAATCATCCTCTGTGCGTGGTGGATTCAACCGAACAACTGTGGATTCAACCCAACAACCAAGCCACAACAGTAATGTAGTATTGATAGTTTTATGGAAGATTTTATTAATATACAAAAAAGCGTTGTTATAATAAGGAAAGACAAATTAATTGAATTATAATGTTATCTCCAAAACCATTATAAAATTAGCAATGTATTGTCGTGCCTTTGTCGTTTGAAGAAAACACAATTGTTCGACTATGTCTATATATTCTTATCTTTTTGTATAAATTAATGCATTTTTAATACTCTTCGATTGTAATGATTTTGATTAATTAACAATAAAGATTCTTGTTCTTCTTCAACTGAGCCACAACAATAGTCCTCCATCTTCATCATGTAACCTGAAATTACTCCAAGTAGCATCTGCTAGTCTAGTAGAATTCGTCTCTTAGCAAACCTCTGCTTTGCTTCCTCCACCCACAAATGCCTGTATGTAAGCCATTTCTTTTGAGAAGCCAAATGACTCCCTTTATCAAAACACTCCTAGTGCTAGGTAACTTCGACCTCACCCACATCAAACATCGCTATGAGCATATTTGACTGGCTGTGCTGGAACAATTTATTTATAAAGTTTTGTATAGCGCGAACAAGACCCATGCGGGTATCAGAGCGCTTCACAATTTGGATGGGTAGGAAATAATAGTGGGAAAGAACCAGCGTTACTTATAAATACAAACACGAGCAGGTTCCCAGAGGGTATCAGAGTACATCACATTTAGAGTAAGACATATACCGTACTGGAAGAAAAACATACATTACTTAAAAAGTGCATACCAGGCGACGCTGGGATTAACAGGTGAACACCAAACTAATAAACAATCCGGGGACATTGAGTAAGGAATGGAGCCATGGTCATTTAAGACACAAACTTGTTCATCAGGTTTATTTTTACTTCCTTTTTGAAAGAAGCCGTGGAAGAGATCCGGCGGACTTCTGGTGGAAGAGAGTTCCAGATCTTCGGGCCAGAGCATGAGAAAGCTCTGGCTCGATCTCTTTTTGTGGAAAATCTGTGGTTTCAGAAGCAGTGAACTTGCACTTCGTGACGTCTACCCCCTCCAGATAATTCAAGCTTTTGAGCCAGATAAAATGGGGTCTTAAAATGGAGGGCTTTGTGAGTCAGGCAGGCAATCTTTAGCTGTATTCTTCGTAAGGCAACCAGTTTATAGATTTTAGGACTGGGGATATGTGAGCGTTTCTTTTTGTACCGGTAATCAATCTGGCTGCGGCATTCAAGGAGGCCCTTAGAGGGGCCAAGGTATATTTGGGAAGGCCACTGAGCGTCGCAATCCCGTAGTCTAGCCTAGGCAGTACGAGCGCTTGACCCGCCTGCTTGAAGTCATCTTGTGGAAGGAATGGTTTGAGATTCCTTAGTATACTCATCTGGTGTTTAGCGCTCTTGCTTATATTGCTAATATGATTCTGCATATTCAAGTGTATGTCAAGTGTGATTCAGAGGGATTTAGCAGATTCAATAATGTGGGGGGAGCGGTTGAAGGCTGTGAGGTGTTTCAACCAGAGGTCGATCCTGGGGGTGTGATTAGGAGGCGAGATGAGAAGGAATTCCGTTTTGGAGGTGTTGAGCAAGAGGTGATTCTCAGTTAGCCAGTTTTTAGTATTCGTCAGGGTAGCGTTGAGTGAAGTGAGATCTTCAGGGTAGGTGATTTTCAGATAGAGTTGAGTGTCATCTGCATACATATGAAAAAGAATGTTCGCAGAATTTAGTGCATTTGCTAACGGTTTCAAGAATAAATTGAAGAGGATGGGTGATAAGGCAGCCCCTTGTGGAACCCCCATGGATATTGTAGCGGGCTGGGATAGGGAATGATTCACCTTGACTCTTTGGGATCTGTTGTGGAGGAAGGAAGTAAACAATTGCAATACCAGTCCTGAAAGGCCTATCCTGTGTTCTAGAATGGATAGGAGGTTGTCATGATTGACAGTGTCAAACACGGAAGAAAGGTCAAACAGGAGGCAGGATTCTTTTTGGTCTAGCATTTTTAAAATGTCATCCAAAATGTGAGTGAGAGCAGATTCCGTGCTGTGACCTCTCCGAAATCCAGACTGATGTTGATGCAGAAGTTGTAAATTCTCTATGTGTACGCAAAGTTGCGATTGTACACATTTTTCTAGTAGTTTAGCCAGAGTGGGGATGTTGGAAATAAGATAGAAGTTATTAAGATCAGATATGTCGCCCATTGGTGTTTTTTAAGAATGGGGGATACCTGACCAGCTTTTAAGCAGTCGGGGATCATGCCTTGTGACAGTGAAGCGTTGACAATCTTTGTCCAAAGGGGGATGATGGCGACTCTGATTTCTTTGACTATGGGCGGAGGTAGTGGGTTGCTGAAGTGGTTAGATGGGTTGATCTTAAGGAGAATGTTGTAAAAGTCTCTTTCGCTAAAAAGAGTAAAGGTATTCCAAGTGGCATTGTTCTTGGTGCGAAGTGTAAAGGGATCGAGCCTCTCATGGTTGGCAAGAGGAGAAGCAATCCCGTAGGATGGAAGAAGAGCCCTTTTAGAATCCAGGTCACTACTGATGATTTTTGTTTTCTCAATGAAGAAGGCAGCCAAATCGTCGCATGATGGAAAGCCGTCACCGGGGTCAGGGTGGTAGGGTGCTTTAACCGATTGTTGTTTAACAATTTGAAAAAGTTTCTTGAGTGGTTTATGGCTTGATTAAGTTGGGTTCTGAAGAAATCGGCCTTTGCATTCTTGATTTTTTTATTGTAAGAGCTCCTAACCAATCTAAGGTTAATTAAATAATCGGTGGAGGGTTTGGATCTCCAAGATCTTTCAGCTGCCCTTAAGTTGCGGCGTTCTGAGTTTAGGTTGTCGTCATCTTCCGTTGTAACGATGCATCATCTTCCGTTGTAACGATTTACCTAACATGGTTTATAGCTAACATCTGAACCTGTTGAATGACAATAAACAGTCCTGCAGAAGCAATTTCTAAAACTCTTCTTTGCATTAAGTCACTCTCAGCTTTTGGAAAGATCCTATGCGGCCAAGGAAGAAGCACAATCTTTAGTTAGACACTGCATGGCGCATCTGTTCTCGCCAGTGGATACCAGAGTAGTGCTAGCAGTGGCGGGCTTTAACTGGGAGTGTCATGATAATTGTGTGCAAATGTCAGCTTTAAGCCTGCCTTTTCAGCAGGCTCCTTGATGGTATGAATTTTTGTAAAAGCATATTGAAGCTTACCCTACCCCTCTGCGTTTCGTCGTTTGCTGCTACCAGGAGTATCCACAGAAGGTAAATATAAGAATTTTAGTGCATGTACAAGCCTCAACGTGTCTGTCCCACTATATGGTTAAAAGGCAGACAGGCTGCTCTGAATAAAAATTATATTAATTGGCTACTAGCTTCCCCAAGTTCCCCATACAAGTCCAACTGCTCTGCAGAGTCATCCTGGTGTTCCAACGGGTCCATAGACCCCTCCCATTCCTCTCCAGAGCCTAACACATCTTCAAAGTGTTCAGGTGACAACGTAGAACCCCTGAGTTCAATCGGCGGTGGAATCGGCATTGAGCGACACCGTTCCGACTCCATGTCATCGGGGATAAGTATGGGGCTGGCACCGCCGGTGGGCACCTGCGGCACCAACTTTGGGTCCGACGCTGGAGGAGCTCACGATGGCACGACCGGCGTCGACCCGGATCCGGGATCGGATCCCTGAGGCCCCAACGGCGCTGTGGCCGGAGCCGATGATGTCCAACCTTTAGGGCCCCTTCCGACCCGCGGGGCCTGATGGCTCACCAGAGGGGACGGCGCGCTCAAAGACGCAGCGCATGGCCTCGTAAAATTCTTTAATTTGAGCGGCGGTCGCTCCGGCTCCTGGAAAGAGAGAGAGGCGCGAGGTCGACCCTGGCTCTGGCTCCACAGAACCATACCTAGAGCATCAGTGCTCTTTACCGCATTCGTCGACGGACGACAGTCGACGCAAAGATGAAGTCTGCTTTGACTTCTTCTTGTGCCTCTTCCCCGAGAGTCCCGAAGACCTCGAGTGGGACGAAGAGGACTTGGGGCTCCCGGAGCATTCCCGCGACATCCTATTCTTCGATCGGTACCGGGACCTCCCCGGAGTCTCGCTAGATGGTGTCGACTGCCGGGCTGCAAAGAGCTTCATAGCCTACTCCCGCAAGGCCTTCGGAGCCATAGCCCGACAGTCCGAGCACAACTTCGAATCATGGTTGCGCTCGAGACACCAGAGACAGACGAGTTGGAGGTCAGTAATCGACATCATGCGGTGACAAGCCCCGCAGGGTTTAAACCCTGTCTTCCTCAAAGACATCCTCGCACAGGAATTGGAATGTTTTTCGAAGTCGACAAAAGTCGAAAAAAGGCCTGTCAAAAAGCGACAGAGGGGTAGCTCTTCCCGGATCGGCGCTCAACTGGCGAGGAAAGAAAAGAACTGACATCTGAGTGCCTGGGTGGTGCCTATATAGGTGACTGTGATGTCATAACCAATGCTACTGACACCGACGACTTCACGCAGAGCCGAATGGAGCCACCCAATGTCGCGCGCAAGGGGTATTGCTTGAGCAAAAGTTTCCGGATCCAGCCTGACGCCTGGGAAATTCAAAGGTAAGGAATCTGCAGCTAGAAATCTCTATCAGATTGCAAGATTACCCTCTCTGTGCCAAAAATGTTAAGTATAGTTACATAAAGAAAGCCCTGACCCACAAAGATATACATTTGCTGGAAGCAGTCCAAGAGTTGCAGCCAGGTAATTCTAAATATGAACTGGCCTTTCCATGGATTTTTTAAAGTTGGTCTCGCATGCCCAGACAAATCAAAAGTGGTATTTGTGTTGACATTTTGAAAAACTTGTTGAGGTGGTTCTGCCTATCAATTAAGTGCCCATGAAAGAATATATTAATCGTTTACCTTGTCAGAAACACTGCTACTACTGTTATGCACTTTGAGAAAGTTTAGGGAACCAATTTCAGACCGAAGGGAAGAAATCTGTTGTGGTAATGTTGCATTCCCACAAGAAACCTGAGTAAGATTCAATGTTTCTAAGCAATCGAGATGTGAAAATATTCATCTTGAAAATCTATGGCACATATCAGTCATGTTTATGCACATATGCATAAGTATTTGCTGAGTCTAAAAACAAGGGCGTAGCTTCGTCAGTAAAATTCGGGGAGGGGGGGTGAATTTCACATTTCCCAACTAGAAAAGCAGTGCGCTGCAGACTGGAGGGGTGAGATGACCAAGGTTCTGGATGGACTGTTTACATGGGAAACAGGGTTAGTAGCGATTTGCATTAAGTGGGACTCTGTGTAGAGGTGCACAGTGGGCATAAAACAATGGGTTGGAATGCTACCTGAGCTATTGCTACTGGTTAGACTATTTGCAAGAATTCATCCCAACACCTTCTGGATTGCCAGTAGTATGCCTGGAAACCTGACACTGGTGCAGCTTCCCAAGCCTACTACTCCAATGTTTGTGAATTACAAAAGTAGTACACTTGCACCCATTCAAAGAGTACTTCTATGGGTGCAGATTTAGTATTTTTTGGGGTAAACCAGTACATTAAATATATATATTTAAGTTTCCGCTCCCCAAAAAAATGAACAAGTTAAAAGCTGTTAGAGCAGTGCTTCCCAAACTTCTTACAAACAGGATCTAATTTTTAGATCGCCAAACTTTTGCAACCCCTGACTTTAATGGAAATGAGGTGGATGATTTTTTAATGCAACTAAAGCATTGTGTGTCAGCCCAATGTCATTTCCCGACAGCACATTTTCCATTAAAATGGCCACTAAATTTGCACAGACAGAGGGGCATATTAGCAAGAACATGCGATAAATATCGCAAACCTTGCTTAGCGCGCCTTTTTTTATCGCCGGCTATCGCTGGATATTACCGCGGAAATAACATGCTATTAGCAAGGTTTATCTCCATTGCGATAAAATATCCAGCGATAGCGGCGAAACCCAGCTTTAACGCGAGAAATCCAGCGATAAAATCCTATCGCTAATTCTGGGGACTTAACCTTACAATCCACCTCCCATTGACTTTCATTGCTAAGTCATGTTTTTATCAGTTCTAAAAACAAGCGCTAATCGGGGTTAGCGCGCGTTTTTATCGCTCGCGGGTATTGCTAATAGGCGATAGGTATGTAAGCGACTGTTTTCTGTCGCTTTTAGTTGGGAACGCCTACCTTGCATGTCATTAGCGATAATTATCGCTGACATGCAAGGCGATGTAAAACCCGGCCGCTATCGCCGGAAAGCTGTCGGTAACGCCTGTTAGCGACAGCTTGCTAATAGGGCATTAAAAATATCGCCGCTTTAGCGGCAAAAAGTGCCGCTAAAGCGGCGATAAAGCCCTTGATAATATGCCCCAGAGTTTTAATGATAAAACTGCATTGCACACAAATCATGATAATGTATGGAAATTCGATTTCAGTGAATAGTTATTACCAATGATAATGATAATGTATGGAAATTCGGTTTCAGTGAATATTTATTACCAAGTAAAGTATCTTGTTTAGTTTTGATTCTATTAAAAGTTTTGTTCTCATCACACTTAGAGATGGGTGAGCCAAGAAATTAATATGGAGAGCCGAGCCACAGGTCTGGCTCGGATCTTAGAGACCTGAAAATGCGTTATGTAAATCATGAGGCAAACCACGTAAATTATCATAGTATACTCAAAGTTCAAAACAGAGCATGTCCTTAACATGTGGAAGCTTTGACATTAATTGGGCACATTACAGCATTGCACTTTGAAGTACTTTTTAAAGTGATAAATTTGTTCCTTCATACGCGATAATGAAAAAGAGTTTTGATGAAATAAAATATTTGCATAAGATTACACAATTTAAGCAGGGTAACCAAGATTTATCTAGGTTTTCTGGTTTCACTCTGAACAAATCAGCCAGCAAACGGGTAACTAGTTGGCTTAAGTTATGTTAAGGCTTTGGTTTTGCCTCTTAGTGCATTCTTCTGCAGTTTTTAAAATATAGTGCAAACTCGATCCAAAGGAATTGGAGCACTTTACATGAACACCAGTTACATTATACAAGGTCATATGCATTGCTTATTGGGACAGGGAGATTAAGTGATTTGACCAGAATCACATGATGTTGAGCTGACACCAACACTCGAACTAGGTTCCTGAGCTTCGTAGTCGCAGCTCTGGCCATCACACCACATCCTAGGTAGAGGAAGGGAGGCAGTAGCCACATGAAACCTTAGCTCGCCATGGGCTTGAGGTTTCAACAGGACCTCAAACTGAGCCACAGCCAGGCTTCAGACTCAAGCCTGGCTCGAGCTTTCAGTGGCTCGTCCACATCTAATCACACTTCCGAATTTAAAAATAAATGTGATTTATTTTTACTTTCCTAAATGCTGAATGTGTACAGTTCATTTACAGGTATTTACATTTTGCTGTGTGTTGTACCCCAGCAAGATTGAAGAAAATAAGTTACTTACCTGTAACAACAGTTATCCAGTATTGGGATTTTTCATAGATTCACATGCTTGAATCATTCCCCGTCATCGAAGTGGGAGTTCCAAGGTACCATAGTAAGCAGTATGCATTGTATCATAGGCCATAATGGAAATGGAAGTCACATTTATAGCTTATCTATACCCTTTTAAAAAAAGGACCAAACCTGAAATATGACCAATCAGGCGATAGCACCCTCTAGAACACTATAGACGGAGGCTGAATCCCTCTGATTTTCGAGCGCAAGAGGGAATAATAAATTCCCAAACTATGACGGGAGCCTCTATGGGGAGAAGGGTGGATCGCATGTGAATCTATGAAAGATACCAATACTGGATAACTATAGTTACAGGTAAGTAACTTATTTTCTTATCCAGTATTGGATCTTTCATAGATTCTCATGCTTGAATCAGAATAGCAAGCAGTCTGTAACTGTATAGATATACATAATTATAAGCATAGCCAGTACCCTTGTGGATGGTAGGTTACAGTGTAATATATTATCAATAAACGTGGAAATATGAATGCAACAGTGCAAACCATTAAAATACAGCAATAGTAGTAGAAATCACTGACAGTTTCAGTGGCTCACATCAGTGGAATAAATGGCATAAAACCATTTCTCACACGGCAGCATCACCTTTGTAGGCCGACTCCAAGCAGTAGTGTTGAGTGAACTTGTGAGCACTCTTCCACATTGCAGTATGGCATATCTTGTCCAGGTGAACACCGGCATTCAAGGCAGCTGAGGTAGAAACTGCCCTCATAGAGTGCGCGCTCAGTTTAGCTGAGAGGGGTTTCCCAGCCTTGCTGAGACAAAATCGAATCGTGGCTGCTATCCATCTAGCAATGGTAGCTTTGGTGACTGTGGAACCTATTTGAGGAAGACCGCATGAGATGAAAAGCTGATAAAATTTTCTGAATAGTTTAGTTCGTTTAAGATACAATTTGATACACCTTTTAATGCCCAAGGTGTGGAAAGACTGTTCAGCTGGTGATTCAGGATGTGGAGAAAAAGTATGCAAAATGATAGGTTCATTAAGATGAAACTGCGATGGCACCTTGGGAATAAACGTAGGGTTCGTATGTAATAGCACATAGTCTTCAGTGAAATGGAGGAAAGGCTCTTGAACAGTAAAGGCCTGAAGCTCACTAACCCTTCTGGTGGATGTAAGGGCCAACAGGAGTGCAACTTTCTTAGTGAGAAACCTGAGATTTGCTCTGTGGATGGATTCGAAGGGTGACTTCATGAGCTGTGAGAGAACCACATTGAGGTGCCATTCTGGCAGAGGAGCTTTAACTGGAGGGAAAGTTCTAAAAAAATCCCTTCATGAATTGACTATTCTGGAGAGTGAGCAAATTAGAGGTACGCCTGTATCTAGATATTGCTGCCAGGTGAACCTTTATTGATGAATGTACCAGTCCTGAAGGAACTAGAGATAACAGTTATGGAAGAACCTGTTCTGGTGACGATTCCAAGGGATGGATAGAAGAAGCTTTGCACCATAAGCAGAACCTTTTCCATTTTGCTTTGTATGTCTTGTTCATAGATTTGGCTCTGGCTTTGGCCAGAATGTCTCTACAGTTTTGAGAGAAATTTATTATTGCAGAACTTATGGAATTCAGGAGCCAGGCGTGCAATTGGAGAGATGCTGGCTTGGGATCTGGCCTCTGCTCTTCGTGAGAGGTTGTGTTTCCTGGGATTTGCTTCCTAAAGTAGGAGGAGCTGGAGGAACTAATGTTGTCTGGGCCACCTGGGAGCTATGAGAATGAGGCAACATTTCTTTATCTTCAATTTGGTGACAATCCTCGGAATGAGAGGGAAGGGGGGGAAACCGTATGCATAAATCTCTGACCATCTCACTGAAAGGGCATTTCCGCACGACCCTGGCAGTGGGTATTGACTGGCGTCAAATCGGCATTTGGCATGCTTGTTGGTTGCAAAAAGATCGAGTGCTCGTGTGCCTCAATGTGCAGAAATCCTGTTTAGCACTTGTTAATTCAGTTCCCACTTGTGGCAACTGTCCGTGGTCCTGCTGAAGTGTCAGCCAATGAGCTGTTGATCCCTGGAACATGTACTGCCTCTAGGGTGATTCGACGCATTTCTGAGAGAGAGAATCTGTGGGGGAAGAGATGGAGTAGGGACCAAATAGTTATCCCATTCATCTTGTGATTGTTGGGGT
Source organism: Calotriton arnoldi (assembly GCA_963921515.1). Classification (NCBI taxonomy): domain Eukaryota; kingdom Metazoa; phylum Chordata; class Amphibia; order Caudata; family Salamandridae; genus Calotriton; species Calotriton arnoldi. The sequence continues at coordinate 1,841,949 of CAWUFW010001246.1, forward strand.
TCATGAATCTCTCCCTCCTCATTTTTTTTTTTTTTTTTTAACAGATTCTATCGATTTTTCAAATGACATATTCAAACAAACCCCAAAAATTATTAGGATTATACGTGAGCCCCTCTGTGCATAAGGAAGCAGTTAAACACAATAACCCCAATACTTCCAACTGCAACTGTCCAGCATTCTCGCTTGTGAAATAGGAGAATAGTATTCGTCGTAGTCCCGGGCTGCCTTCTAGATCTCTGCCCCTTGTTCAATGTCAACGTAATATACTATTTATGAATCTCTGCGAGTCTCTTCTTACAGCACAGTGCGCCCCGCATATCTCCACCCCGCCCCACCTCAAACTCCCACCCTCCCCACCTCCCAGGCATGCCGCTTATGATCAGGCCAACTACATGTGTTCCTAGGGCGACCCTATATTGCGAATTATGTGCCACTCCACCTAGAATGTAACGTCGGTATGAATCTCTCCCTCCTCATGTTCATCGTCTGAGGATGTATGATCCTCTCTTGGGGGTGGTATATTTGGTACAGGTGATATTCTGGGTTTGATTGGTGGCGGCAGATTTAATGGCGTAGCAGGAGGAACCGGTTGGATAGGTGTCGGTAGTTGTTCTTGTGGGGTGTCTGGAAATCGTTTCTTATAGTCTTGCAGCATAGCTTGCAAGTCTTGTAGTAAAGAGGTGGGCATGAGTACCTCATCCTGCCTAGGTTGTTGTTGGTAGTCATAATGTTGAAAATAAGGCTGGTGGGCACTACAGAGATGTTGTCGGCATCTAAACCGTAGATGAAGGCACCGTCTACAGATGCACAATTGGTGCTCGCACCGTCAACGAAGACATCATCGACGGATACACCGTCGACACCCTTACCGTCCACTGAGGCACCGTCGGCAACGGCAGCGTTGACAAACATACTGTTGACGGAGTAATCAACGGCAACACAGATGTCGGCTCAGTCGTCGACGACACCATTACCTAAGGAAGCTCCACCGCTGATGCCGCAATTCTCATCGTTGACTGGACTCTTGAAATTCAGCCACCAGCACGTCTGTCTCTATCTCTCTTTTGCTTTACATCAAAGGTCACTGTTCTGTCTTTTATTCTTAGACCAGAATAAGAAAAATCGACACAGACATAGCAGATCTGACTCAGAGCTTCCAGCACTAACTAACAAGCCAAAAATGCATTTATTAAGGTGGTGCCACAACCCAAACACCCACCCCCAACCCCCAAGCTGTGCCCCTGGCTAAAAAGCAAAAGGTTTTGAACAAGAACAGATGGTCCAGAGTCAGAATTCAGGATGGTTTACAATGAATGATTTTTGCAACTGTGGGTTTATCTGATGCATCATTTACATTCCAAACTTGTTGACTGATCGGACATCCAATATATGTTTAAATTCCTTTGTGTGGCCTTACTTTTATGTGAGTAAATGTCTTGAATAAATGCATTTTCCTCTTAGTGTCCGAGAAAATAGCTCTGTAACCTTGTTTGGAGAAGGATATTTGTCTCCAAACGAAGGAGATCTAAATGGAATTTTGGTGCTGGGTTTGGTAAAGAAGCTGGTGGAGGTACTATGAAACGTAAGGCATAACTATAATGCAAAATATGAACCATCAATTTGTTTTCCTTTATGCCTTGCCATTCTTCAAGATGACCTGCAATACTTCCCACCACCACAGGGCCGTACAATGGCAGGGATATTTGCAACTCAATGCATGGATGCCGTTGGTGGTTTTCGCTGCTGAACCTGAGGACTGCTAGTTTCCTTTGTCTCTGGTGAATATCTTGGGTGGTACAGATGGCACTGCCATGGTTGTTACTGAAGGGTTTGAATTGCCTTTGCACCAAACTACGCCATAAATATGAACAGCAGATGTGTACTGAGCTTTAGGCTTTAACATTGTAAGCCTCAATCAAGAAGCTTTACCTAATGTTAATCCATGGCAATGTCCAGCCATTGCCAGTACCGCTGATTCAACTGCAGCTCTCATGACCTGGTTTGAAACCAGCAAACCTTCATTGAGTATAGCTTAAAAATCCCCCTTGGCTTTAGCACAAACTGAGCAAAACACTGCATTGATTCCCACAAGGACATGTTATAACACCCTAACGAGGCTGTAACTCTGGAAGCCCTGAAAACTTAGTAAGATGTTCCACAAACCTTCCATCCATAAGCATCCATCAATTTACTCTCCTTATCCACAGACATAGAAGACGCAGTTATCAAAGCATTAACTTTTTTACGTCCAAAACGTAATGGAATTAGATTGAGGATCTTTTTGTAGGAATTTCGGGTCCTGCTCTGGTGGGCTATACCTCTTAAGAAGTGTAGGCCCTGCTGACTTTGATGTTGCAATGTCAATGTATTTTTTATTTCCATCTCTTGAAAGCCACGCAACATGGGTCTTGTGGGCATTTTAGGGTCATATGTTAGAATATCAAGCAGAAAACCATGTCAAAGTGCATATATGTGGAGTTAAGAACAGTAAATTTATACTTACCTATATATTTTAAGCATAGTTTATAATGGTATTCACTGCTGAAACACGATTAGGAGAACCTGGAGGCAATGTAGGCGAACAAAATATTTCTGTATTCAATTAATCTGTATTCACATGCATTCCAGTAGGAGTGGGAGTGTGTTTCCCTTTAATGGTTCACCAAAATGTTTTCCTTTTGTTCATTAGCTAATTCCAATGAATCACTCGATTGATTTTCTAGGCTTCTCAGCCTCAATTTCCACTCCAATAGGCCTACAATTGTAAGGTCTCCAATACCCTCAATTCAACCTTGCACAATAATTACTATTACCTTCTTTCTTGATCTCTTAGTGGGTTTTGTCATAGTTGTGCACACCATCCTTGCAACCCTGTCTGTGCTTTAGTAGGACAGCACTTAAGTACTACCTCGTGGATATATCTCACTCATTACCTGAAGGTTCTTCAATCAATACATCCAACTAACTTCCATGGGCCTCTCTGAAATGCTCTGTCTTCAGGCCCTATCTCTTTTTGCTTTACACTACCTTCGCTTGGGAAGTGATTTTATATTTTGGGTTTGACTCACATCCACTGGCAGATAAGACTCAAATATTACTTTCCTTCCCTATGGTTACCCTGAAGCCAGAGGTAAATACTCCATAACTGCCAGCAATTAATGCATGAATATCTGATGCCTCAAATTCAATAAATCCAAATTCAAGGTGATTAATTTCCCATATTCCACCTCACACCCATAACTATTGTCACATCAGCACCCTCACACCTGAGCTTGCAGCTTCAGCATATTTAAACAGGACCCTCAGAGTACGGCTGATCAATTGTATGCTTTACCCGCTCCTCATTTCCACTCTTTGAACCTCAGAAAGATTCAGCAGACTCTCCCTCTCCACTTTGTCTAGCAACTAATTAAAGGTGAAGCCTTGAGCAAGGTCGACTATTCTAACAGCTTCCTCGTTGGCCTTCTTTCCACATAAGTCTTTTTTGTCATTCAAGAAAGTCTTCAATGCACCCACCAACACTCTGTTCAATCTTTTCTACCAGCCACACATTCTAATTAACAAGGCCAGACAGCTACTACACAGGACTATACATAAATCATATTACATTCCTAAACTTGGCATTAAAATACAAACTTCATTAAGAGTCACCCCAACAGTTTCAGCATCCTTACATAGACAACAACTGGATGGATCAACTGACCTGATTTATAGACGCTAGGGTCCAAGTCATGATGTATCTGGCTGCTTTTCTCTGCAACATTTTCTTCCCATAAAAGTGAGCGCTACTTTGCATTGTAACACTTGCAATCCATCCTAATCCTTTCACTTGCTGGTTCATGTTCATCACCATCAGCCTAATTCCTCAAGTATCACTTCTATGATATATAAAGAATACTGCTTGAGACCATTTGTGAATCAGTTACTTTACACATATAAAGAGACATTGTGATAACCGAGCTAATCATTCTTAAACAGTACAAAACCTAGATAGATTACAAAAAATTCACATGGTCACCAATTAGATAGCAAGCTACATTTGAAGTTGATGAGTTATTATATAGTCACAGTTTAGCTAGCAGAGCTAGCCATTAGAATGTCTAGCTCTAACAGGTTCACGCCTTAAAGGGTGTGTATGCTGCTTCTGAAATGTAAAAGGTGATTTATAAGGAAACCACTTTGGTCAAAGTGAGCTGACATTTTGCAACGGAGGTAAATGATCCACAATATAGCCTCAAACATTCAATACAATAAGAATGGTCAAAGCTAAAAATAATGGCATTTGTAGAGAACATGCACAAACACATATAGGGAGCTTCAAGTTCAAACTGAAACACATCAAACACAATGCAACAAACCCAAAGACATGGATGCATATGCACAGACACTTCGCCTTTAGCACATGGGAATCCATTACAAGCCCAAAAAAATGTAGAGATCACCTTGTTCCTATCAGATCATAACCATCCTATTTCCTTCTGGTGTTCATTAAACTCTACACTATTGTTCTCTATGTGAGCCCCCTTCCCCATACAATATAATTCTTTGGTGTTATCTGCCCTAGCTATGATATTGACAAGAAGGTCATCCCCAAATTGAATGGGCCTCCATCTTTGACTCAAGTACCATTGAACCCCAAGGGATCAGTGAAGACCAGTCTTACAAGTGCTTCATTGGCTGCTCGTAGTTCACTGAATCATCTTTCATGACCTATATACGAAAATTGAGTCAAGATTCCTGCAATGAAAGCTGTCTGTTACCAATTCAGAGAGAGTCCTCAAGACTCAATTGGGTTATTAGTTTTCATACCCTTGTCTTACATACTTATGCTTATTAACCCCTCCTGGTTTATGGGCCATCAACCAGGAATCTCCAGCCACCTCTGACCTGGGTTTTTCTTTCAAACTGACTCCACGATAAACCATCTCCTTGCAGTCAGCCTCAAGTCCTCAGCACCAGGGGTTTCTTGGCCTTCCTCTCTTCCTTATCCCTTGAGGGTTCCAGGTCAGGGCTTGCGGGCTTGTGAAGTGTGTGACCTATCTAGCCCCAGTGTCTTTTCATGATTTCTTTAATGAGTAGGGAGTGGAAAAGTCTGCTGCCATAGGTTGTTGTTGCTGAGGGTGTCATACACTGCTGAGCAATTCAAGACCTCACTTTCCTGCTGCCTTTGTTTCCTGCAACAGTGTCTGGTATTTTGTTATTGTTTTGTACAACTACTAACTAATTAAGGGCCTCTGTTTTCTGCCCTGTTTCTTGCATGAGACTGTCTTCTGTTTGGCAGGCAGCACTCTCCACATACATGACGTGCTATAAATACCAAGTTCAAAGAGTTGCTGCCCACTTGGCTATGTCAATCTGTCTGAATGTACAGCTGTGCTACCGCCACCACCTACTGTGCCAAGAGCAACTCAGACATGGTCACCTGGAAGCTGGGGGTGTGCAACCTGTCTTGGAATCCCATCCCCTTGAGACGACTTTGTACAACCCTGAACCCTAGAACCTGGATGTTCAGCCAGCGTGCATCCCTTGCCTTGACTATGACCATCATTGTTTCACTGCCACTCAACGCTCCAGCTACTTCGGCCCATTACACGGACCTCAGAGTACTTTAATGGTCCTGCTCAAAAGGATCAACACACGTTTGATATTTTTTTTCCACAGAAGTTCCAAGTACATCAGAACCATCTCTCTCTCTCTCATTCTCTCTCTCTCTCATTCTCTCTCTCTCTCTCATTCTCTCTCTCTCTCTCCCTCCCTCCCTGACCCCTCCCTCCTGCCCTCTCTCTCCCTCCCTCCCTGCTCTCTTCCCTCCAGGGTCAGTCATTGGTGCTAGTCATCTCTTCTGATACTAAGGATTAATCTCAGGGGAAATTGGTGGAAGATCTTCACTTCCGCAGAAGTCCTGAGAATTGAGGTCATTGGCCCTTGGTGGGACATTAGCATTACATGTTTATCAAAGCTCATATGAGAGGCTTGTCTGTCTTAGTACTAACTGCCAAATTATTGAACTTGTCAGCATCCATTTAAAAAAATCGACAACCACATAATATTCTGGAGGCTGTCATAATAAGGCTATTACATTTCTACTTCTGAAAAACTGTGGAATTGTTGAGGCATTTTCTTGCCTGCTGGTGTACTCAGCAGCTGGATCACCCCTGAGCTCCAATCCTCAGTTAACCCTCTAAATGAAACCGCAATGCATTAATGGAAATGTATGGATGCACACTTCTTTCCTATTTAATGAACTTTGCTGCTATAAAACGTATCTGGGGCGACAAGTTCACTTTGACAGAATTGGTGCACAACTCTAGCCCTCAGTCATGACCTCGAATTCTTCCTAAAGCATACTTGCAACTCTGCACCTCTTCATCCGTTCAGCAAGGCACAACTTCAACATCATCATCTCAACAGTCTGCTCTGGATATCACAGATACTCACAGTGTAAAACATGATCGAAGCACCTCTCTGGCCTCTACATGACAGCGGACAGACAAAATGCTACACATGGCCGATATACCTCATCCACTCCCAAGCTCTGACATGCAAAGACTTTGGAGAAAATAACAGCTCTTTAAAGCCACACAGTGGCAGCTGTACACTATATTAGTGACAATAACATGCAGAGTAACACAACATATATATAGCTGGAGAGCACACAGATTCAATCAATCAATCAATCATGTCACTTATAAAGCGCACTACATACCCGCGAGGGTCTCAAGGCGCTGGGGGAAGAGGGGGGTGGTGCTGCTACTGATTGAAGAGCCAGGTCTTGAGGAGTCTTCTGAAGGCCAGTAGGTCTTGGGTCTGTCGGAGGTTGGTGGGGAGGGTGTTCCAGGTCTTGGCGGCGAGGTGGGAGAAGGATTGCAGCGAGATTGGCCGGCTGAACATAGGGAAAGATGGATGGATGGATGTTTAGTTACGGGGGAGAGTCAGGCTTCATGTCCCCTGTTATTTAATACTTTAGCAGAAAAAAACAGAACTGAGGCGTACAAAGTAAAGGAGGGTTGCTAACTTTTAGACCCTTCGCCTCTCTTTGCAGAAATGACTTCTAATTATAGAAGACACCAGTCTCTAGGCCCATTCAAATCTTGACCTCTTTTGAGTGATATCATGCAATTTAGAATAGTGCATTCTACATGCCTGTTGTATCCCTGAGATGTCTGCTACAATCAAACTTAAGTAGAGCTACGATTCAGCACCAGAATCTCTCTAGTACTAACATGTGTCACATTTACGGTTACTAGGCTAAGCAACATGTATCCAGTCCTGCACTTTCCTTTAAAATTCATTGTTATGAAGTCTATTTCTACAACTGGGTCATTTGCAGAAAATAAAGACTACAACTCCCAGATTGCCGGCATTCATTACTATGTTAAGTTTACATTTTAATTTTTAACTATGTGTGGACAATGTTGGGAATTTTACATGATTTGCTGTTCCTGTTTTAAAAAGTGTTTCCTATTGATATTTTGTAGCAAAATGCAATGCAAATGTCTTTTAGCCTTCTGGTCTTGGAAACTTTATAACTGACGTTTCATGTCACTAAACACATAAAAAGAACCATACTCTTTACAATGAGCCATTGAGAAAGAGCGGCTGCAGCACACTGAAAGCTAATGCCCAACTTCACGGTTATTGATAAGAAGGGATTCATTTCTATCAGCTGAAACGTGAAGATGCCACTTTAGCATGATGAAAAAGCAAAACCTTCATTCCTAATGAATGACACTTGCATACTTATCTCGCTCATTCAGTTGTAATTATTGCAATTGAAGGAACCTCACTTGAGCCACTTCATTTTATTGCTGCAAAAGGAATTTGCATGAATCAACGCCACAACTTGCATCATTGAGTGAATCTTAAAATGGGTGGCAATGACTGATATCTAGAAATATAAAGCTTAATAAAATAAAACAATAACACAAGTGAGGCTCTTTAGGTTTACATAAAACGAGTACTGAACTTGCTAGTGCTAAAGTCAATCAATCAATCAGGGGTTTGTTAAAGCGCGACTACTCACCCGTAAGGGTCTCAAGGCGCTAGGGGGGAGGGGGTGGTGCGGGTTCCATCCATCAAGGAGGGGGTCTGTCGAAGAGCCAGGTTTTGAGGTTTCTTGCGAAGATGGGGAGCGATGTTGTCTGTCTGAGGTGGAGCGGAAGGGCGTTCCATGCTTTGGCCGCGAGGAAGGAGAAGGAGCGGCCTCCCGATCTGGTCTTTCTGGTGCGGGGGACCACGGCGTAGGAGAGCTGGGCTGATCGTAGGGTCCTTTGGGGTGTGTGGAATTTGAGTCGGCTGTTCAGGTATGCTGGTCCGGTGCCGTGGAGGGCTTTGTGTGCGTGGGTGAGCATCTTGAAGGTGATTCTCGCCTCGACAGGGAGCCAGTGGAGTGTGCGCAGGTGCTGGGAGATGTGGCAGTGTTTTGGCAGGTTGAGGACCAGTCTTGCGGCGGCGTTCTGGATGTTCTGTAGCTTGCGGGTGAGGTTTTTGTTTATTCCGGCGTAGAGTGCGTTGCCGTAGTCGAGTCTGCTGGTGACCAGGGCGTGAGTGACGGTCTTTTGGTGTTCGAGGGGATCCATTTGAAGGTCTTACGAAGGAGGCGGAGGGTGTGGAAGCAGGAAGACGAGACAGAGTTGATCTGGCGGTCCATTTTGATCTCGGAGTCCAGGATGATTCCCAGGTTGCGTGCGTGGGTCCGTGGGGGTTGGCGGGTTTCCGAGGGCGGGGGGCCACCAGGTGTCGCTCCAGGCATCGGGGTTTGGGCCCATGATGAGTACTTCTGTTTTGTTGGTGTTTAGTTGTAGGCAGCTGTTTTTCATCCATTTGGCGACGGCTTCCATGCCTTCTCGAAAGTTGCGTCTGGCGGTGTTGGGCTCGTTGGATAGGGAGAGGATGAGCTGGGTGTCGTCTGCGTATGACACAATGTTGAGTCCGTAGGTTCTGACGATGGGGGCGAGTGGAGCCATGTAGACGTTGAAGAGCGTCGGGCTGAGGGAGGAGCCCTGGGGGACTCCGCAGGTGGTAGGTGTGGGGTCCGAGAGGAAAGGGGGAGTCTGACCCGCTGCGTCCTGCTGGAGAGGAAGGAGCGGATCCAGTCGAGGGCCTTGTCCTGGATTCCTGCGTCGTAGAGTCTGCGTATTAGGGTGCGGTGGGAGACTGTGTCGAACGCCGCTGATAGGTCGAGGAGGATGAGGGCTACTGTTTCTCCTTTGTCCAGTAGGGTGCGGATGTCGTCTGTTGCGGCGAGGAGGGCGGTTTCCGTACTGTGGTTTTTTCTGAAGCCGGATTGGGAGGAGTCGAGGATGTTGTGTTCTTCAATGAATGCGGCGAGTTGGCTGTTGATGGCTTTCTCGATGACTTTCGCTGGGAACGGGAGCAGGGAGATGGGTCTGTAGTTTTTGAGGTCGGTGGGATCCGCTGAGGGTTTCTTTAGGAGGGGGTTGACCTCGGCGTGTTTCCAGTCGTCGGGGAACGAGGCGGTCGCCAGGGAGCGGTTGATGGTGTGGCGGAGCATGGGTGCGATGGTGTCGGCGGCTCTGTTGAAGATGTGGTGGGGGCAGGGGTCCGTGGGGGCCCCTGAGTGGATTGACTTCATTGTCTTCAGTGTGTCTTCCGTGGTGAGGGCTGTCCAGTCGTCAATCACTGGTTTCCGGGTGTCGGGGGTGGTTGGTGAGGGTTCAGTGTGTTGGTTGTCTTCGTCGAAGTTGTCGTAGATGCTCTTGATTTTGTGGTGGAAAAAGGTGCTGAGTTTGTCGCAGAGGTCTTGTGAGGGAGGGATGTCGGTAGACTCGCTAGTGGGTTGGGCGAACTCCTTGATGATGCTGAAGAGTTCCTTGCTGTTGTGCGCGTGGGTGGAGATTCTGTCTTCAATCGCTTTTTCCTCGCTTCTCTGATGAGTTGATGGTGGGCGTTGGTGGCGGCTCTGAGGTTGTCGTGGGCTTCTGTGGATTTGGTGTTCCTCCAGGCCTTTTCGAGGCGGCGGCATGTGCTTCTGGACTCTCGAAGTTCGGTGGTAAACCATCTGGCTTTCTTGGCGCGGGTATTGTTGTTTTTCTTGAAGGGGGCTATGGTGTTGGTGCTGTCCGTGATCCATCTATGCAGGGTTCGGGCTGCGGTGTTGGGGTCGTCGTTTTCCGCGATGGTTGGGGTGGAGTTGTTGAGTGAGGAGGTGAGCTGGTCGTCGGTGATTTTGGTCCAGTTTCTTCGTGGAAGCAGGTGCTGGTGTCTGTGGATGGTGGGTGTTCTGAAGGTGAAGTGGACGCAACGATGGTCGGTCCATGGGAGTTCGGTGGTGTGGCTGAAGGTGATGGAGTTTCCTGTAGTGAAGAGGGGGTCGAGGGTGTGTCCTGCTGAGTGCGTGGGCTCGGTCACGATCTGGCGCAGTCCAATGTTGTGGAGGTTGTCCAGGAGGGATGTGGTGTTGGGGTCCAGTTGGTTGTCGAGGTAGAGCAAAATCAATCATTATTACTTAAGTCCAGGTTGTTATATACTAAATAGTGTAAAGGTTTAAACAATACCTACTTAATACTGTACCAGAACTCATAAAAGGGAAGGAGTTTCATAGGTGCAGGAGTTAATTAGATGTGCAATGGCGCTAGGTAATACATAAAATTCTTGAAGGTATATTTTAACAAGCTTTAGCAAAGCCAATAGGTTTGGCTATAATGTACCAAGAAATGTAAGCACAATCATTCACAAATGATGTTCGCAGGCTGTGTATGCACAAATGCTGTTTAACACATTAAAGCCTGCCCTATTGCCTTTGCCAATCTTAGGGAAAAAATATTGCTTTTAGTGTAACATAATCTCTTCTAATGGAAGCACTTTCTGGAAGATGGAATGATACATCACAATCTGATAGCATTGTAAGGGGGTGTTCATGTTTAGGGACGGATAGAGTTGAGGAGTAGTAAGTGAGTTACAGGGTTATGGGTTGTATAGCGGCAAAGGGTAGTAAGAGGTTTTTTAGAGTTTGGTGAGGGTTAAGGGGTAGGAAGTTTTTTTAGGGTTCAGGAATGGGTAGCATTAAGTGGTAGTACGAGGTTTTTAGGGGTCAGGGAAGAGTAGCATTAAGGGCAGTAAAGGTTATTTAGGGTTTAAGGATGACAGTTTTAAGAAGTAGTAATGATCTTTGTGGTTCAGGGATGAATAGGGTTAAGGGGTAAGAGTTTGTAGGATTCAGGGAAGGGTTGCGTTAAGATGCAGTAAGGGTGTTTTTTACAGTTCAGAGGTGGATAGTGCTAAAGAGTAGTAAAAGGGCTTTAGGTTTAGGGATGGGTAGTAAGTTTTTCCAGTTCAGGGAAGGATAGCTGTAGGGGTAGTAAGGGTTTTAGAGTTCAGGGAAGGGTAGCGTTAAATAGTAGGTGTTTGTAGAGTTCAGGAAATGGTAGCATTAAGGTACCCATTAAGAGGTAGTAACTGTTTATAGGGTTTAGGAATGGGTACAATTAAGGGGTAGTAAGGGTGTTCAGGCTTTCAGGGAAGGGTTGCGTTAAGGGGTAGTTAGAGGTTTTCAGGATTCAGCAATGGGTAGCATTAAGAGGTAGCAAGGAGTTTTCAGAGTACAGGGAAGGGTAGCATTAAGAGATTTGCAGAGTTCAGAGAACGGTTGACTCAAGGGCTAGTAAGGAGTGTTTAGGGTTCAGGGAAGGGTCGTGTTAAGGAGCAGTTAGGGATTTTTTAAGGCTTCAGGGATGGGTAGCATTAAGGGATTGTAAGGATTCCAGGTACAGTGGAAGATAGTGTTAAGGGGTACAATAGGGTGTTTAGGGTTCAGAAAAGGGAAGGGTAGCTGTAAGTGGTAGTTAGGATTTTGTTTAGGATTCAGGCATGAGTAGCATTAAAGGGTAATAGCGGTTTTTAGGGTTCAGGGATGGATAGCTGTAAAGGGTAAGGGTTTTTTAGCATTCATGGATGGGTAGCTGGAAGGAATGGAAAGGTTTTTCTAGGGTTCAGGGAAGGGTAGCTATATGGGGTAGTAAAAGATTGTATAGGGTTCGGGGATGGGTAGCGTTAGGCTGTAGCAAGGGTTTTTAGGGTTCAGGGAATGGTAGCGTTAATGGTGCGTTAGGGGTTTTTAGGGTATAGGGAGAGATAGCTGTAAAGGGTGGTAAGGGTTTCTAAGGTAAAGGGATGGGTAGCATTAAGAAGCAATACAATTTTTAGAGTTCAGGGAAGGGTAGCATTAAGGAGTAGTAAGAGGGTTTTTAGGGTTCAAGGAAGGGTAGATTAAAGGGGTACCTAGGATGTTAGGGGTACCTAGGATTTCAGGGATGGGTAGATTTAAAGCACAGTAAGGAGTTTGTAGGGTTGAGGGAGGAGTAGGGTTAAGGGGTAATAAGGAGTTTTTAGTGTTCAGGGAAAAGCAGTGTTAAGGAGTAGTACGTTGTTGTTAGTGTTCGGTGGTTAGTGTTGAGGGGTTGTAAGATTTTGTGGTTCAGGGAAGGGTAGCGTTCAGGGATCAGATTCCTTCAGGGAAGGGTAGCTGTAATGGTTAGTAAGGGTTTTTTAGGATTCAGGGATGGGTAGCATTAAGGGGTAGTGACAGGTTGTTAAGGTTCAGGCAAGGGTAGCATCAAAGGATATTATGGATTTTATGGTTAATGGAAGGGTGGCATTAGTAAGAAGTTTTTAGGTTTCAGGGAAGGGTAGCATTAAGCAGTAGCAAGGGCTTTTAGGGTTTAGGGAGGGGTAAAGTTAAGGCATAGCAAGGAGATTGTAGGGTTAAGGGAAGTGTAGCTTTAAGGGGCACTAAGCGATTGTTACTATTTAGGGAGGGATGATTTAAACTTACAGTATATTAAAAAGTAAAGTAACTTAATATATGAAAATATTAAATATGAAGTAAATTAAATATAATATCTATAATGTAATTTTTTAAAGTTAATTAATTAAAGTTAATAATTACATTAACCTTTAAGAGTCCAGGAGCATTAAAAAAGTGTCTCCATCCCAGAAATCTTAAAACTCTGAATTAGAAAGAAAAGTTCCCCCATTCTGTCATTTTAGGGTATCTCTGATGGCCAAGCTCTGTTGTGACATGATAGCGTGACTTGATAAACACCTCTGTCTGGCCCAGCAATTTAATAAACAAATGATTACAGATCTTGCAGTGTAAGCATTTTTTCTATAAAAGCAGGCAACTTCTGCCCAAATCAAAACATGTACTAGGTGCTTCATTTATAAAAGAATAAGTGCCGGTGCCCAATGCTCCTCTCAGAAGCTTGCAACAGGCACCGGTGCATCGAATACCAAGGCTGTGAATGAATGAATGAATGAATGAAAAGGCATTTATATAGCACGCGCATACTCCTGTGTCCTGCGCTGGCTGTGTGAGGAAACCTGCCGTCGGCCCAAAAGGTGATCGTATCACTCATTTTGCTGGAAAAGCCACGTTTTTATATTTTTCCTAAAAACACGAAGCTCTGAAATGGGCCGGAGTTCTCTAGGGAATTTATTCCAGGTCTTTGGGCCAAAGGGAAAGAGAACGATCTTCCACCCCATCTTGCCCAGCAAATTTGAGGAATCCTGGCTAAAAAGCTATGGGAGGATCGCAGTTCTCTGAGGGGGGCTTATGCACATATTGTCCTCCTCAGATAGACTGCTCCTTTCCCATGGAGAGCTTTATGTGCCAGGACCAAAATCTTGAAAATAATCCTCTTTTTGACAGGGAGCCAGCGTAGTGCCTTCAACTTGGGAGTCATACGTGTTCTTGGAGCCAAGTTGAGAATTAATCTAGCTGCTGCATTCTGAACTACCTGTAAACGGTGGAGCAAGTAGTCTGGGAGGCCCAAGTAGAGAGCATTTCCATAATCGAGCCTTGAGGTGATCAGGACTTGGGCCACCATTTTCCTAGTCTATAGTGACAAAAAAGGAAGCATTTCTTCAGAGAACGTAGGTTTCCCAAACCAGTAGCCCACCAAAGTCTGGATGAGTAGTTGAAAAGACAGGGCTCTATCAATTTTAATTCCCAAATTTTTTACTACATTTTGTTGTGCGCCTAGGGAAGGAGTATCCACAATGTCCTCCATATTTCAGGAGAGATGTCACCCAAGAACAGGATCTCAGTTTTATCGGGGTTGCATTTAAGTTGGTGCACTGATAACCAGTTGAAAACATTGGAAAGACAAGATTTAATGGTCTTTCCATCCAATTCCTTTCTCTTTTCACAGGTAAATAGCAGCTGAGTATCACCTGCGTTTGATATTACTTTCGCCCCCAGAGCCTCTGCCATCTGAGCTAGGGGAGTAAGGTATGCGTGAAATAATGTAGGAATCTGTGCCGATCCCTGGGGCACTCCTACAGCTAGTTCACGAATAGGGGCTGCATGTGGAGGGATCAATACTTCTTGACTCCTGTTATTTAGGAATGAGGTTAGCCACTTCAAGGCTAAACCGTGTAACAGTATTAAAAGCCACGATAAGTCCAGCAATATCAGGACGGCTTTGCCCCCTTGCTGTGTGGTCTGGAATCAATCTCATTCCGCTTTAATCGACTACTAGACACTCCTTGCCCCTTTAGCTCACTCTTGCAGGTTTCTGCTTTCTCCCTTTGTGATACTTTTTCCATTGTTTTTTTTGTCTTTCTTTCCCCTTTGCCCTTTTTTCCCTCTTTTGCTCTAGGAAATGTCTGAAGAGGAACTGTAGTTCTCCAGTATTGCCATCTCATAGATTAACATACTTTAATCAATCCCCCGTCATCGAAGTGGAAGACCCACGGTACAATAGAAAAAGCAGCACAATTTACACATATCCAAAAGGTCTAAAAAAACATTCACTTCAGTAACTTATCCACATCTTTAGGTAAGAACCGAACTCCAGTCAATCAGGCGACAACACCCTAAGAACAATTCCCACAGAGGCCACTCCCTCAGATTTTCAAGCAGTAGTGAGAAGAATAATCAGACCGGGATAAGGTGAGCCTCTAAGGGAAGGAGGATGGGTCACATGTGAATCTATGAAAGATGCCAATACTGGAGAACTACAGTTACAGATAACTTATTTCTTCTCCAGTATTGCATCTTTCATAGATTCACATGTTTGAATCAGAATAGTTAGCAGTTAAGACAAGGTAAAATAATGAACATGCAGACAAAGCAGCGGATGGTGGGATCATATAATAAACGAAGGCTCACCTTATAGGAATAGATGACGTAATATTCTTGTCCCACTGCAGCATCTCTCTCTACTGTTGAATTCAGTGCTCTGTAAAAGTGTGTCTGCTCTTCCAAGTAGTTGCTCAACAAATGTCTAGCAGCGACACTCCAGCAAAAAGAGCAGTTGATGTAGAGACAATTCTTGTAGAGTACGCTCAAACCTACATCAAAATAGGTTTTCCAGACTTCCGATGACAAAACTGATAGCAGCAGCAATCTAACATACAATACTTTGTTTGGAAAGTGGAAACCTTTTCCGAGGTTTACCATAAGCAACCTGCAACTGTTGCATATGCTGAAAACAGAATTTTAGAAATCTTTTAACATCTAATGTGTGTAATATTTTTTCTGATATGTTCTGAAGATTTGGAAAGAATGTCTTTAATATGATAGACTCATTAAGGTGAAAGCCTGTTGGCACCTTTGGAATGAATCAGGGAATGGTTCGCGAATTTCACTCAATCCAATTGTAGAAAGGGTTCTTTAACTGTGAAAGCCTGAATTTCACGTACTCTCCTGGCAGACTTCAAGGCTAATAATAGTGCCGCTTTCCATGAGAGAAATCTCAGATCAGCTTTGTGAATGGGTTCGAATGGAGCCTTCATCAATTGTGAAAGGACCAAATTAAGTTGCCAAGATGGAGGAGACTGCTTTACTGGAGGAAAGGCTCAGAAAAGCCCTTTAAGAAACTCCTTGATAATTCTATTTGACCATAGAGATGTCGAACCAGATGATCTCCTAAATCTGGATATAGCCTCTAAGTGCACTTTAATCGGAGTATGAGCCAGACCTGTTTTGGCTAGATGTAGCACATACGGCAAAATACCTTCTGGTGGAGCTGAAAGTGGATGGATCTGTGATGTATGACACCACAAACAACAAAAGCATTTCTATTTAAGTTGATACATTTTGTTAGTAGAATCAGCTCTGGCTCTAGCAAGAATTTCCTTACAGTCCTACAGGATATTCAGGCCTGCAAACTCACTGTGTTCAGGAGGCATGCTGATAATGGTAATGATGTATGATCCGGATGAAGAATTTGTTTGTGGTTCATGGACAATAAAGCTGGAAAGGGTTTCAGGTGAACATGATGTTTCTATGATAGCAGGATCAGTTTGGTGAACCAAAACTGTCTGGGCCATTTCAGGGCTATTAGAACTATCCTGCACAGTTCTAGCTTAATCTTGCTTAGAAGCATCAGCATTACCTGGATCGGGGAAAAAGCGTAAGCAAAGATCCCTGACCATTTTATCGAAAATACATTCCCCCACGATCTCGGCTGTGGATCCCAACTTGCGTAAAACAGGCATTTTTGATTGTGATGAGTCGCAAACAGGTCGAGATTTGGTTTGCTGCAGAGATGGAAGATATTGTCTAGGGCATCTTGGTTGAGTTCCCATTTAAGGCAATTGTTCTTGGTCATGCTTAACGTGTCAGCTATAATGTTCTTAATTCCTGGAACGATCTCAGCCTTTAGCTGCACCTGATTTTTCATGCCATTTCTAAATCTTCTGAGCTTCTAGAGACAGCGCTTGATATATAGTGTCTCCCTGTTTGTTGATGTAATGCATGGTGGTAGTATTGTCCGTATGTATCAGCACTGATGATCCTTTTACCCGGGAAGAAAAGACTGTAGACTCAATGTCACTGCCTAGAGTTCCAACAGATTTATGTGAAGACTTTTGTGGTGTGAAGCAAACCGATCTAGCCAAGGCTCTCCGAACTGCTGAAAGAGATCTTGTGCTACCTCCTGATGGAGACGCCACTCGTGATCCACTAGGCATCGACGGCTGAGTTCGTCCGCCCTGGAATTCAGGGAACCTGCCAGCTATTAAACCACCAGGGATATGCCCTGCTGGTTCCAGCCATGTTCAGAGATGCAGGGCCTCTTGACAAAGGGTCCACAATCCAACCGCGCCCTGTTTGTTGCAGTACCACATGGCAGTAGTGTTGTGCGTGAACACTTAAACTAGCCTTCCCTAGGTGGAGGGCAGAAAGGCTTTCAATGCCAAGCAGATCGCTCAGAGCTCCAGCATGTTGATTTGGAGTCCGGATTACGTCGGAGATCAGAGTCCTCTGATCTCCACATCTCACAGAAGGCCGCCCCATCCCAAGAGTGACACATCTGTCACTTCTGTAAGATCTGGTTGGGGAAGGGAGAGAGGTCTGCCTCTGACCTAATCGAGGTTCGTTATCCACCACTGCAGGTCTCGTGCAGTTCCCTTTGAGATCTGGACTACATAGGAGAGATTCTCCAGATGCTGTGCCCATTGGAACTTCAGGTTCCATTGCAGAGCCCGGATATGCCATCTGGCATGTGTTACTAGCAAGATGCAGGAGGCCATGAGACCCAACAGCCTAAGAGTCAACCTCACCGAAATACAGGATGGAGGCTGAAACATCAGTATCATAGCCTGAATATCCTGGACTGGCTGCTTGGGAGGATAGGCCCGAAACTGCAGTGTCCAGAACCACTGCGACAAAAGGGAGCATCTTAGAGGGAATATGGTGTAACTTTGGCACATTGATAGTGGACCCCAGCGAATGCAGGAGGTTTGCCATAGTCTGGAGGTAGGAGACGACAACCTGGGGCGAGCCTACCTTCAGCAGCCAGTCATCGACATAGGGGAAGACTGGCACCCCTGATCTGCGTAGATGAGCTGCGACCACTGCCACCACCTTGGTGAACACCCGATGGCAGCTGGTGGTGATGCTGAAGGGGAGCTGGGGAACTGAAAGTGCTCACGGCCTACAGTAAAACGCAAGTAACGTCGATGGGTAGGCAGGACGGGGATAAGAAAATAGGCATCCTGCAGGTCCAACTCTACCATCCAGTCTCATGGGTCCAAAGCAGACAGGACCTGAGCTAATGTGAGCATCTTGAATTTCTCCTTTTTGAGGAAGTAGTTGCGGGCTCGAAGGTCTATGATAGGACAAAGGCCCTTGTACTTTTTTGGGAACAGAAAGTAGCGGGAATAGCAACCACGACCTACTTCTGGCATCGAAACCCTTACAATGGCTCCCTTGGTCAAGAGAGTCATGACTTCCTCCTGGAGCAAAATTAAATGGACCTCCGTCAGCCGGTCGTAGAAAGGAGGCATGGAGGGAGGTGTGGTCTCGAAGGGGAGGGAGTAGCGCCTTCAGATGATCTGGAGGACCCACCTGTCTGACGTGATATTGTAAAACACAAAAAAGGCCACGGGTCCAAAAGAGCGGTATGACGTGCAACAAGGTATGTTCAACCATGTACTTGAGGGGGATCCCTTTAAGGACGGTTCCCCTCACACACCAGAGGTGTCATGCTTCATCATAGGGGTGCCTCCTCGCGTAAAAGACCTAGAGGCCGATTCCGATTCGGGCCGGAAAACGTACCGACCGACTCGGAGCCGGAATTCATTCCGACCGACACGTACCGGTGCAGCCCGACCCGCAAAGTACGATGAAAAGCGTGCAAAATCCGACCGACTCATACGGAACACAAGCCGAACGACCCAACCGCACGGAAAACAGCTATCCGGCCGGAAAAGCACGCAAATCGAACCGACCGACACGCACCAGGAAGAATCCCGAACGAAACGTACCCGCGAACTCCGACCCGCCAAGTACGATGCAACGCGTGGAAAACACGACCGAGTCGCACGGAGCCCAAGCCGTACGACCGACACGCATACAAAACTGCGAGCCGAAGCAACCCAATACACCGCGACCGACGCGTACGCAGCACAGAAAACAGCACAAACACAGCGTGAACGAATCGGAGAAGCTCGCACGAGACAACTGCAGGGTCCGACTCGGTCAGAAGAACGTCTCCTACATGCACAAAAAGTACTAAGGAAAAACACACAAAAAAGGCCAAACAAGCAATTACAAAGCCAATAAATACTGGGGGAAACAGGGAACAAAGACACACCCACAACTCCACCCATATAAAGGACACAAATCCCTACCATGATCCTTTGCAAATTCAAATTACCTGCCAGCACTCAACACCAACAGACAGCAACCACACACACACTCACAGCTCATCCATCACACAAGCCACACACCAGCAGCACCTCAACAAATAGCACCCTCACATACACCCAGCAAAACACACACTCACACACCCTCACTTGCACACCCCCACACACATCACACTCCACCACCACCCATCATCATGCCCCCAAAGAAGAATCAAAAGTTCCTAGATAGTGAATTGGAAGTCCTGGTAGATGAGATCCTCAGGGTAGAGCCACAGCTGTTTGGTACACTGGTCCAACAGACCCCCATGTCGCAGAAAACCAAGATGTGGGAGAGGATTGTCGACAGGGTGAACGCACAATCACCATGTTTGCGCACAAAGGGAGACATCCAGAACAGGTGGTATGACGTGCGCAGGAGGGTCAGGGACCTGTTGAAGAAGGACTACCTCTTGAGCCAACACACTGGCAGTGGCCCTCCTGCCAAACCAGTATACCTCATGCCCTGGGAGGAGAAGGTGCGGGCCATCCTACCACCAGTGAGCGTATATGGACTAGAAAACATCCCAGAGCCTGGTGAGTACACAACAAATGTACACAATATTGTGCGACAATACACACACATCACTGTCAAGGGAGAGTCAAACCATGCACCCTTAGCAAATCCACAGCAACCAAAACAGAATCATCCCAAAATGTGTATGTCAGTCAGATAAACACAACACATGCCATCTCATAGTGATATGTAACTGTGTCATCACATGTACAAACACAACTACAACTACAGCTAGGCAGTGGCACAAATATAACTAACAAACACATCCAGACATGTAGCCACCACTACAACACCACCTCACAGTGAAGCCCACTGAAAGGAAGGAATCCTGTGTATGCTGGGCAAGTCAGTGTAGCCAATAGCATCATGGGAGTCGTAGTCACAGATATTGCCCACCCTCACAATGCGCACATCAACACCACCATGAACCATGCTCACATCACAGGGAGTGGAAAACAACTGGCAAGATGGCTGACACTGGCTACTGCTGTGGGGAGCACAAGGCCCTGCTGGCAACTGTGCACCAACCAACAGCAGGACACCACTGAATGACATCCTGAAAGCCAACTTGCACTCCCTGCAACGGAAGCACGTTCCATGGTGGGATATCTGGCTGGGTGGGAAGGAGGACTGACAGCACTGACCATAGTTACCAGCAGCTCCACTCACACACACCCCTAACACAAACTCCACACAACTCACCTGGGAGAATGCATTGCCTCACACTCTAATCAAATATCCCACAAAGAACCACAACCCTGGGTCATGCTGTGTGAAGCACAGGGACACACATGGGACTTGTAGCCAAACTAACCCCAGGATAACACTGTCAGCCATCTTGTCAGCACGGGCACACAACCCCACAGGGAAGCAGAGTCAAAAGGAAAGAAGCATGGGCATGCTGGGAAGGGGGGTGGAGGCAATAGCATGATGGGAGTGGTAGTCACAGCCCAACATCCCCCACCCACATGGCCCAGCAAGATCACACCCAAGCATGCACACCTCACAGGGAGTCAGAAGCCACATCAAAGATGGCTGACACTGGTGCTCAGTCATGGGGAGCACATGGCCCTGCTGGGAACTGGGCACCAACCAACATCAGGACACCACTGTCAGCCATCTTGCCATTGCTGTCACACTCA
This sequence comes from Calotriton arnoldi, assembly GCA_963921515.1. Lineage (NCBI taxonomy): Eukaryota > Metazoa > Chordata > Amphibia > Caudata > Salamandridae > Calotriton > Calotriton arnoldi. The sequence goes on from CAWUFW010001246.1 coordinate 1,862,760, forward strand.
CACACAGTGAAGTCCACTCAAAAGGAAGGAAGTATGGGCATGCTGGGAAGGGCGGTGGAGGCAATAGCATGATGGGAGTGGTAGTCACAGCTCAACATCCCCCACCCGCATGGCCCAGCAAGCTCACACTAAAGCATGCACACCTACCAGGTAGTGAAAAGCCACATCAAAGACGTCTGACACTGGTGCTATGTTGTGGGGAGCACAAGGCCCTGCTGTTAACTGGCCACCAACCAACAGCAGGACACCACTGTCAGCCATCTTGCCATTGCTGTCACACTCACACACAGTGAAGTCCACTCAAAAGGAAGGAAGTATGGGCATGCTGGGAAGGGGGTGGAGGCAATAGCATGATGGGAGTGGTAGTCACAGCTCAACATCCCCCACCCGCATGGCCCAGCAAGCTCACACTAAAGCATGCACACCTACTAGGTAGTGAAAAGCCACATCAAAGATGTCTGACACTGGTGCTATGTTGTGGGAGCACAAGGCCCTGCTGGGAACTGGCCACCAACCAACAGCAGGACACCACTGTCAGCCATCTTGCCATTGCTGTCACACTCACACACAGTGAAGTCCACTCAAAAGGAAGGAAGTATGGGCATGCTGGGAAGGGGGTGGAGGCAATAGCATGATGGGAGTGGTAGTCACAGCTCAACATCCCCCACCCGCATGGCCCAGCAAGCTCACACTAAAGCATGCACACCTACCAGGTAGTGAAAAGCCACATCAAAGATGTCTGACACTGGTGCTATGTTGTGGGGAGCACAAGGCCCTGCTGGGAACTGGCCACCAACCAACAGCAGGACACCACTGTCAGCCATCTTGCCATTGCTGTCACACTCACACACAGTGAAGTCCACTCAAAAGGAAGGAAGTATGGGCATGCTGGGAAGGGGGGTGGAGGCAATAGCATGATGGGAGTGGTAGTCACAGCTCAACATCCCCCACCCGCATGGCCCAGCAAGCTCACACTAAAGCATGCACACCTACTAGGTAGTGAAAAGCCACATCAAAGATGTCTGACACTGGTGCTATGTTGTGGGGAGCACAAGGCCCTGCTGGGAACTGGCCACCAACCAACAGCAGGACACCACTGTCAGCCATCTTGCTGTTGCTGTCACACTCACACACAGTGAAGTCCACTCAAAAGGAAGGAAGTATGGGCATGCTGGGAAGGGGGGTAGAGGCAATAGCATGATGGGAGTGGTAGTCACAGCTCAACATCCCCCACCCGCATGGCCCAGCAAGCTCACACTAAAGCATGCACACCTACCAGGTAGTGAAAAGCCACATCAAAGATGTCTGACACTGGTGCTATGTTGTGGGGAGCACAAGGCCCTGCTGGGAACTGGCCACCAACCAACAGCAGGACACCACTGTCAGCCATCTTGCCATTGCTGTCACACTCACACACAGTGAAGTCCACTCAAAAGGAAGGAAGTATGGGCATGCTGGGAAGGGGGTGGAGGCAATAGCATGATGGGAGTGGTAGTCACAGCTCAACATCCCCATCCGCATGGCCCAGCAAGCTCACACTAAAGCATGCACACCTACCAGGTAGTGAAAAGCCACATCAAAGATGTCTGACACTGGTGCTATGTTGTGGGGAGCACAAGGCCCTGCTGGGAACTGGGCACCAACCAACAGCAGGACACCACTGTCAGCCATCTTGCCATTGCTGTCACACTCACACACAGTGAAGTCCACTCAAAAGGAAGGAAGTATGGGCATGCTGGGAAGGGGGTGGAGGCAATAGCATGATGGGAGTGGTAGTCACAGATATTGTTCACCCTCACAACTGTCCCATCAACACCACCCTGAACCATGCGCACATCACAGGGAGTGGCAAAGAACTGACAAGATGGCTGACACTGGGTACTGCTGTGGGGAGCACAAGGCCCTGCTGGGAACTGTGCACCAACCAACAGCAGGACACCACTGACTGACATCCTGAAAGACAACTTGCACTCCCTGCAATGGAAGCACGTTCCATGGTGGGATATCTGGCTGGGTGGGAAGGAGGACTCACAGCACTGACCATAGTTACCAGCAGCTCCACTCACACACACCCCTAACACAAACTCCACACAACTCACCTGGGAGAATGCATTGCCTCACACTCTAATCAAATATCCCACAAAGAACCACAACCCTGGGTCATGCTGTGTGAAGCACAGGGACACACATGGGACTTGTAGCCAAACTAACCCCAGGATAACACTGTCAGCCATCTTGTCAGCACAGGCACACAACCCCACAGGGAAGCAGAGTCAAAAGGAAAGAAGCATGGGCATGCTGGGAAGGGGGTGGAGGCAATAGCATGATGGGAGTGGTAGTCACAGCCCAACATCCCCCACCCACATGGCCCAGCAAGATCACACCCAAGCATGCACACCTCACAGGGAGTCAAAAGCCACATCAAAGATGGCTGACACTGGTTCTCAGTCGTGGGGAGCACATGGCCCTGCTGGGAACTGGGCACCAACCAACAGCAGGACACCACTGTCAGCCATCTTGCCATTGCTGTCACACTCACACACAGTGAAGTCCACTCAAAAGGAAGGAAGTATGGGCATGCTGGGAAGGGGGTGGAGGCAATAGCATGATGGGAGTGGTAGTCACAGCTCAACATCCCCCACCCGCATGGCCCAGCAAGCTCACACTAAAGCATGCACACCTACCAGGTAGTGAAAAGCCACATCAAAGATGTCTGACACTGGTGCTATGTTGTGGGGAGCACAAGGCCCTGCTGGGAACTGGGCACCAACCAACAGCAGGACACCACTGTCAGCCATCTTGCCATTGCTGTCACACTCACACACAGTGAAGTCCACTCAAAAGGAAGGAAGTATGGGCATGCTGGGAAGGGGGTGGAGGCAATAGCATGATGGGAGTGGTAGTCACAGATATTGTTCACCCTCACAACTGTCCCATCAACACCACCCTGAACCATGCGCACATCACAGGGAGTGGCAAAGAACTGACAAGATGGCTGACACTGGGTACTGCTGTGGGGAGCACAAGGCCCTGCTGGGAACTGTGCACCAACCAACAGCAGGACACCACTGACTGACATCCTGAAAGACAACTTGCACTCCCTGCAATGGAAGCACGTTCCATGGTGGGATATCTGGATGGGTGGGAAGGAGGACTCACAGCACTGACCATAGTTACCAGCAGCTCCACTCACACACACCCCTAACACAAACTCCACACAACTCACCTGGGAGAATGCATTGCCTCACACTCTAATCAAATATCCCACAAAGAACCACAACCCTGGGTCATGCTGTGTGAAGCACAGGGACACACATGGGACTTGTAGCCAAACTAACCCCAGGATAACACTGTCAGCCATCTTGTCAGCACAGGCACACAACCCCACAGGAAGCAGAGTCAAAAGGAAGGAAGCATGGGCATGCTGGGAAGGGGGGTGGAGGCAATAGCATGATGGGAGTGGTAGTCACAGCCCAACATCCCCCACCCACATGGCCCAGCAAGATCACACCCAAGCATGCACACCTCACAGGGAGTCAAAAGCCACATCAAAGATGGCTGACACTGGTGCTCAGTCGTGGGGAGCACATGGCCCTGCTGGGAACTGGGCACCAACCAACAGCAGGACACCACTGTCAGCCATCTTGCCATTGCTGTCACACTCACACACAGTGAAGTCCACTCAAAAGGAAGGAAGTATGGGCATGCTGGGAAGGGGGTGGAGGCAATAGCATGATGGGAGTGGTAGTCACAGCTCAACATCCCCCACCCGCATGGCCCAGCAAGCTCACACTAAAGCATGCACACCTACCAGGTAGTGAAAAGCCACATCAAAGATGTCTGACACTGGTGCTATGTTGTGGGGAGAACAAGGCCCCGCTGGGAACTGGGCACCAACCAACAGCAGGACACCACTGTCAGCCATCTTGCCATTGCTGTCACACTCACACACAGTGAAGTCCACTCAAAAGGAAGGAAGTATGGGCATGCTGGGAAGGGGGTGGAGGCAATAGCATGATGGGAGTGGTAGTCACAGATATTGTTCACCCTCACAACTGTCCCATCAACACCACCCTGAACCATGCGCACATCACAGGGAGTGGCAAAGAACTGACAAGATGGCTGACACTGGGTACTGCTGTGGGGAGCACAAGGTCCTGCTGGGAACTGTGCACCAACCAACAGCAGGACACCACTGACTGACATCCTGAAAGACAACTTGCACTCCCTGCAATGGAAGCACGTTCCATGGTGGGATATCTGGCTGGGTGGGAAGGAGGACTCACAGCACTGACCATAGTTACCAGCAGCTCCACTCACACACACCCCTAACACAAACTCCACACAACTCACCTGGGAGAATGCATTGCCTCACACTCTAATCAAATATCCCACAAAGAACCACAACCCTGGGTCATGCTGTGTGAAGCACAGGGACACACATGGGACTTGTAGCCAAACTAACCCCAGGATAACACTGTCAGCCATCTTGTCAGCACAGGCCCACAACCCCACAGGGAAGCAGAGTCAAAAGGAAGGAAGCATGGGCATGCTGGGAAGGGGGGTGGAGGCAATAGCATGATGGGAGTGGCAGTCACAGATATTGGTCACCCCCAAAACTGTCCCATCAACACCACCCTGAACCATGCGCACATCACAGGGAGTGGAAAAGAACTGACAAGATGGCTGACAGTGGGTACTGCTGTGGGGAGCACAAGGCCCTGCTGGGAACTGGGCACCAACCAACAGCAGGACACCACTCACTGACATCCTGAGAGTCAACCTGAACCCACTGCAAGGGTGGCATATCTCATGGTGGGATAACTGGGCTGGGGGGAGAAGGAGGGCCGGATGTCAACCAAATACAACCAATGCAGACCATGTACACACCCCAACATTCAAATTGAAATGCTCAAGTATGCAGGACAATGTGCTACACCAATATCAACCTCTGACTGTGACAACTTAGGACAATGCAATGTACAGGCCCGCATCCAGAGGTACAGTCACAACTGTCAGGTGTGTCAACCATTGATGCCTGCAGAAACATAACATACATTGTGTGTGTCTCCCAAAAACAGGTGATGATGGGGACACAGCAGCAGACGCTGAGGAGTCCCTGTCCCAGGATCCAGGGGAAACGGAGCTCACTGGTGTGGAACAGCCTCTGCCCTCCTCGGATGACGAAGACCTACCTGGCACCTCCGGAGCGAGTCATCATGCAGCACCAGCAGGACCACCAGCTGCACCCCTGCACCCACCCCTCCGACGACTGACAACACACAAACCACACCTGCCGACACGGACAGACCAAGGACCACCACCACCACCAGCACACGGACCCTTGCCCAACGTGGGGCTATGGACACCAACACCACCAACAACCCCCAAGGGGGCCCAGGGTCACCTGTGCGTGCCACCTCAGGTACTGCACGTGTCGCCAGGGGTGGTGGGAGGGGTGGTAGACATAGGTCGCTGCTCGCAGAGGGGTCTGGACTGCATGATGACCCACAACTGGTACGCATAGCCGATGCGTACCAGACCAGCACCGGAGAGCTCAGCCAGGTAGTGGGGATCCTCAGGGACATACGACAGCAGCAGGCTGCCCATCATGCCCGCTTGGACTTACACATGTCCTGCATGGAGTCCAAGTGGGACACACTGCAAGAGATGACGGCGGTGCTTAGGGACATATTACAATGCCTCCGCCAGATGAGCAGCAACATGTCAACACCTCCCTGTGTGCCCACAACATCTGGTGCTGAAACAACTGCAACTGCCACAGGGAGGGAGGATGACTCTGGCGGAGAGTCCCCTGCAACGCAGCAGCCTGCACTTGAGGGTCCCCCCCCCAAAGAAGAGGGGTCGTCCGAGGAAGGGTAACTGAGAGGCCGATGGCCATGCGCAACCCCCAGGAAGCCAAAACCTGTTCTGGATAATCACCTTTGTGCGCAAATTGTTCACCCTGTTGAATGCAACACAACTCCCCCACATGACATGGGGAGTACAAGTTGGACCAATGTATCAGATGACTGTGGACTTTACTCAGGACATTTCTGCTACCAGGACTTCCAAATCATCTAGGAACTTTGGATTACAATCACAATGTACAGCACCCACCATCCTGTGCACTATACTCACACATGTATGACAATAAACACACTAATACACCATACCTGCCTCTGTTGTGATTCCAACGTGGTTTCTGTCATGGAGATGATGACCTGCGAAATTACACTGTGCATGCTAACTGCTACAGCAAGTACAACACAGGCATGTGAGTCATGGCAACGTGACACATATGAGGGAGACACACCACCAGGGCTACACAACATATACACACCAAGGCCACCTGACTCATCGCCTACACTGATGTTGCCAGGAAATACGGTGCAATGCACAGACACAACACCTATTCAAAGTCTTTGTCAACTAGCCCACTGGTGCAGTAAGCAAATGTCAGTCAGATGTGTGACCACAGACAACGCACATCACAAAGTGAAGCACAGGTTTATTACACATTTGCAACATGTTGTAACCACTACAGATGCAAGGTAATCCCACCTGGCAGTGGGCACACAGTCAACAAGTGTAGAAGGAAGGAAGTCCATGGGTGTGGCGCACATCACCTGTAGGGACACGACAGCTACCACCCTGGAAGTTTCATCACGGTGTTGGAGGATCACAGTTGACCAAACAACTCTGAAAGTACCCTGTGAAGGACAGAAATGACACACAGTCAAAAGCACTGAAGAACAAGACAGAACTGCAATACTCATGCCCAATACATGTCACAAGATACCCACCCAGAACCAAGTTAGCATGTCAACACTGTTGGGGAGTACAGACTACCTGTAAGGACACATCGCTACACGCATACAGTCATGTAGCACATGGCCACACTCAAACAGCACCAGAGCACCACCAACACATATCATGCATACTCACATCATTGACATGACATCTCCGGATACTCACATTCAGCTGAAGAAGTTGGTGATGAGCTGTGTGCGGACATCACCATCATCATCATCATCATCACTGGCATCGTGGTCCAGGCCAGGATCCTCCACAGGTGGCGGATGTTGATCATCGTCATCCAGGATGAGAGGCAACTCCTTCCGCACAGCCAGGTTGTGTAGCATGCAGCAGACGATGACAATCTTGCACACCTTTGCTGGGGCATATGGGAGGGCCCCTCCTGTCTTGTCCAGGCAGCACAAGCGGCTCTTCAGGAGACCAAATGTCCGCTCAATGACTCTCCTGGTCCGACCATGTGCCTCATTGTAGCGCATCTGGGCTGGTGTCACAGGGTTCCTGAGGGGCGTCAGCAACCACGGCATGTTGGGGTATCCGGAGTCACCTACATATGGACAATTGCACATTAGCTGATTTGGAAAAGAGGGTGGAATACTACATCGCAGAACACACACAATGGTACAAAGTCAGTACACACCGACAAGCCAGGCACGCTGGTTCCGCATCTGTGACATCATCCTCGGGATGCAACTACTCCTCATCACGTAGGCATCGTGTGCAGAACCGGGGAAACGGGCACACACGTGTGAGATGCACATATCAGCAAGACATACCACCAGTGCATTGACCGAATGGTAATGTTTGCGGTTCCTGTATGCCTGCTCATGTGCCTGTGGTGGTATCAAAGCCACATGTGTCCCATCAATGGAGCCAATGACATGCGGCATCCTCCCCAGGGCATAGAAGTCACTCTTCACGTCAGTGAGTTGTTGAGGTCTAGGGAAATAGATGTACTGGTTCAGGTATCTCAACATAGCCTCCAAAACATCGTGGAGCACACGGCTGAACATGGTCTGTGACATCCCACCAGCAGATGCCACAGTGTGTTGAAAGGTACCGGTGGCAAAGAAGTGTAGGGCTGCCATCACCTTCACCTTGGGGGTCAGCGCTGAGGGGTATGTCCGGCCAGGTTGCAAATGTGGGGCCATGCGCACCGTCAATTCCTCAATCAGCGGCCTGGTGAAGCGGTACCGTCGGATGCAGTCCCGTTCCACCATGGATGCAAGGTCAGGGAATGGTCTATGGACAGCTGGTGCCCTGCAGTGCATAGGTGAAGAAAGAAAGATTGTCAGTCACCCCACATATGTGGCATTGACCATACACAATATCACATGATACATCATTATGAGACACAAGTACATGATGTGTGCAGTTCCGTAAGGACATGTATGGCACCTACATGGCCAACATCTAACATCACAGTTCAACAAGTGGCATCAACAAGTCCCATGTTGTGCCATGGGATATCATGAGGCCGTGTCACAGTTCCCATCCACTGCTGCCACGTTCCAAACACACCCCACAGTGACATGTGTGGACAGATGTGCCCCAGGCATCACAGCTCATCGACAGGTAGATTCCCAGGGACCCTGTATTGCCACATGGACACTGGCATGACATGGTGCATCATGAATACACCACAGCAAAACAACCATGACCCCCACAGGTAGTGGTCCCTGTTGCCTCGTCAGGAGAGACATGGACGTCTGTGACACACACACGCACAACATCAAAGTTCATGCACAAACAACGTGGATGTGGAGACTGTCTCCCATTGTGCACATGGAATCAGAGACATTGTAAACACAACATGCACACAGACTGTGGAGGACCATCACTATTGTGCCAATGGGTCACCCTGGGACGTACATACCGTCCCACATGGGACTCAGGGGTATGTGACATGACATACACATACACCACCGTGAAATGTGACCATGCCACATGCTCAGGAATGAACAGTTGCACATCACAGTGGTCATGTGCACGACACACCAAGGATCCTGTCCCCATGAACACGTGCACAGCCTGGGAGTGGCTGCCCTGAAGTGACACCCACAGAACAACATGTTCACCCCCATACACGGAATAGGTAATGCAGCCTTACATGCCTTAGGATACAGTGTGGACAGGCTGTGGTGTTGTAGGTGTGCCCCTCACACCCTGGGAAGTATATGTGGCTGGCATATGTTCACCTGTGACAGGCATGGTGACATATACCAGTGACTTGTCCAGGGATGCGTTGTACAGCAATGGACCGATCGGTGTGCCCGGCCGGCCCATTGCATTCAATGTGAGCGGGTACGCGTTGTATCGTGGGTACGCGTTGAACAGCAATGGACCGATCGGTGTGCCCGGCCGGCCCATTGCATTCAATGTGAGCGGGTACGCGTTGTATCGCGGGTACGCGTTGAACAGCAATGGACCGATCGGTGTGCCCGGCCGGCCCATTGCATTCAATGTGAGCGGGTACGCGTTGAACAGCAATGGACCGATCGGTGTGCCCGGCCGGCCCATTGCATTCAATGTGAGCGGGTACGCGTTGTATCGTGGGTACGCGTTGTACAGCAATGGACCGATCGGTGCGCACACATTGGCTGGGGCCTGGCATGGCAACGGACGCGTTTTCGAAGCTCCAACGAGTCTGATGCAGTGAATTCAGTTGGCCAGCCACAACAATGTTGCAAAATCATGGGTGTCATGAAGTTGAAGATTTGAAGGATGCTGTGGGCGTGTATTAGTGCTGCTATACCATGGATTGGTCAGATTTAGAAGATGCAAACGACTTGGACCTATCACTTTGGACACATGGGACAGTATCTGCCTCTGCAGCACACATATAATGCTGGCTGTTCCCCTGAGAGCTCACTTGCCTGCACTACATGCTCCAGGACGACATCTGCCACCAACACTGCTGCTGTTTATGCATCCTCTGGCTCCTGCAATGGCACGTACTGTGGAGAGAGCCCCAGCCTTCAGCCTTGAGGAGAACCAGGCACTGCTGGACAGCCTCCTTCCACAGTACAGCAAGCTGTATGGGAAACCAGGGGAGCAGGTGAGTGTGCTGTCCACTGCATCACTAATTGTGCATGTTGTCTGACTAGCAGGACTTTCACTGTGCACACCACTGGCTAGCATGCCCACTGAGTAGTTGTCACACCCCAAAGTGTGTAGTTACATGCACTGAACTGGTACAGTGCAGTAACAGTGAATTCCAACTAGGTTTACTTCCCATGCAATGATACCATGTAGTGACTGCTGGCAAACTGTTCATAGCCATTGTTGCACTGCCTGTGTACATCATATGCCCCTGTAATTGAGACATGTATATCCAACTGTGTGATGCACGGATATGTTGCATGTGTAGTAATGGCCTTTTCACTTTGTCATCCTCACAGGTTGATGCCCACCAGAAGCAGGAAATCTGGCTGACCATCGACCGGAAAGTAAGATCCGTGGGGGTCTACAGGCGCAGGATCCGCAACTGCCAAAAGAGGTGGCAGGACCTTCGTGGCTGGACCCGGAGGATCGCAAGGGTCCAGCTGAAGCTGTCGCCTCCTCGCAGGAGGGGCGGACACCGGACCCTGACCCCCCACATGCTCCGGATCCTGGCGGTGGTCTTCCCATACCTGGATGGGCAGCTGAGGGACAGACAGCAGCAAGGAGGGGGTGAGTCCATGACTGCACTGTGCACTTTGTCTGACATGCTATGTGCCCTCCTCTGGCCTGGTTAAACTTCCACAGTACATCAGTCATGTGGTCCAGGACCCATGTCCCTCATTTGTTACATGCCCACTTCTCCTCTGATACGCATATGTGTGGCCCTTATAGTCAGGAAACTGTGTCATTTGGGGACTGTGTCATTGCATTTTGCTTTGCTCAAGGTGGGGGACAGCATTTGTTCCCGTGACTATGTTGTGCGATTCATGGGTGGGTCAATTGCCTACACAGTGCCTAAGTTCTGACATGTGATCTGCGTGTAACTTTGATATGTGGTCCGCTTGCTGCTCTGACTCACCACATGTCCCTGGGGAATGTGGCACACACCCATGCTGCTTCTGGGAACAATATTTGGGCCTCAGGAGTATGTGTATCCAGTGTGTCACACATGCTTAGCCACCTGCCTACTGTCCAGGACTCATCCCTCTTACAGGTGGAGCTGGACAGTCATGCCTACTCCAGTGCATACAATGCACTCTGTACTCCCACTCCCGTGTATCATCTGGCATGTTGTGATCAGTGAAATGTACCCTCAGGTGTCTGCCTCTGTCTCATTGTGCTGTGTCTTCGTTGTCAGGACTACTGGTATGTTCATCGTTTGGGGCTCAGCATGCCATCTGAGATGTGACCATGATAGACGATACTTCTGTGACTTATAGGTGTCTGATCACTTGACTGTGCACACAGGTGTTTGCGACTGTGACTTTCAGGAAGCTGTATTTTCATTCACAGCACACTGTGAGGTGCTCATGTTCAGGGAGTTGTGTTTCATGTCCCCCATATGTCCAGTTGGTATGACGTGGACAAATAGTAGTACAGATGATGTGGTTTTTGGGGGATGGACATGTGCACTTGTCAGTCACATAACTTGCATTCCCCATGCCCTCGGATTGTAACACAGTGCAGACTGTTGTTGTCTGGCTGCCATGGCCATGTGACTTGAGACAGTAATGTATGACTTTGCACGCATTCCTGTGTCATGGCATTCAACTTCCTGGGACTGATCCTGCAGGGGAGTGACATGTGCAACATGCACCCCATTGTGGCATTGACTATCCGGACATGGGTGCATCATGGTGTCTGGTGCTGGTAAGCATCACATGCATTTCTAATTAGAATCTGGCCATCCCTTTATCCGGACACCTGCACTGACTCAGTGGCAAGAGATGTGATGTGTGCATGTTCACATGCTTCACCGTGTTCCCTCCAATGTCCAACAACTGTGTAGGTGGTGCATGTGTCCACACTGGGGTCTTACCATCAGACAGGCACCAGACAGATGGGTGCAAGGGCAGGAGGGGTGTGAGTCCCATGGTTGACCATCAGACTGACAATTGGCTTCCCCGAATCTGTGCGAGGACTTTAGGCAATGTTCAACTAAGGATGCCAGGGCTTGCTCTGTAATGTGCTGTACTTACTGTGGTGTGTGCGGTCAGTGCAGGTGACTGATGTTTGTCTGTTTCCCTAATTGTTTGCAGATACATCCACGGCCACAGGAGGGGACAGCTCCACGGACCAGGAGGAGCAGCGGAGCCAGACTGGGTCAGCATCGGACGAGTGGTCAGAGGGACCCAGTGGCACGGAGGGCGAGGGGAGCTACACCGAGGAGTCCTCAGCACCATCCACCTCAGCTGGGGACCACAGCAGCTCGGAGGATGACTCCCTTGTGGAGGCGGGTCTCGGCAGCCACCAAAGGCCAGCTAGTCTGTCTGGCCCCACCACCACCACCACCACCACCACCACCGCCCTCCCATCGGCTCCCATTCCTGAGGTCCGTGGAGGCTCCCGTGCTCGGGAGCGTGTCTCCTTCGTGCCAGGCACCGCAGCCCCTGCCCCCCCTGCTGCCCTGAGTGAGGAGTCTGTGTACCTCCTTCGGCAGCTCCATGTAGGGCAGACAGCAATGCTGAGTGTCCTCCATGCACACACCACTCTGTTGACACAGCTGGTGTCGTTCATGGAGGGCATCTCGACGGGTATGTCTGCCCTACAGAGGAGCAATAGGTCCATGGACTCCTCCCTGACGGCAGCAGTGTCCCTCCTCCAACAGTCCCTCACCCCTCCCACCTCTGCCCCATCCACACTTCCTGCCCCCCTACCTGAACAAAGCACATGCACACCTGCACAGTCATCCATACACACAGACACAAGCAGCACAGACACACCCAAGAGTAAGGCAAGACGTGCACACAAGCATCCTCAGGGGACTGATACCACAGACACAGGTGATGGGGAACACACACACACACAGGCATCCACAGGTGATGGGGAACACACACACACACAGGCATCCACATTCACTCCGCAGTCCTCCAAATCCTCTCCCTCCAAGACCCCTTCCCTTGCCTCGCCTGCTACCACACATACACAGCAGGTCTTCCTGTGTGACCTCGGCCTCTTCCCCACCATTCCTGCTGACCCAGCACACCAGGGGAAGAGGAAGTCCACCCACACAGAGAGGAGTGCCCCTCGCCCCCGGACACCCTCCCCCAGGCGCAGGCAGACACAGGAGCCCATTCGGAAGTCCCCCGGAGCAGGAAGAGCAAGACCCCACCACCACCACCACGCAGCTCCAGCGCCCAGTCTCTCTCCTCCATCCCCCAGGCCACCACTGCACAGGTTCCCCCGCCACACCCTGCCCCAGGTTCCCCACACACCGATACCGCATCCCCAGACTGCTTAGGCCCTCCCCCTGCCACTTGCTCTTCCACCCCCAAACCAGACGCTCTGCCTGTTAGTGGCACTGTTGTTGTGACCAGGTCCCCCCCTATGTCCTGCCCACCTCATCTGCCCACCCTTCCACTTCCTTGGAGTCATGCACTGCAGTGGAGTCCACAACCACCACGTCTGACTCGGGCACTGCAGTGGGTACCCAGTCCACTACATCAATCCAGCCCACTGCAGTGGTTGCGGCACCCATACCAACTGACTTGTGTACCACAATGGTGCCGGCCCCCCCTGAGTCAGACACCTCCACTGCAGTTGCCGGTGACACTCCTGCACCCACCACCCCTTCACTGCCTCACTCTGCCATCCCCTGATCCTGTCCCTGCGGTGCCTGGCCTGCCCCTTGTATGCCCCTCCAAGGGGATGTCCCCCAACCGTACCAGTGCAGGCAAGCAATGTGTGACCAGTTGTCACTTCTCACCCCGTTGGTACTGTTATTTTGGACTGGCCATTGGCCTTAGTTTCATTTGGACTTCCGTTTTTACCCGGACATTTGCTGAATAAAGCCTCTTTTTGTTTACTTTTGGGTTTTCTTTTGATGTACATGATGTGGATGAGTAGCATCCTGCATTTGCAGTTGTAATAGTGTTCACATCAGGACGATGAAGTGTTGCAGTGATGGACTCCATGTGGTCCATGGGATATGTGTCCTGTTGTATTCTGGATCTATGGCATCCTTTGCTACAGTCTGAGGATGTAATGTTCAGCAATTGACACAGGGATGTCCTTTTTGCATTTGTAAATGTACATCTTTGTCTTACACTGATGCACATCTGGTGGGCTTAGCACTGTTCAATGTTCCTATTTCTCAGACTGTGTGCCCAGCTCCACTGGACATGCAGTTTTGCACATCAATGTCGAAGGACTCATCTGTGCATACAGTGCAACCTGCTTGACACGTGTTTGGTGTGTGTGCAGATGACTGACGTGACACCCCCGTACCCAGGCTGATGTGAGCAGAGCCTTCTGTGTGTTGTGGTTGTTGACTCACTGACGGAGTGTTCTGCTGACATGTTTGGGTCGTGCACAGACAAGGTTTGGCACAGCGGACCTTCCACAGGAGTGGTGTGCCCTCATGGCAGTGTGTAATCTGGTGACATTGCGTGGGCCTGTGTTGTGTAAGCATGTCTGTGCGTGTTCCCTTCCCTTTTCCTACACAGGCTGTGTCCCTAGGGATGTTCCTGTTTGTGATGCTTGCTGAGTTGTTCTGTGTTCATCCAGCATCTTGGACCTGGTTTCTGTGTGATGTGGGTGCATGGCAAACTAATGTTCATGAGGTTGTCATCCCAGGTTGTCTTTGTTGTCAGTGCTGGGGATGTGGGCAAACGCATATGGGACACATTCAGGATTCCCCTTGGCACTTGTTGTTTACACGAGTAATGTGATTTACAGTTTGTGTTTGCTTACAGTCATTGTGACACGTTGTGTGTGTGACTGCTGCCACTCCTCAGGGTCAGAGCTGCAATGTTGGTAGTTGTGTACGTGTGTTCTTCATGTGTCACCTTGGCTTCTTCATTGGTGTGTGACTATGGCCAGGATCCCATTGATTGTGGTGGATTTCACATCATGCCCATGTACAGCATACTGTGCTGTGTGTCAGACATTGACAAGTCTTGTTGACTGGCCATGTGTGATGGGTTTCTGCACCTTGGTTCCCACCACCACCCCTGGTATTGTCATGGGTGCATGTGCAATGTCACCAGTCCATGTGAGCTTCACTGCTGCACATTGGTGGAGATCAGGGTGTGTGGTGTTGAGTGTGTGCAAAAGTGAGTTGTTGCACGGCCAGACCCCTACCTCCATATTGGCCTTGGCTGGCAGGCCGTGCTGATTGATTGGAGCTTGTGTAGGTGTGATGGTAGTTAGTTGCTCAGGACACATGGCTGGGTTTCACAGTGTGAACGACATCTGACATTGTCATCACAGTGGGATTATCATGCAGGCTAGTGTCAGCACAATATGGGGTCCCTGGGGGTAGTGCTGTGGTGGGTCTGTCTCTTGCTGTGTTAGTTGCA
Organism: Calotriton arnoldi; assembly: GCA_963921515.1. Lineage (NCBI taxonomy): Eukaryota > Metazoa > Chordata > Amphibia > Caudata > Salamandridae > Calotriton > Calotriton arnoldi. Next base: position 1,878,038 of record CAWUFW010001246.1, read on the forward strand.
GTTCCTACAAGCTTGTGTGACATGTGTAATTTGTGCTCCCTCTCATCTAACAATGCCTGATTGCCCACATAGGGGATTTGGATCCATGAGTTACTTTTGTGTGGCACTGTATGTGCATCTGTGTAATTGGTATTCAGGCCTCATCATGTGTTGTGTGGTTGCCTGGGGACACTGGAACCCCCCCTCATCTGTTGTGTTTGTTGTGCAGTGTGGGTCTGCCTGTTTGTGCATCTGCACCACTGCATTGGCATATCTTTAGTGTGCTATTGGCTGTATGTTGTTTGGTGGGTTTCACCTGCTGTCCCTGGGACTCCTAGTTCATAAGTCAGCACAATGATCATTGTTTGTGTGTCACATTGCTGCCATGGTATGTTATTTGTTCACCTCACATCTACAGTCTCCACAGGGTATCTACATTTGTGTGCCCATTGGTGCGAATATGTGGGTCTGCATTATGATGGTCACTTCTGTCATTGTGTCATTGATGGATGTTGACAGTGTCAGCCCCCATGGGTGATGTTTGTCTGCACATGGCCAAAGGTACGTCTTATTTGCACTGCACTGTTTGCCTCACCCAATCTATGTTGCTATGGGACACAGGCACTACTTTGCCACTGATGTGTTTGTTGTTCTGTGACCAGGAATCATCCATGCAGTTTGGCAGTTGCAGCTTTTTCTATGTCAACACTTACCTTTTGGTCGCTGTGATGATGGGGGCTTAGACCCCATTGCCACAATGTGCAAAATGTGCTTCAGCTATGGACCCCACACTTACCTTTTGGTCACTGTGATGATGGGGGCTTAGGCCCCATTGCCACAATGTGCAAAATGTGCTTCAGCTATGGACCCCACACTTACCTTTTGGTCAGTGTGATGATGGGGGCTTAGACCCCATTGCCACAATGTGCAAAATGTGCTTCAGCTATGGACCCCACACTTACCTTTTGGTCACTGTGATGATGGGGGCTTAGACCCCATTGCCACAATGTGCAAAATGTGCTTCAGCTATGGACCCCACACTTACCTTTTGGTCAGTGTGATGATGGGGGTTTAGACCCCATTGCCACAATGTGCAAAATGTGCTTCAGCTATGGACCCCACACTTAGCTTTTGGTCACTGTGATGATGGGGGTTTAGACCCCATTGCCACAGTGGTCATGGTCTACTTGCATTGTGGGGGCCACACACATTTATGTGTGACAGATGTGATAGGGGGTCACATTGTATGTTCAAAGTCATGTTCAGTGTTGTAGGCATTTGACACAGTCTACACACGCTTGTCATGGTGTTGGGGGGATGTCTTTTTGTTGCATTCCTTATGTTGGTGTGTGCTTGTTGTGTCATGCATTAGCCATCCTGTGAGTGGGGGTGTTGGTGGTGGTAGGCATCCTGCCCCCCATGGGTAGAGGTGGTAGTAGTGGTAGGCATCTGGCACCCCCTGAGTAGGGGTGGTAGTGGTGGTGGGCATCCAGCCCCCATGGGTAGAGGTGGTAGTAGTGACAGGCATCCAGCCCCCCATGGGTAGAGGTGGTAGTGGTGGTAGGCATCTGGCACCCCCTGAGTAGGGGTGGTAGTGGTGGTGGGCATCCAGCCCCCATGGGTAGTGGTGGTAGTAGTGACAGGCATCCAGCCCCCCATGGGTAGAGGTGGTAGTAGTGGTAGGCATCTGGCACCCCCTGAGTAGGGGTGGTAGTGGTGGTGGGCATCCAGCCCCCCATGGGTAGAGGTGGTAGTAGTGACAGGCATCCAGCCCCCCATGGGTAGGGGTGGTAGTAGTGGTAGGCATCTGGCACCCCCTGAGTAGGGGTGGTAGTGGTGGTGGGCATCCAGCCCCCCATGGGTAGAGGTGGTAGTAGTGACAGGCATCCAGCCCCCCATGGGTAGAGGTGGTAGTAGTGGTAGGCATCTGGCACCCCCTGAGTAGGGGTGGTAGTGGTGGTGGGCATCCAGCCCCCCATGGGTTGAGGTGGTAGTAGTGGTAGGCATCTGGCACCCCTGAGTAGGGGTGGTAGTGGTGGTGGGCATCCAGCCCCCATGGGTAGAGGTGGTAGTAGTGACAGGCATCCAGCCCCCCATGGGTAGAGGTGGTAGTAGTGGTAGGCATCTAGCACCCCTGGGTAGGGGTGGTGTTAGTTGTTGGCATCCAGGCCCCTATGTGTATATGTGGCATTCGTGATGGCCATCCCGCCCCTACGGTGCTGCTGTTGCTGGTGTAAGTAATTTCTGCATCCCTCTGTGTGTGTGTGATATGTCGGGTACATGTAGTTTGTTTTTGTGGTTGGTGTCTGTTAGATTTGGGGGTCTCTAGTTGGCAGAGGTAGGTACCTTTGTCCAAATAGGGACTCCTGAAATAACCCCTGCTCACCCTCTTGGTAGCTTGGCACGAGCAGACAGGCTTAGTTCAGAGGCAGTGTGTAAAGCATTTGTGAACACATACAGTAATCAAGTGACAACACTACAAATGGACACCACACAGGTTATATATTTATAAAAATAGGTATACTTTATATAGATTTATCACAAGACCATAAACGACAAAAATAATCCACAATACTGTCAAGAGTGCTTAGTTCTGATCAAAAAGGCTTAATTCAAGGGTCTGTGCGAGTCGGTAGCCTCCTCCGGCTACGGCGATGTCGAGAACAAACAGAGTCTAACAAATCCAGCTGACCGCGTCGAGACGGGCCAACACAGCGTAGACAGACTCGGTCACAGTACCTTTTACTTGAAGCGGCAGGCACGGGCGTGCGAGCCGGATGGCTGTTCGTCGCGGTCGTGATGCAAAAATGGAAGCGTTGCAGGACGCGTTGTCCCTCGATGCGGTGCAGGCAGCGGCTCGTTGACGCTCGTCGAGACAGAGTCGGTGAGACCAGGGCCGTGCGTTGCAGGGCGAGACGGTGCTTCGATGCGGTGCTGGCAGGTTGCGGTGCGGCGATGGAGCCGGATTCAGGAGCTGGCGTCGATCAGTCCGGACAGCGGTGCGAGTCGGGCGGTGCGTCGCAAAGCGGGCGAGCGGTGCCCAACTCCGGTGCGGTCACAGGACTCGAACTCAGCAGCAGGGACCGTGTCGGTCGGACCAGTTCGATTCGGGCGTAGCGAAGCGTTGCAGGACGCGTTGTCCCTCGATGCGGTGCAGGCAGCGGCTCGTTGACGGAGTCGGTGAGACCAGGGCCGTGCGTTGCAGGGCGAGACGGTGCTTCGATGCGGTGCTTACAGGACACCGAGTTGGTCGTGAGAGTCGGTCACAGCTCCCTACCTCTGTAGCCACTGAAACAGAGTTTCCAGCAGCAATTCACAAAGGGGGTGAAGTCCAATGGTCCTGGGACTTCGGTCAGGGGGCAAGCTCTCTTCCAAGCCCTTGGAGATCCTTCACAAGTTGATGAACGTCACAGCAAAGCAAAAGTTCCTTTCTCCTTTCTTTGGCAGTCAGGCAAACCACTGCAGGCCAATCCCCCAAGCAGCACTTCAGGCTTAGGGATAGTCTCTCCTCAGTTTCTTCTTGGTTCCGCTCCTCAGCAAAGGTTTCTTCTTGTTCCCAAAAGTGATCTAAGTTTCCTGGGGTCTGGGTGCCCCTCTTATACCCTGATTCTCTTTGTTCTCTGGAGGCAGAGAGGCCTTTGCCTAGCTTAAACCAGTTCTGTGCAGCTTTGGAGCACTCTGTGTACATGACTCCTTCTTTCCTTTCAGAATGTGGGGCAGGGTACTCAGACGCCCGGCAGGGGGTGGAGCCAGCATTGTGGAAGGCAGGCACAGCCCTAATCAGACCCAGGTGCAACTCCTCCCTCCACTCGGGATGCAGATCTCTCTATTCAGCCCTGTGCTGACTCACCCTGTCTCCTGTAGCCACCCCCAGCCACGCAAAAACCAGACACACAATACACAAGCTGGCAGAGGCAGGCTGGATAGTTTAGGCAAGAAAATACCCACTTTCTAAAAGTGGTATTTTCAAACACAGAATATTAAAACCAACTTCACTAAAAGATGTATTTTATCATCCTGAGTTCAGGCATACTAAATTCGTTTTTCTACCATGTTCCCCGGGTCAGTTAGGATTATAAGGTGTAATAATCAAAACCGCCCATTCCTGCCTATGGGGAGCAGGTAGCCTTTCAATAGTGAAAAACGAAACTGGCTGTAATTCACTATTAGGACATGCCACCCACACCAGGGCATGTCCCACCTTATACTTACAATGCACTCTGCCCTAGGGCCTACTTTAGGGGTGACCAACATGCAGTAAAGGGAAGGTTTAGGGACTGGTAAGTGGGTGCACTCACCAAGTCGACATGGCAGCCCTAGGCTGCACACAGGCTCTGCAATGGCAGGCCTGAGACACACTTTACAAACTGCTTCTGTGGGTGGCACAACCAGTGCTGCAAGCCCACCAGCAGCATTGGATTTACAAGCCCTGGGCACACTCAGTGCACGGTACTAGGGACTGACAAGTAAACCAATCATCCAATCATGGAGTCACTAATACATACATCAATTTACGATAGGGAGCACTTGCACTTTGGCACTGATTAGCAGCGGCAAAGTGCCCATGAGCATCTAGTCCAGCAAAAACATATCGGCAACCGTGGAGGCATTATGAAAAAATGGAAGGGAGACCCACGCCAAGGATGCCAGGTCTAACAGTGTCTGACTTACCTTCTGCGCCGTACGCGTCTGTGCCTGTTCCGGTAATAGATGTAGAATATTGGTAGGATCGGCACAATGGGATTCATGGTTGGTTCGTCTCGTTCGTCTTTCTCTTTGCTTCGCCTCGTCCTCGTCGCTGGCGTGTTCGTCTCGTAGCTGTGGATCGTCTTGTGGCGCGAATCGGAGCTTATGTGCGCCTCTCCCGGATGCTTTGACGTGCCGTGCGTAGCGACGGGTTCGGCGCATACGGAAAGCGCATCGTACTTGTCCGGCCGGACGGGGCTGCATTTTTGCTTCCGTGCGACTCGATTCTGCGATTCCGGATCCGCCTCGGTCGGAGAACAGGACCTGTATTGGGTGAGTACGACTGGGTCGGGATTTGGGCAGTTGTGCGCATCGTACTTGCTCGTTCGGACGTATGTGCGAATCGGTCGGGAAACAGGCATTCGCCTGGCTTTTTTCCCGGCCGAATGGTATTAGGTGCGCCTCCGACCGGGATCGGAATCGACCCCTTAGTCTCTATGCGGGCTACAACCCCCTCGCTGGTAGGGAGGAGCACAGGGATGTTTTTGTTGTGGAAGAAGAGGGTTAGACTAAAACCCTATGTGAGCGTGGTGTGCTTGGTGAAAGGTGCAGTGCTAAAGTGAACGTGGTTAAAACTGGCTACAAGGTTAGCTATGTAGCAACTTTAATCGACTACCTTGTGACAGGATTAAAAACAAATAGCTGATAACACAGCTGCCATCATTAGAGGCTTCTGTATTAGTGAGTGACCAACATGTTTCGGCCTAAGGACCTATAAAAGTGTCATGGCCTTCATCAGGGTCGAGCATACAGCTACTGCAAAAGAGTGAGGTACATGCACATGTAAAGGTTAATGCACAGTAACGACGGTGTGTTATACTGAACCAGTGGTCCTGATGTTTAGTATTTTCACCGTTGGGACCTGTGGTAAGACAAAAAACAACGTGCGCTATTTAAAATAAAGCATGTGCAGTGAAAATAGTGCATACAAGACATGGTTGACTAGAAACACAGTGAATCCGCTCAATAGTCAAAACACTGGACAACATGTAACTACTTAGTTCACATGAAAATTGATGTGTGACTCACCCTCATTGGTTAGAGAATTCACCACATCTGTCCTGGCCTACTAGCCAAAGGGTACATGTGCCAATCCCACCTAACAAAAAAGGTGGTGGCGTTAGAGGAGGAAAAGAAAAAAACAGTGGAATGATACAAGAAAAAGAGTTCTGTGTGCCTACAAAAGCAAACGCATTAGGTAGAAACTCAGAATGCGAAAAGAGAAATACGCCAGACTGGATAACATGTCCAGTTGGCACAGTATACAGAATGTCTCAAAAACTAGTAGTACACATGATCAGGTCTCTCACAGTGATTAGTAAGATCTGGGGATAAGACCCAATCTAATGGTATTCAAAATGTGGTAAATAATTTTAGTTTTTTTAGAGCAGAGAAAGATATAGTGAGTGGTTCAACAACGACAGCCTGGTTGTTGCAGGGTCGGGCCGGAGAAAGGGGGAGATTGTACCAATTGGCTCAAACCTCAAGTACAAAAACCGGTGTGATTAAATGGTTACAGGTGAAAGAAGTCAAAGCACCATCCCATGTTAGCTTTCAAAAGGGGCCGTAGCCTGTGAGACGGTTTGGTTCACACCAGACCTCCACTTACAATCTCACACAGATCCAATACCCTTTGGCACCTACCGAGTGTTCAAGGCCATTTTCCCTGTGGGTCTTGTGCAGCCTGCTCCCAGACCAAAGCCACAAAAACTATTGAGATTGGGACATCTAGACCGTGGGTTTTACAACACCATACTAATTGTAACAGTGAGCGAGTTGTCTATTTGATTACCTGTCCATGTGGTCTCAGATATGTAGGGATGACCACTAGGAAGGTACGCACTTGCATACTTGAACACAAAAGCACGATTAGATGTGCTAAACAAATGACTAAACTGACGAAACACTTTTTTGGCATGCGCCACCAGGCAGACACTCTTAGCTGGACAGTCCTAGACAAACCAAATCTTAGTGCAACGACACCAGGCCTCACGACGAAACTTCTGAGACTTGAGCAGAGATGGGTGTTTAGATTGGGCACCTCCAGTGTGGGATTGAATGACGACATTCCCTGGTTGACGCTCTCCTGAGCTTTGCAGTGGATCGGCCTCTATACCCTTGAGGAGGCAACACACTAAAGGCTTGTAGCATATATGGCAAATAGGATGATTTTCCTCTATCCAGCTTGCAATTATGTTACATTTAGAGAGGGCAGTGGTGCTCCATAATATTGTGGTGTGCCCCATTCGGCTGCTCTCCCCACAAAGATAAACCATTGCAGCATTATCCTACCCCCCAGCCGTTGAGCTACACTTAACTAGAGGATTATTCACTTTTTCAGCCGGTTCAGTTACACCTTGCTCAATCATCCCTTTTGTTTTCTTAACCTGGTCCCTATTTAAGACCAGTTTGGCAGTCCCATTAATATTCATATACCATGGCACTCCATGTCGTTTTTATGCCGTGAGGTTTACTTTCGTTCCTGTCAGGCGCTGCTCCGCAACCTGACTACATTTCCCAGCATGTCTACACTTCTGGCGGAAGTCCGCCTTCCAGGAAGTGTTTTTATTACTCCTCACGCCTCACACCCGATAGGCGTCTGTTCGGCACTATTTAAATGCGCTGTGTTAGTGCCGTGAGTTCTCCTGTCCTGTGGATGTGCGTCCCGTGACTCCACGCTACTTTAGAGCGGTAAGTTGCCTTTCTGTTCGCTTGCTCTCCATGTAGCACGCTGCACTCCGTCAGTGCCCTCTTAATTTTCCACAAGCTGTTTTTCATGCAGTGGCTTTTAGCCCCCGCTCGGGAACGGTGAGCACCCTCTACCATGCTCCCTTCCGCGCCACGCACTCACCCTTAGAGTATCAACTGTGGCCATTTTGCATGACACGCTGTCATACCCAGTCTGCCTAGGTTGGTAGACCGGGTCCCCATTGTGCCTGTGCTCTGTTAGTTTATCACAAGCTTTTCTTCACGCTGAGGCCCCTGTCTGGGTATGGCGAGTACTCTTGACCATGCTCCCCTTCACGCCACGCGCTTACGTCTACAGCATTAATTGTGGCTTTTTACATGTTTGCCTTAAACAGTCCGCAGAGTCCAGTAGAATGTGTCCCCATTGCGAGTTACCTGATCTGCCTACACTCTGTGTGGCTTCATGCCTTGACTCGCGGGCTCTTTTAGTCTGCACTCCTGCTCGAAAAACCCACCAAGTAGTACTGTTCTGGGCTTTCTTTGCGGGATGGTGCTTTGACTTCTTTCACCTGTCACCATTTAATCACACCGGTTTTTGTACTTGAGGTTTGAACCAATCGGTACAATCTCCCCCTTTCTATGGCCCGACCCTGCAACAACCAGGCTGTCGTTGTTGAACCACTCACTATATCTTTCTCTGCTCTAAAAAAACTAAAATTATTTACCACATTTTGAATACCGTTAGATTGGGTCTTATCCCCAGATCTTACTAATCACTGTGAGAGACCTGATCATGTGTACTACTAGTTTTTGAGACATTCTGTATACTGTGCCAACTGGACATGTTATCCAGTCTGCGTATTTCTCTTTTCGCACTCTGAGTTTCTACCTAATGCGTTTGCTTTTGTAGGCACACAAAACTCTTTTTCTTGTATCATTCCACTGTTTTTTTCTTTTCCTCCTCTAACGCCACCACCTTTTTTGTTAGGTGGGATTGGCGCATGTACCCTTTGGCTAGTAGGCCAGGACAGATGTGGTGAATTCTCTAACCAATGAGGGTGAGTCCCACATCAATTTCATGTGAACTAAGTAGTTACATGTTGTCCAGTGTTTTGACTATTGAGCGAATTCACTGTGTTTCTAGTCAACCATGTCTTGTATGCACTGTTTTCACTGCACATGCTTTATTGTAAATAGGGCATGTTGTTTTTTGTCTTACCACAGGTCCCAACGGTGAAAATACTGAACATCAGGACCACTAGATCAGTATAATACACCGTCGTTACTGCGCATTAACCTTTACATGTGCATGTACCTCATTCTGTTGCAGTAGCTATATGCTCGACCCTGATGAATGCCATGACACTTTTATAGGTCCTTAGGCCGAAACATGTTGGTCACTCACTAATAGAGAAGCCTCTAATGATGGCAGCTGTGTTATCAGCTATTTGTTTTTAATCCTGTCACAAGGTAGCCGATTAAAGTTGCTACATAGCTAACCTTGTAGCCAGTTTTAACCACGTTCACTTTAGTACTGCACCTTTCACCAAGCACACTACGCTCACATAGGGTTTTAGTCTAACCCTCTTCATCCGCGTAGAGACTAGGTCTATTACGCGAGGAGGCAACCCTATGATGAAACATGACACCTCTGGTGTGTGAGGGGAACTGTCCTTAAAGGGATCCCCCTCAGGTACATGGTTGAACATACCTTGTTGCACGTCATACCGCTCTTTTGGACCCGTGGCCTTTTTTGTGTTTTATATTATGAGTGGGAAGGTAGCCCACGAAGGTCCTTAAATCTCCTTTAGCCCCCCTAGTGTGTATTCATTGACGTGATATTGTGCCAGTGGAGGAGGTTATGGCTGATCCTGTCACCAACTGGAAGCTCATGATCTGGAAGGGCAAGACTAGATGGGCTTGGAGGCTAAAGCTGATGAGGGTGGGTGGTGTGGGGGGAGCGGGGGTTTGACTGGACCTCTGACTACCCGACCCTTGTAGTTTCATCCACGCAGGGTTTGTGGAACTTGCGCAGCTCTGTGGCTGGGATAGGGTTGGGACTGGGGATGGGGGGGTGCAGCTGAGAGGCCTAAAGACTTGGCTGCAGCCCGGGATTCCAGGCTCCAACGCCGTGTCTGTCTTGTCTCTGAAGAGATGGGTGCCATCAAAGGACATGTCCATGAGCCAGGCCTGGACATAACCTGAAAAGCCAGACGTTCTCAGACAGGCGTGGCGTCTAACAGCACCGTCGTGGAAATTGCTCTGCCCAACGAGTCGGTCGTGTTCAAACCACTTCCAATGGAGAACTTTGTTGCATCTCCCCTGTCTGATACTGCTTGGGAGAGGATGGCCCGGGCCTCCTCCGGGACCTGTGGCAGCATTTTCGCAACTGTTTCCCACAGAGAGGGTGAATAATGACCCAATGCAGTGTTTACCAACCACAATGCAAGGCTTGTGGAACAAAACATTTTCTTGCCCCAACTGTCCAGCCTCTTGGATTCCCTGTACGAGGGAGCGGCAGGGAACGCGCCATGGGAAGTGGAGGTTTGGACCACCAACCTCTTGGTGTGGGGTGGGTAGTGAGGAAGTTTGGGTAGCCCAGAGCAGGGCACTGGGGGTGGGCAATCATCCAGAAGGACGTCCTTGAGGGCTTGGTTGAATGGGAGTAAGGGTTCCAAAAACGGAAGCTCCTGGCTGTAGCGCCTCTGTCAAGATGTTAGTCTTGACAGCCACTGTGGGTAGCTAAAGGTCAAAGACCTCAGCTGCCCTGCACACTACCATCACATAAGATGCACCCTCCTCCATAGCCACTGTAGGAGGAGAAATCATGCCAGTATCTGGGGAGGTATCTAGACCACTGGCATCTAATTCCTCAGACCAGTCCATGTCTTGTTCATACTGATGGTATTCTATAGAGTCCACCTACCCCTCCCATTCTTCTCCCAAGCCTGGCCTGTTTGAATAAGGCTCAGGGAGCAAAATAGGATCAATGGCCCCTGTCAGCACTGGAATCGGCATCGGTCAATGAAGAGCTGGCTCTGTGTCATCAGGGATCAGAATAGGGCTGGTGCCGCCGGTCGGTACGGTGGTGCCAGGAGCACTGGGACCGGCGTCAGGGAATGTCGCAGGGGTACGACCAGCACTGGTATGACCAGCACTGGTACAGATCCATGTCTAGATCCGGTGGGGCAGAGGGGGTGTTAGGGTATCGGCGCCGGGGCCGGAGCCACCGGCGCAGAAACCGATGGAGTCCCCTCCATCCAGGGGTTAGGTCGCTCAAAAATGAATGATCTATGAGATTCGGGGTTACCCACACAGTCACATCCCACAGAGCATGTGTACATCACAATGTTTATTTAGCCCAAACCCAAACTATTTTCTCATGTTTTCCCAAGTCAGTGACATTGTACTGTACTGCAGTAATAACATGGAATTACACCTTTCCACTACAGTAATAAATTAACTATTTTTCATCAATGAAAATCTTACAGAGCTTCTAAAAACATTACCACTCTTGCAAAACTGACCAGTTTGCACTACATTATATTATTGATCACCTCATGCAGGACTAAAAATAAGGACTAACCCTGTGCAACATGTTGTAACATATGCTGTGTCCAGCACATGGCTGAGCGTTCATGCCATATACCTCTCTGGCGTATTAGCGCTTGCAGTCACTCAGTGGGTTGGTTTGTGAGTAACCGGTACCGTTGTGGAAGGAAGAATGTCAAACATGGGCTTTTTCATGACTTTCTGAAACGGGGCATGGACAAGCCTTATAACCTACCCTTACAAAATTGGTTGTATGTCCATAGGATATTATACAAGGTTCCCAATCGAAGATTAAGTAAAGTATTTTCCTGTAATGACAGTTCTTGTTTAAATCATATATATGGGAAGCAATCATGAGATGAAGATGTGTTGCAACACATTTGTTCTCTTATTTTTCATCATATTTTTTCACCTACTATTTTTGTCCTTGTGTTTTGCTTCTTCTTCTGGATTCTATGCCTTGGCTCTTTTCTCCTGCCTGATGCCAGTGGGAGTTTGATGCCTTGCTGATTTCTTCAGTATAAATAACTTACAAGATGGCCGCCAAGTAGGAGCTCTCTGCAGGAGCTCCCGGGTTGGGGATCACTGTATCGGGTTATATCCCCGTGTTAACCCCGCCATCCGCCTTTCTCTCCCTCCGACATCGTCTACTGGAAGATACTGGATCGTCTGGGCCGAAGTCTGGCTTACCTGCGAAGAAGATCTCTGTGACTCCGGAAGTGCCTTCGCCTCCTCTGCCTCGCCGCTCCCCGCCTGGATTGAACTCTTCGAGGTCTTGGCAGGACATCCAGCATCCCCCGCCGCCTCTGACAACTCGGCTTTGTGGTACGCCCGCTGGGTCGGCCTCCTGGAGCCCGACGAGCCTCTCACCATCCTTCGCGCCGATCGCCTCAAGGACTGTGCTCCCTGAGTTGATGGTGTGCAAAACACCTCACCTGAAGAACCGGTTTGGAGTGTTCCTTCTGAACCGCTCTGCTCTGCTCCCCTGTAAGACCGAGCCTCTAGGACTGTGCTCCCAGTGTTCCCGGTGTTGCTGGTGCGTGATGCCCCCCACTTGAAGAACTGGTGCGGTGTGTGCCTTTGAACTGCGCCGCTCCCCTGCAGGACCGAGCCTCCCTGGGGTAAGCGCGCCTCGCACCATCGTGCTTCCGCTATGGGTCTATAAACGGGCCCAATAATCGACGAACCACTTATGCCCCCGTTGGGCTTGTGAAGGACCTGCTCTGGTCCAACGAGCCTCTTGCAATCTCTCACGCCTGATCTTCCCAAGGATTGTTCTCCCGGAGTAGCCAGTGTATAAAGCACCTCGCCGGAAGAACCGGCCCGGAGCGCGCCCTCTGAACCGCGCTGCTCCACTTGAAGAACCAGTGCGGTGTTGTGCCTTTAAACCTAGACGTTCCCCTGCAGGACCGTGCCTCCCTGGGGTAAGCGGGCCTCACACTATCGTTTTTCCGCTATGGGTCTATAAACGGGCCCAAGATCGACGAACACTTGTGCCCCCGTTGGACTTGTGAAGGACCTGCCCTGGTCGTTTTTCTGCCCCCCCCCCCCCCCCGGTTCGGATCTTGCTGCCGGATCGATGTTAGGGGGGTCCGCGCCGTCTGTGTCTTCACGGCCAGCTGCATATCCTGGTCCTTATGATGGCCGCGCTGCTTCTACCGACATTTTGTCCTCCGCTTCGCCCTCCTCAAAATGGCGATGCTCGGATTGCACCTGGCCGTCTTGAACTCCCGCCGTGTAAGCGACTACACGACTTCGGGATCTGGTAACCCGACCCCCGCTCCAACGCAGCCTTACTCTAATCTGTCCTAGTGTTTTTCTGCACTGCGGCGGCCGGCGTTCCCCCGCCTCGCCCTCATCAAACTGGCGATGCCCGGATTGTCTCTAAAGAAGCTTCCAACGACCTAGTCCACGGCCGCTTGGGCTCCCGCTGTTTGAGCGGCTGACTGACCTCGGGATCGGTTGATCCGAGCCTCTCATCAATCTCAACCTGCAGCCTAACCTGACGTCGTGCCTGCTGATCTTGTCTAACCTCTTTCTCCCCATGCTCAGGCAACGAACGGTCGCGGTCGATCCGCACTGGGCCCCCCCCGCTTTAAGCTGTTGCCGAATTCACTGTCAATTGGGTCCGCACCCTGACTCCATGCCGCCCGCGGCCTATTCCAGGTCCTAGTTCGCCTCTCAGCCCCTGCTGATGATAGTCCACCCGGGGCTCCTCAAAATGGCGGTGCCCTGATCTCCCCCAGCTTTGCCTCCAACCACTGTATGCCCCAATGCGGCCTTAACTCTGACACTTGGAACGGCGCCCTATCTCCACAAAATGGCGGCGCCCTGATCTCCCCAGCTTTGCCTCCAACTACGGTAGTCTCTAATGCTGTGACCTTATCACTGACACTTGGATCTGCGCCCTGCCTCTATACCGCCCACTGCTTAACGAGACCCTAGTCTACCTCCCTCCCACTGCTGACTATACTCCGCCCGGTGCTCCACAAAATGGCTGTGCTCTTATCTCCCCAGTTTTGCCTCTAACCACCGTGTGCCCGCCCTTGTCTAGCTCCCGCTGTGCTAGCGGCCGCACAGTTCCTGGTTCCCGGTTCTGGTTACCGCACCTCGCCCCAACGCTGCCTCATCCAAACTCCTCATCTTCTACCTCCACCATGCCCTGATGTTGATCCTTCACGCTGTTGGTTCCGTAAAATTGCTCAACTCGGAGGTAAGGCTATTACCTACCTACCCCTTATCTGGCAGTGTTGGGCCCCCATGCTGAATTTCTCTGCAACTGGATCTCTTAGCGGGGTTCTGCACCGTATCTTCGCCTAGCCCATAACCTACTCTGTGCTCCCTGGCTGCGCCAACGTCCCACTGAAGATGCATCGCGCTGAGATTACCTTGTTACTTATTGCTGATTTTCTACCTGGCTCTCTGTCCCAGTCTGCTGAGTACGCCTTGTACCTGATGTGGCCCTACATGTTCATCCCGCAGCCTCGGCGCCTTATTTCTTACCTATGCTCGCCGTGACCGAGCCACCGCATGTTAGCAGTGTTCCTGTTTTTACCAGCTCTGCCCTGGTCTCCTGCCTACCCCCCAGTCGTACTTCCCGCTACAAGACCTTCCTACTGCTTATTTTTTGTTATGAATAATGTTACTATGTCCATGGCTATGTTATTCCCTCTCATCCCTTGACGACCTGGGAGGTGGAATGCTTTATCTTCTGGACCGTGCTGCCTCTTACACGGATTGGAGTTGATACAATTGGATTAGGCCTCGCTTCTGACTTATGGACTTGCTGCTCCCTCCTAAGCCCCATTGAAGCCTCGCCACATGGATAATCAGGATCCTCTCTTATGACCGCTAATGCTAACCACCATGAACTTTGTTAACACCACTGCTTAATTCTCTTTGTGCGGTTGAACATGCTTATTTGTCTAACATAGCCTGGCCACTCCCCCCGTGACCTCGTAGTTGACCGCCCCCTAGTTGAATAGGATTCGCTGCATAGCTCACAATTGCCGTTCACCCTCACCTTCTAAGCTCTACTGTTTAATTTCTTTCTTCTTTTTGCCGTAGATTCACACTAAATTCTCCAATCCTACCCCCTTCTTCCTCTCCCTCACAGCACATCTTGAGACCTAACATGCACCCCCCCAACACTCTCCCCTCTCCCCTAGATCCTGCTCTCTCCAAACATGGCCCTAACTCTTGGACTATCCTATACCCGCCTAATCTCTCCAAAAACGCCAGAAAAAATTTCAAACATAAACTCTTGACTCGTCACCCCGAAACTCTAATTGTTGATGCCTCACCTCTCCTATGAAAACGAATTTTATTTCTACACTAAGCGCCCCTCCAAATGGAAAAACACTTTCCTTCGCCACCTTACCATATCCAAATCAATCAAAATCCCATATGGTCTCAAACTATCCACCACCCCATCCCCCACCTTCCTTGGTGCTATTGACACTTCCATTTTCAAAACTGGTAACATTCTTATTCAAGCCTCTGAATACCACCTCATCATCTTTGACAACCACTTCTATTCCCTATCCTACCAATTATCCCACCCACCTCTGAATCCCTCCCCTACCCAGCTGCCCGACACCCACCTATCTTCTCCCTCCCCCGATACTGACCTTCCCTACTACACAAGTCTCAACCACCCCCACTGTCGCTGCAGAGACCCCAATGCCCTGCCCCGAATCCCCCCCCTTAACACAGGCTGTCTCCCCTTCCCAAAACCTTGACTTCGTCCACTCTTCCCCTACCCTCTACTGCACCTCTCCCCCAAACCCCTCCCCTACGCTCGGGCACCTTCCTGAGTCCACACCGGTCCTCTCTCCTTTGTCCAATCCTATTTCTCCTCCTCCTACTCCTTACCTCGCCAGCGTCAGTCCTCCCTCCGACACCCCCTCACCCCCAGAACTTCCCACGAAATCTACACCAACCCTCTCTCTTCCCCTTGGAGCACCCCCATCCCCATCCTCTAGTTCTCTCACTCATCTTCTTTCTCTCTCTACCGACCTCCCCCCTCCAACCCTTACCTTCCTCCCTTTAGCTTCCTCTAACCCTATTTCGACTTTGCGGCCCCGGTATGATCCTTCTTTACTCTCCACCACGCCTAACTCCCCACCTCCAAATTGCATCCTCCCCACTCAACTTGAAGTGGTTGTCCCTGGTACCCCTCACTCTCTCCGTTCCTCTCCCATTTCTTCTCTTGATTCTAAGACTGTACCGCCCTTCTGTACGCAAAATACCTTGCTCAATAACTTCCTCCCCTCTCATCCCGAAGAGGTTGAGCCCTTCATCCCTCTCTCCCTCCTATCCCTCTCCTTGATACTAGTACCGTACCACCCCTCTCCACTCTAAATCCCGTGCGCAACAACCAGAATAATGTCCCTACCCCCGCCTCCTACCTCACCCCCTCTCCGCTCATCGGACTTCCTTCCGCTGTCTACTCAGACTCCTCCTCATCCCCCCCACCCTCTCCTCAGACTCCCTCCTTCATCTAATAATACAGACACTAACCAACATTGACTGCAAACTCTCAATCATGACAACTGAACTTTCACATCTCAGGGAGAACTACCACGCCCTCATCTCCAGGACCTACCCCAATCTGGCCGATCCACTTTGCCCTTCCTCCCACAACGTTTCCCATCACACCCGATGGCGAACTATCCCCCTCAGCAATCGAACTAACAGACCACTCCGTGCGATGAGTTACCTCTCCTCTTCTGACCTAACGAATCTAGTTAACTCCTACCTACCTAAATCCCTAGTTACTGACCACCCCCACCCCAGCATCCCAGTGATTATGGGCATAAACAGAATACCTTCCTCTCCCATCTCTCCTCGACCTCCAACTCAACTCACCTCCATCCACCCCATCAAACCTGTCAATGTCCCAGTGATCATGGGCATCAACAGAATCCCTCCCCCTCCCATCTCTCCTCGACCCCCAGCTCAACTTATCTCCATTCACTCTTGCAAACCTGTCCGAGACAACCCTAATCCCCTCTCTTGCTTTCTCATTAATTGCCGCTCGGCAGTCCGACATGCTACGGAAATAGCAGAAACTATCCTCAGTGAGGCTATTGACATCGCCTTCCTTTCAGAAACCTGGCTCAATGATCACTCGACGGCTATTCGGGAACTTACCCAACCCCCCTTGGCTACTCCATCATTAGGAAAGACAGACCTGACAGAAAAGGGGGCGGACTAGCCATAATCTATAAAAAGGAACTCCATTTCACCACTTAAAAAACTCTGATCATTCAACTTTTGAATACCTTGGCGCTGAACTCACCACTCAGGGCTCCCCCCGATTAGATTTCACAACATCTACCACCTTCCCGGCGAACCCCTTATCTTTGCTGACGAATTTTCCGACCTGCTTTCTCACTCCTCCCTTTCTGACTCGAAAAATCTTTTCCTAGGAGACTTCAACATCCAGTGGAATAATCTCGAGGATCCCACTGTCAGTCGCCTCACCAACCTTCTAGAGATTAATGACCTAAAACAACTATGTCACGAACCAACCCACATCAAAGGGGCCACACTTGATGCCATCATCTCCAACTCAGACCTGACCTACCTTTCTAACATCATCCCCACCGACTGGTCTGATCATCACCTCATCTTATTTAAGATAGCCTCCAATGCCCCTCTTCCCCCTACTACACACAGAAAACGCTTGAAGTGGACCAGAAACCTCAAACTAATCCCCCCCGGTGTACTTGAAGCCAAACTCCAAACTTCATCCCCTCCCCTGCTCCCATAACCCAAACGAACTCACTGAACACTTTAATAAGACCATTAGTGATGTACTAGACCAAATTGCCCCTCTTAAATTGAAGCAACAAAGAAAAAATTCACTCCAAATCTTGGTTCGACCATGAAAGACGAAAACTTAGACTGACAGAAAGAACATGGAGGAAACACCCCTCTCCCTCTCATCTCGCCCTCCTCAGATCAGCCAGATCAACCTATAAGAAACATATTTTCACTGAAAAGGCTACTTTTTTCCGAGCTCAACTTGAACGTACGAAAAATAGGCCCAAAGAACTGTTCAACACTGTCAGAAAACAAACGACACCTACCCCTCCTGAGTTATTGGCCTCAACCGAGAGATGCGAAGAAATTGCTAACTTCCTCACGGACAAAATCGCCAAAATTGACCAATCCTTCCATCTACCTCTTGTCCCGTCCAGCCCCCCTTATGCCCTTAACGCTACCAATAACACACCTCTCTCTTTAACTCCACCTCAACCTCTTAATCTTCCCACTTTCCCACCCACCACTAATTCTCCCGGTGACAACCCTTCCTACGTTCCTCTGAAAATCAATGCCTCCTGGCATACTTTTCACCCTATGACTGAGCTCGAAGTGTTCAATATCATCTCTAAATTAAAACCTACCTCGCATACTAAAGATCCTCTCCCTTCCAACCTTGTTCACGAACTAAACCACATCATTGCCCCTGTTTGGACTAATATCATAAACTCCTCCCTTGCCACTGGTTGCGTACCCGACTCCCTTCAACTCGGTCAAATCACACCCATTTTGAAAAACCTCACTGCTGACCCCAACGATCTCAAAAATCTCCGCCCTATATCTAACCTTCCACTTCTATCTAAAGCCCTTGAAAAATGTGCACTGCTCCAACTGGACAAACACATTGGTACTTTCAATTTACTTGACTCCCTTCAATCCGGCTTCAGAAAAGGTTGCAGTACAGAAACCGCTATGCTTAACATTGTTGATGACATTCAAGGTTCCCTCGACAATGGTGAGACCTGCCTTCTTATACTCCTTGACCTCTCTGCAGCCTTTGATACTGTTAACCACTACTCCTTACTGAATTCTCTTAAAGCTCGCTTCGGCCTTAATGGCCAGGTCCTCAAATGGTTCGCTTCTTTCCTTCAACATAGAAAGCAACAAATCAAACTCAAAGACTGCCTCTCCATCCCCACACCTGTCTCCCTGGGCATCCCCCAGGGCTCTATTCTCTCCCCCTCCCTCTTTAACCTCTTTATGGAACCCCTCACCCTCCTTTTAAAAAAATCTGGAATCAACTACCACCTTTATGCCGATGATACCCAACTCTACTACAAGATTAGATCCCACTCTGACATTCTCCATCTCAACAACACTCTGAGTAAGATCCAAGCCTGGTTCTTCTCGAACCATCTCAAACTGAACCCTAAAAAAACAGAAATTATTCTCTTTTCTCCTAAAAACAACCGACTCCCCAGCCAAAGCTGGATCACGGACCTTAATGCCCTCAATTGCCCGCTCTCCTTATCCAATTCGGCAAAATCACTTGGTTTCACTCTTGAAAAAACCTTACTCTCAATGACCATATAAAAAACTCGACTAAAGGAGCCCTTTTCACCCTCCGACACCTCAAGAAAATGAAACCCTTCATTCCATCAGATGACTTCAAATGGGTTGTCCAATCTCTATTTCTCTCCAAACTCGACTATGGCAACGCTATCCTCACCGGAACCCCCAAAGTACACTTAGCCCCCCTTCGAGCTGTGCTCCACTTGGCTGCTAGGCTCATCACTGACTGTAAAAGATTCGACCACATCTCTCCTTCCCTCAAAGCCCTCAGCTGGCTTCCCATTGAAGGTAGATGCCTCTACAAGACTGCATGCATTACGCACAAAGCCCTCTACCAGCTGACCCCTCCTTATCTTACAAACAAACTCAACAAAGCAGGATGCTCCCGACCGATGAGAAGCACCAATGCTCTCCTCCTCGTCCCCCCTCTGTTTAAAATGAAATCCACCCAATCGTGCTCCTTCTCCGGGAACGCACCGATCATCTGGAACTCACTCTCTAAGGACTTGCGCTGTAACCCCTCCTACTTCAGCTTTAAAAAAGATCTTCAATCCCACCTCCTCAACAAATACTTTGGTCCTTAAACCCTTCTTTGAACCTACTCTCTACCTCCCCTCCACTGATGATCCCTCGGGTCCCCCACCCCCCTTGCTCTCCCCCCACACCTCACACCTACCCTCCTAACGTCGACCTGCTCCCCCACTCTACTCCCCCCCACGTCCACTTTCCATACCCCCTTACTTCCTTCTATCTCCTCTCCACCATGTCTCTCTTCTACTCCTTAAACTTGTTCTCCCTCACTTATTCTCCTAAACTGCTCATTTCACATTTGTCTGCCCAGACTTTTAGCCCCCCCCTTTATTCAACTGCTTGAGCAAAATGACCCCACCTTATTCCCTCCTCTCATGTAAATTGCTCTTCCCTTTCCCTCCCGATTTATAACTCGTTTCTCTGTTTTAATTGATTGTCCATGACCTACCCTTACACCCTCTCTCTTGTAAATTTCTCTCTCCCCGTCCCTTTTTTCATTTCTAACGCAGGTGTGTTGTTGTAATTGACTGTTTATGCTTTACCCTGACCAAATGTTTTTTTTTTATTTCCTGTACTGTGTTCAGCTTCTGTTAAGCTCCCTTTTATTATTTCTAACTCAGGTGTGTTGTTGCAAATGACGGTTTTTGCTTTACCCTGATCAAATGTTTTATTTCCTGTACTGTGTTCTACTCCTGTAAAGCGCTCTGATACCCACGGGTCTAGCCAGCGCTATATAAAACCTTTCAAATAAACAAATAAAATAACATAAATAAAAATAAATCTTCACCTTTATTCAGGCAAACTTGCCAAGGATGTTTTTTCTCCCTTTGTATGTTCTTTCTCCTAAATGGGACTCTCTTAAGAAGATACTGGACACCTTTCAAAAATAGCATTCTGTTAAGGATCACACTGCAGATACTGGGAGGAGTTGCCCTTTCATCAGGCAATTAAAAAGGGTGGAGTAACAGACCGAATCATCATAGAATGTTTTATCAGGAAGAAAAACCTTAATATGCACACACATGCAATCAAATAAAGCTTTGCATTTTGAGTAAGTGTGCACTTTCGTCTTGTTCTAAGATGTACAATTGCCTCAAATGGATCATTTCTGCCTTACGTGCCATGTACTATAACTGTATGCCAGGAATGGTGATCATAATGCCAAGGATCCCACCGTATGCCAAGGAAAGCCACCACTGCACCAGAGATGGACAACATAAAGTCAGGGATGCCCACAAAATGCCAACAGTGTCCCTCATTATACTAGGGGTGTGCACCAATGTGAAGTGATGGGGATAGTAGGCAGAAAAGGCCAAAGAAGCCCACAATGCGCCAAAATTGTTGGATTATTTCATGAACACTTTTTTTGCCATGGCTGGACAATGTAATACCAAGAAGACCAACAATATGTAAATAAAACAACTATCATTTTGCTATGCCAGAGGTGACCACCCTCACCAGAGGACTGGCCGCAATCAGGCCCAGCATTCTAACAGTATGTGATGGTTGTCCCAAATCATGCATGTGTGGACACCACTATTTCAGGGATGGCCTTGATTAGACTACCGATTTCCACAGCATGCCAAAAATGCCCCTTCTTCTGCCTGTGCAACTATTATGCTAGGGCTTAACAATGTAATGCCAAGGATGCACACAACATATCAAGAATTACCATTTTACATACAATAGTAGGAGTGGCCACCATTATACCACATCTGGCCACCAGTGTGCCACAGAGGGCCACAATTAGACCAAGGATGTGCAGAGTATGATATGGACGGCCACTGATGTCTTAGGGCGCAGTTTGGCCAAAGATACCCAGAATATGTTAAGAAGTATAAAGATTATGCTAGTACCACCATTCAGTAAGGAATGGCCATCATTATGCCAGGAATGGTCACAACTTTGCCAGAGATTACAGTGTTACTAGATTGCATGCAACTGCCACCAAAGGACACTGTTTGCTTAGGAGCGCCACTACACAGGGCACACTCCCTCACATGCAAACCCAGAATATAGCATACAAATGGCCTCATATTCACATGCATTCACACACAGGTGTGTATGAATGCACATTCCACACACATCCCCAAAGCAAATGAGGCACTTTCCTGTCTCTGTTTCCACTCTGTTTGGGCCTCCAATCTACCCTGCTGTGGTCTACTTCCATTATTCACTTAAAAAAACACAGTAAAAGTGAAGTAAAGATTACAAAACAAAACCTGAAAACAACTGAAATCCATCTGTTATTGTTTGCGCTGCAATCCATAATCCAATACCATGCAAACCCTAAATAACATGCCAACCGCATTGCAATAATTTTGAAGAAGATGTTACATATCGCATTACATTTAATACTATGACTGAGACAATTGTGAAGTAGTATTTTTATTGGTTTGAGAATGTGTTGTTCTTTAATACCATTGTGCTTTTTAGGGGATTTTGGGCCATATGTACGGAAGAGAGTGTTTGTGATTTCCAAATACCAAATTTGTAGAAATCGCTATTTGGAAATCGCAAAATGAGATGTAAGTAGGAGAGTTTTTCACTAAAGCGATTTCTACAAATTTGCATTCACAAATGGGAAACTTCCTATTAGGAAATCACAAATTTGCGATTTCCACATACGAAATCGCAAGTAGGAAAAGTTGCATTCTGGATGCAGAATGAGGACAGAAGAACCAGGAATTTTAGAAATATTGAGTTTGGCCACAACCCAGAAGCCTAGGAAGTGCTGGAAGGGAGGAGTGCTCCTGTCTGACTACCAGCAGTGGAATCTTAATTTCTAGAGAACACCATGCCCAAGGAAGATGGGGACAATGAACCTGGCAGCAGGAAGTGCAAAGTAAAATTTTCTGAGAAGAAGCTGGAGATTTTAACAGAAGAATGTGAGGCACACATGGACCAGCTCTTTGGGAATGCATCATTTTCTTCTGTTCCTGAGGCCCAGAAAAGCAAATATGGAAAAGCATCGTAGAGAAAGTCAACTCACTTGGTGTCACCCAAAGAACCATACCAGAAATTAGGAAATGCTGGTATGACCTAAGATCCTGCATCAAAGAGAAGGTGGCCAGCAGGATGGCTGAGGCTCGTGGCACAGGTGGTGGACCCTCCAAACACCCCATTCCACTCCGATGGAATCATTGATTGAGGGGACACTTGATCCTGAGTGTGGTGGGAGTGTCAGACATTGACATCTCAAATCCTGCAGGCTGCAGCCAGGGTAAGTCATTTTCCCATTAACCTCTTGCCAACTCCAGTGAGATGTTTGCTATACTTTGGCAAAGCATTGTGGGAGTTGTAGTACATCTAAGGTTATATGTTTTACTGTATGCAGATAATTAAACTTCATATATCTAAACAAAATCTTCATGTCACAAACACATAAATCACAGTCTTCAACAATATTATGCAAACTCATTAACCATTTATTTACAATAACTATATACATGCATTTCCACAGATCATACCCAGGACACGCCTGAAACTATTGAGGCTGATGAAGCTATTGGCACACACATGGGAATGGATGACAGCACAGGTGCAACTCCTACGGCCATTACTTCTACTCAAACTACTAGAACAGCAAATGTGTCACGACTACCAGACTTTGAGGAAGGTGATGAGGAGCTATCACAAAGCAGCAACACAACTATATCTGTGCGCAGGACACACAGACACCGTAGAGTCCAACAACCAACAGTACACACTAATAATGTCTCTGATGGCATTGCAGATGGTTCTCCATTGTTTGGTGGCCCCGAGAAATCCATTACCACAGTACAGCGCCTGCAAGCCAAACAGATACAAACTGTGACTAGGCATCTGCAAAGCATGTCGAGGTCAATGCTGAAATTGCAGAAAGGACAAGACCTTTGGATATCTGTCATTGAGAAGGAGCAACGTCTGCAAAGACGCAGGCACAGGCAGCACATGGCATGCTATGATGCTTTCACAAAATCGATCAAGCGATTAGCAGTGGCCACGACCACTCTTGCCAGGAGAACTGTCAATATCCAAAATGACATGGGACACCGCTGCCAAGATGTTGTATGCAGGTTGGTCCAAGTGAGCACAGCCCTGGGAAACATACAAACACATAACCTGTATGTCCGTAACATTTTGCAGTCACCTGAAAGTGAAGACGGCTCTAGTCTCAGTGCCACATCTGTGCCAGATGGATGACATACCAGGAGGACATGTCAACACACATCTTGAACAGGTATATCCCCACCTCCACAGCCAAGTCCTGCTGAGAAGGACACCAACAGCAGAGGCCGGATAAAATGAATTTTGTAGACACTCAAATTTATGAGACTACTCTGTTATGTTTTCATATTTTGTTGAAAAAATAACACATCCTCTATCGATACCGTTGATGTTTAAGATTTGCATTGTTACAATCTGGATAAAAGGTAAACTTTCAGTCATGCATAAAACATTACCATAATGTGTGTTATCTATTTCTTAGATGTGGAAGCAGATTATTAATAATCCACTGGTGCAGGGTCACCACTTCGTCCACAGGTTCTTAACAAGTAAGGAGGAATCGACACTGGAGCGAAGTACAAACCATAGGTTATTTATTTAGCATTCATGAATGGGGCTCCGTCCAACAAGCACCATAGAGATACTCAAGGAGAGAGTGCGCTGAACAATGGTTACATGGGTTTTTATAGCAAAAGATCACAAATAAGGGACGCCCAGAGGTAAATAGAGCTTTGGGAAAAACACACAAATGAGGTACCGGTAAGAATCGACAGCCTTGGTGGCTTGTGCAATTGTCACGTCCTGAAGCTGCACAACAAGATATGCTATCTGAGCAAACTTTACTTGAGGCTTTACCACTGTCTGGAAAACCCCGTGCAGACGCCAGCTGTTCTTTTGCGCTGACTCTGCATGTATACACAGCCTACAATGCCCCAATCTAGATTCTTTACTCATGTTTATACAGATGCAGTGTCAAGGATAGAGCCAGGCTGAAAGCAGGGCAGGGGTGAAAAATGGATGAGGCATAACTTAATCAAAATACAAGAGAATCAGATTTTACATTTTAACAGTCCTTCCTTTTCAGGGTTTTATGTTAAAATATCGATGTTAAAAATATCGATGAAAAAAATATCGATGTGAAAATATCGATAACAAAAATATCGAATTCCTATACATAAACAGGTATGTACAATAATATCGACACAAAAATATCGATGTAAAAAATATAGAAGTAAAAAATATCGACTTAAAAACATTACATAACTTAAATAAAATGAATTAAATAATATTAATATTATTAAAAAAATAAATTAAATTTAATATATATTTTAACTAATTATAACTAATGAACTTAATTTAATAAATATAAACACAAAAAAATGTGTACATATACATATATTTATTTAAATACATTTTATTAACTATTATCTTTATTTAATTTATAAACTTTTAAATTATATAAAAATAAAATATGCACATATATAAATAATTTAAAATATTCTATATTTAATTAACACATTAAACTATTAAAAAAAATAAAACATACATTTAATAACAAAATAAACACAATAGTAGTGGAAACGTTGGATAGCGAGGGTAAAATTACTATTCCCATTCCAGTGAGTGCAACAGTAGGGAAAGCACTGGATAGCGTAGGGGTAAAAATTACTATTCCCACTCCAGTGAGTGCAACAGTAGGGAAAGCGCTGGATAGCGTAGGGGTAAAAATTACTATTCCCACTCCAGTGAGTGCAACAGTAGGGAAAGTGCTGGATAGCGTAGGGGTAAAAATTACTATTCCCACTCCAGTGAGTGCAACAGTAGGGAAAGCGTTGGATAGCGTAGGGGTAAAAATTACTATTCCCACTCCAGTGAGTGCAACAGTAGGGAAAAAGCTGGATAGCGTAGGGGTAAAAATTACTATTCCCACTCCAGTGAGTGCAACAGTAGGGAAAGCGCTGGATAGAGTAGGGGTAAAAATTACTATTCCCACTCCAGTGAGTGCAACAGTAGGGAAAGCGCTGGATAGCGTAGGGGTAAAAATTACTATTCCCACTCCAGTGAGTGCAACAGTAGGGAAAGCGCTGGATAGCGTAGGGGTAAAAATTACTATTCCCACTCCACTGAGTGCAACAGTAGGGAAAGTGCTGGATCCCACAACAATAAAAATCAAAAACATCAACATTTTTATTAAATTTAATTTCCAATATTAACATAATTAATATATAAAATTACATATATTAT
This sequence comes from Calotriton arnoldi, assembly GCA_963921515.1. Taxonomy (NCBI): domain Eukaryota; kingdom Metazoa; phylum Chordata; class Amphibia; order Caudata; family Salamandridae; genus Calotriton; species Calotriton arnoldi. The sequence goes on from CAWUFW010001246.1 coordinate 1,903,610, forward strand.
TATTAACAAAGATAATAAAAAATCATTAATTACACATTAATTAACACTATAATATCCACAACACACACCTAAAATTAATTACGCAATTACAATTAATAATTACTAATTAATTAATGGAAATTAATTTATAAATATTTAATAATTAATCAAGAAAAATTTAATTACTTACCACCCTTCACACCATTTACACATATACACACCACAACACACACCTAAAATTAATTACACAATTACAATTACTAATTAATTAATGGAAATTAATTTATAAATATTTAATAATTAATCAAGAAAAAATTAATTACCACCCTTCACACATATAAACACCACAACACACACCTAAAATCAATTAAACAATTAACATAATTAATTATTAATTGATTAATTGAAATTAACAACTGATTATTAAACTATTATTAATTAATCAATTAACACATTAATTATTCAATAAATTTAATATAATTAAATTACTTCCCACCCTATTCCCCTATAAACCCACAACCCGCTACTGAACTAAAAACGCAAAATTCAAATTAAAAAATATATATTAACTACTATAAATTATAATTGAAATCTATATAATTAAATTACTTTCCACCCTATTCCCCTATAAACCCACAACCCGCTACTGGACTAAAAACACAAAATTAAACTTAAAATAAATTAATAACTACTAAAATTTTCAAACATATAATAAAATGACAAACAATTCTCAATCAAAACACTAAAATACATAACATTATTAATAATTCGATATTTTTGTCAACTATATTTTGTAAACGATATTTAATATGTCGATATTTTTGTAATCGACATTACTTACCTGTCAGTCGATATTCTTGTCCACGATATTTCTGTTGTCGCTATTTCTTCCCCACGATATTTCTGCAGCGATATTATGTTCCTCAATATTTATACGTCGATATTCCTGCTCTGCACCCTTTTCAGCTATGCTGAATCCATTCTAAAAAAGTACATATAATTTAATCTCGTATATCAATGTTCATAAGTTCGTAAATTTCAGTGTGCATCATCATTTCTCGATTCAATTCATGAACATTAATCGGGGGAGGTTTAATATGATATATGTGTACATATCGTAGGGGCACATTGAATGCAGCAACAGCAAGTGAGAAAGATGGCTCCTATAATTACTATTCCCATTAATAATTTCCAACCCCAAGTGGAAATAAGTCCCTGTAACCATTCAGACCAGGACCATGTTCCTTGGTCTTGATGTATTTCTGCAGCTATTTTATGTAATTTAGAAATGGCGTCATAGACAGAAGGGGCGTGGTCAGGAATGAACACGCAACAGCTACTGCCGATGATGCGACATGCTCCACCACGATCAGCTAGTATCACATCAAGCACCATTCTATTTTGTAAAGCTACGATTCTAGCAATTTGGAGCTATTCTGGGATAGTACCAAGAGCCATCGCTGTCTGATTCGTCACAGCCTCTACTACACGGGTCAAACGCCTAATTTTTCTGCTATTTAAAGCTGCACCGACAAAGAAAAAGAGCCCCAAATTAAAATCAACGTATTGTTGTAGTGCAATGTCAGTCTGATCTATTTCATTATTATCTATGGTCCTCTTGAATCTATTTAAAGAATTATCATTAAACAGTTTCTGTTCTTTATGATAGGATGCAGGTGCTAAGAACACAGGGGGAAGTAGAAAGGACACATAGCAAACTCCGGACCACCCAATAGGTAAATGATAGTAACCTTTACTTCCACAGATAAAATAGGTATGTGTGAGGACAGAAAACTACTATTGTTCGTTCCAGTAATGTTCAATACTGTAGTACAGTCACTTTTTCCCACTGGGATACTGCCAAAACTGCTCACACAAAGACTTGCTCGGGCTCTAGTAACAGCAATAACAGGAGGCCCGTTACCCTTGGCTGTCCGAGTGTTGGGGAAAACGTATCTTGTGGAGGAATTCCCTTTGCGATATTCCTCCATTTCCCATGCAGTTCCTTTGGCTTGTGGGTCCCCTTCCTCATCAGGGTAGCAGACTTTATTCAGTTTGGCATTAAGTCCTCCTACATCTGCTAGAGCAATTTCACTAATTTCAGAAGCCCACAACAGTGCGAACCTGCCTCTACAGGAGCCATTATGCAAGAATGGCAGGGGAATGAAAGGCGTTCCTCCCTTCTTCAGGTGAGCTGGCATCATTCCACACACCCAGCAGTTAGTAGTGTTAGTAGCATTGTGAGTATGATGCAACATTTGTATGAAAGTGTTATTGAGGTAGGACATTCTGTGCTTTTGTTTGTGATAGGGAAGAGTGAAATAATGATGTTCGATGGGGACAGGAGTAGTAGCAGGTAATAAGTTTCGAGCCGGAATTATTTCTTCCATTGTCCATAAAACTGCTGCCAATATTATCAACGATATGATCAGAGTCACTATACACAGAGGGGTCGATTCTGATCTCGGCCGGTAGGGCACCTAACAGTATTCGTCCGGAAAAAATACCAGCCGAATGCGTGTTCCCCGACCGATTCGTACACTCGTCCGGACGAACAAGTACGATGCGTATAACTCATTTTCCGAGCAAGCCGTACTCACCCAATCCAGCTCCTGTTCCCCGCCCGAGCCGGATCCGTGAACGCCGAATCGAGCCGCACGGAAGCAAATACACAGCACCTTCCGGCCGGACTAGTACGATGCGCAATCCGTACGCGCCGAACCCGTCGCTACGTCCGGCACGTTTGAGCATCCGGGCAAGCCGTACATAAGCTCCGTTTCGCGCCACAAGACGATCCACGGCTACGAGACGAACAAGCCTGCTACGAGTACGACTCGAAGACACGAGAAACCCGAACGAGACGATCCAAGCATGAATCCCATTGCGCAGGTCCTACCTATACTCTACATCTATTACCGGGACCGGCACGGACGCGTACGGCGCAGACGGTAAGTCAAACACCAACAATACAAACAAACTACACGTACCCGAAATATGTCACACACACATAGGGATGCACAAATAACGTACACTAGCAACAGCAGAACCATAGGGGTGGGATGGCCAACACCAATGCCATACACACCCATAGGGGGATGGATGCCTACCACCAACACCACCCTACCACCACCCCTACTCAGGGGGCCTGGATGCCTGCCACTACTACCATCCCCACCCTTAGGGGATGGATGCCTACCACTACCACCATCACTACTCAGGGGGCATGGATGCCTACCACTACCACCACCCCTACTCAGGGGGGCCTGGATGCCTGCCACTACTACCATCCCCACCCTTAGGGGTATGGATGCCTACCACTACCACCATCACTACTCAGGGGGCCTGGATGTCTGCCACTACTACCATCCCCACCCTTAGGGGTATGGATGCCTACCACTACCACCACCCCTACTCAGGGGGGCCTGGATGCCTGCCACTACTACCATCCCCACCCTTAGGGGTATGGATGCCTACCACTACCACCATCACTACTCAGGGGGGGCTGGATGCCTACCACTACTACCATCCACACTCATGGGGGGATGGATGCCCACCACTACCACGACCCCTACTCAGGGGGGCCTGGATGCCTGTCACTACTACCATCCCCACTCATAGGGGGCTGGATGCCTACCACTACTACCATCCCCACTCATGGGGGGATGGATGCCTACCACTACAACCACCCCTACTCAGGGGGCCTGGATGCCTGTCACTACTACCATCCCCACTCATAGGGGATGGATGCCTACCACTACTACCATCCCCACTCATGGGGGATGGATGCCTACCACTACCACCACCCCTACTCAGGGGGCCTGGATGCCTACCACTACCACCACCCCTACTCAGGGGGCCTGGATGCCTGCCACTACTACCATCCCCACCCTTAGGGGTATGGATGCCTACCACTACCACCATCACTACTCAGGGGGCTGGATGCCTACCACTTCTACCATCCACACTCATGGGGGATGGATGCCCACCACTACCACCACCCCTACTCAGGGGGCCTGGATGCCTGTCACTACTACCATCCCCACTCATAGGGGGCTGGAAGCCTACCACTACTACCATCCCAACTCATGGGGGATGGATGCCTACCACTACCACCACCCCTACTCAGGGGGCCTGGATGCCTGTCACTACTACCATCCCCACTCATAGGGGGATGGATGCCTACCACTACTACCATCCCCACTCATGGGGGATGGATGCCTACCACTACCACCACCCCTACTCAGGGGGCCTGGATGCCTACCACTACCACCACCCCTATTCAGGGGGCCTGGATGCCTGCCACTACTACCATCCCCACCCTTAGGGGTATGGATGCCTACCACTACCACCATCACTACTATGGGGGCTGGATGCCTACCACTACTACCATCCACACTCATGGGGGATGGATGCCCACCACTACCACCACCCCTACTCAGGGGGCCTGGATGCCTGTCACTACTACCATCCCCACTCATAGGGGCCTGGATGCCTACCACTACTACCATCCCCACTCATGGGGGCTGGATGCCTACCACTACTACCATCCCCACTCATGGGGGATGGATGCCTACCACTAACACCACTCCTACTCATACGACGGGTAATGCATGACACAACTAGCATACTCCCACATAAGGAATGACAGAAGATTACATCCCCCCAACACCATGACAAGTGTGTGTAGTCTGTGTCAAATGCCTACAACACTGAACATGACATTGAACATACAATGTGAACCCTAGCACATGTGTCACACATAAATGTGTGTGGCCTCCACAATGCAAGCCGACCATGGCCACTGTGGCAATGGGCTCGAACACCCCATCACCACAGTGACCAAAAGGGAAGTGTGCTATCCATAGCTGATGCACATTTTGAACAGTGTGGCAATGGGGCCTAAAGCCCCATCACCACAGTGACCAAAAGGGAAGTGTGGTGTCCATAGCTGATGCACATTTTGAACAGTGTGGCAATGGGGCCTAAAGCCCCATCACCACAGTGACCAAAAGGGAAGTGTGGTGTCCATAGCTGATGCACATTTTGAACAGTGTGGCAATGGGGCCTAAAGCTCCATCACCACAGTGACCAAAAGGGAAGTGTGGTGTCCATAGCTGATGCACATTTTGAACAGTGTGGCAATGGGGCCTAAAGCCCCATCACCACAGTGATCAAAAGGAAAGTGTAGTCATGGTAAAAGCTGCCAAAGCCAAACTGCATGGATGAATCCTGGTCACACAACAACAAACACATCAGTGGCATAGTAGTGCTTGAGTCCCATAGCAACATAGATTGGTCGAGGGAAACAGTGCAGTGTCACTGAAACATCGTTTTGGCCATGTGCATACAAACATCACCCATGGGGGCCCACATTGTCAACATTCACAAATAACACAATGACAGAAGTGACCATCATAATGCTGACCCACATATCTGCACCAATGGACACACAAATGTAGATATCCTGTGGAGACTGTAGATGTCAGGTGAACAAATACCATACCATGGCAGCAATGGGACATACAAACCATGATTATTGTGCTGACTGATGACCTAGGAGTCCCAGGGACAGCAGGGGAAAGCCACCAAACAACATACAGCCAATGGCACACTCAAGATATGCCAATGCAGTGATGCAAAGGCACAAACACAAACAGGCAGACTCACACTGCATATCAAACACAACAGGTGAAGGGGGGGTGTGCCAGTGTCCCCAGGCAACCACACAACACATGAGGAGGCCTGAATTCCAACCACACAGATGTGTATACAGTGCCATACAAAAGTTACTCATGGATCGGATACCCCTATGTGGGCAATCAGGCATTGTTAGATGAGAGGGAGCACAAATTACACATGTCACACAAGCTTGTAGGAACAGCAACTAACACAGCAAGAGACAGACCCACCACAGCACTACCCCCAGGGACCCCACATTGTGCTGACACTAGCCTGCATGATAATCCCACTGTGATGACAAAGTTAGATGTCGTTCACACTGTGAACCACAGCCATGTGTCCTGAGCAACTAACTACCATCACACCTACACAAGCTCCAATCAATCAGCACGGCCTGCCAGCCAAGGCCAATATGGAGGTAGGGGCCTAGCCGTGCAACAACTCACTTTTGCACACACTCAACACCACACACCCTGATCTCCACCAATGTGCAGCAGTGAAGCTCACATGGACTGGTGACATTGGACATGCACCCATGACAATACCAGGGGTGGTGGTGGGAACTAAGGTGCAGAAACCCATCACACATGGCCAGTCAACAAGACTCATCAATGTCTGACACACAGCACAGTATGCCGTACATGGGCATGATGTGAAATCCACCACAATCAATGGGATCCTGGCCATAGTCACACACCAACGAAGAAGCCAAGGTGACACACGAAGAACACACGTACACAACTTCCAACATTGCAGCTCTGACCCTGAGGAGTGGCAGCAGTCACACACACAATGTGTCACAATCACTGAAAGCTAACACAAACTGTAAATCACATGACTCGTGTAAACAACAAGTGCCAAGGGGAATCCTGAATGTGTCCCATCTGCGTTTGCCCACATCCCCAGCCCTGACAACAAAGACAACCTGGAATAACAACCTCATGAACATTAGTTTGCCATGCACCCACATCACGGAGAAACCAGGTCCAAGATGCTGAATGAACACAGAACAACTCAGCAAGCATCACAAACAGGAACATCCCTAGGGACACAGCCTGTGTAGGAAAAGGGAAGGGAACACGCACAGACATGCTTACACAACACACAACACAGGCACACGCAATGTCACCGGATTACACACTGCCATAAGGGCACTCCACTCCTGTGGAAGGTCCGCTGTGCCAAACCTTGTCTGTGCACGACCCAAACATGTCAGCAGAACACTCTGTCAGTGAGTCAACAACCAGAACACACAGAAGGCTCTGCTCACATCAGCCTGGGTACGGGAGTGTCACGTCAGTCATCTGCACACACACAAAACACGTGTCAAGCAAGTTGCACTGTATACACAGATGAGTCCTTCAACAAAGATGTGCAAAACTGCATGTCCAGTGGAGCTGGGCACACAGTCAGGGAAATCGGAACATTGAACAGTGGTAAGCCCACCAGATGTGCATCAGTGTAAGACAAAGATGTTCATTTACAAATGCAAAATGGACATCCCTGTGTCAAATGCTGAACATTACACCCTCAGACTGTAGCAAAGGATGCCATAGATCCAGACTACAACAGGACACATATCCTATGGACCACATGGAGTCCATCACTGCAACACTTCATTTTCCTGATCTGAACACTATTACAACTGCAAATGCAGGATGCTACTCATCCACATCATGTACATCAAAAGAAAACCCACAAGTAAACAAAAAGAGGCTTTATTCAGCAAATGTCAGGGTAAACACGGAAGTCCAAAAGAAACTAAGGCCAATGGCCAGTCCAAAATCACAGTCCCAAGTCCCAACGGGGTGAGAAGTGACAACTGGTCACACATTGCTTGCCTGCACTGGTACGGTTAGGGGACATCCCCTTGGAGGGGCATACAAGGGGCAGGCCAGGCACCGCAGGGACAGGATCAGGGGATGGCAGAGTGAGGCAGTGAAGGGGTGGTGGGTGCAGGAGTGTCACCGGCAACTGCAGTGGAGGTGTCTGACTCAGGGGGGCCGGCACCACTGTGGTACACAAGTCAGTTGGTGTGGGTGCTGCAACCACTGCAGTGGGCTGGACTGATGTAGTGGACTGGGTACCCACTGCAGTGCCCGAGTCAGACGTGGTGGTTGTGGACTCCACTGCAGTGCATGACTCCAAGGGAGTAGAAGGGTGGGCAGATGAGGTGGGCAGGACAGAGGGGGGGGACACGGTCTCCACAACAGTGCCACTAACAGGCAGAGCGTCTGGGTTGGGGGTGGAAGAGCAAGTGGCAGGGGAGGAGGGCCTAAGCAGTCTGGGGATGCGGTATCGGTGTGTGGGGGAACCTGGGGCAGGGTGTGGCGGGGGAACCTGTGCAGTGGTGGCCTGGGGGATGGAGGAGAGAGACTGGGCGGTGGAGCTGCGTGGTGGTGGTGGTGTGGTCTTGCTCTTCCTGGTCCGGGGGACTTCCGAATGGGGTCCTGTGTCTGCCTGCGCCTGGGGGAGGGTGTCCGGGGCGAGGGGCACTCCCTCTGTGTGGGTGGACTTCCTCTTCCCCGGTATGCTGGATCAGCAGGATTGGAGGGAAGAGGCCGAGGTCACACAGGAAGATCTGCTGTGTAGGTGGGGTAGCAGGCGAGGCAAGGGAAGAGGTCTTGGAGGGAGAGGATTTGGAGGACTGCGGAGTGAATGTGGATGCCTGTGTGTGTGTGTGTTCCCCATCCCCTGTGTCTGTGGTATCAGTCCCCTGAGGATGCTTGTGTGCACGTCTTGCCTTTCTCTTGGGTGTGTCTGTGCTGCTCATGTCTGTGTGTTTGGGTGACTGTGCAGGTGTGCATGTGCTTTGGACATGTAGGGGGCAGGAAGTGTGGATGGGGCAGAGGTGGGAGGGGTGAGGGACTGTTGGAGGAGGGACACTGCTGCCGTCAGGGAGGAGTCCATGGACTTATTGCTCCTCTGTAGGGCAGACATACCCGTCGAGATGCCCTCCATGAACGACACCAGCTGTGTCAACAGAGTGGTGTGTGCATGGAGGACACTCAGCATTGCTGTCTGCCCTACATGGAGCTGCCGAAGGAGGTACACAGACTCCTCACTCAGGGCAGCAGGGGACACAGGGGCAGGGGTGCGGTGCCTGGCACGAAGGAGACACGCTCCTGAGCACGGGAGCCTCCACGGACCTCAGGAATGGGAGCCAATGGGAGGGCGGTGGTGGTGGTGGTGGTGGCGGGGCCAGACAGACTAGCTGGCCTTTGGTGGGTGCTGAGACCCGCCTCCACAAGGGAGTCATCCTCCGAGCTGCTGTGGTCCTCAGCTGAGGTGGATGGTGCTGAGGACTCCTCAGTGTGGCTCCCCTCGCCCTCCGTGCCACTGGGTTCCTCTGACCACTCGTCCGATGCTGACCCAGTCTGGCTCCACTGCTCCTCCTGGTCCGTGGAGCTGTCCCCTCCTGTGGCCGTGGATGTATCTGCAAACAATTAGGGAAACAGACGAACATCAGTCACCTGCACTGACCGCACACACCACAGTAAGTACAGCACATTACAGAGCAAGCCCTGGCATCCTTAGTTGAACATTGCCTAAAGTCCTCACACAGATTCGGGGAAACCAATTGTCAGTCGGATGGTCAACCATGGGACTCACACCCCTCCTGCCCTTGCACCCATCTGTCTGGTGCCTGTCTGATGGTAAGACCCCAGTGTGGACACATGCACCACCTACACAGTTGTTGGACATTGCAGGGAACACGGTGAAGTATGTGAACATGCACACATCACATCTCTTGCCACTGAGTCAGTGCAGGTGTCCGGATAAAGGGATGGCCAGAGTCTAAATAGAAATGCATGTGAAGCATACCAGCACCAGACACCATGATGCACCCATGTCCGGATAGTCAATGCCACAATGGGGTGCATGTTGCACATGTCACTCCCCTGCAGGATCAGTCTCAGGAAGTTTAATGCCATGACACAGGAATGCGTGCAAAGTCATACATTACTGTCTCAAGTCACATGGCCATGGCAGCCAGCCAACAACAGTCTGCACTCTGTCACAATCCGAGGGCATGGGGAATGCAAGTTATGTGACTGACAAGTGCACATGTCCATCCCCCAAATACCACATCATCTGTACTACTATTTGTCCACGTCATACCAACTGGACATATGGGGGACATGAAACACAACTCTCTGAACATGAGCACCTCACAGTGTGCTGTGAATGAAAATACAGCTGCCTGAAAGTCACAGTCGCAAACACCTGTGTGCACAGTCAAGTGATCAGACACCTATAAGTCACAGAAGTATCGTCTATCATGGTCACATCTCAGATGGCATGCTGAGCCCTAACCGATAAACATACCAGTAGTCCTGACAACGAAGACACAGCACAATGAGACAGAGGCAGACACCTGAGGGTACATCTCACTGATCACAACATGCCAGATGATACACGGGAGTGGGAGTACAGAGTGTATTGTATGCCCTGGAGTAGGCATGACTGTCCAGCTCCACCTGTAAGAGGGATGAGTCCTGGACAGTAGGCAGGTGGCTAAGCATGTGTGACACACTGGATACACATACTCCTGAGGCCCAAACATTGTTCCCACCAGCAGCATGGGTGTGTGCCAAATTCCCCAGGGACATGTGGTGAGTCAGAGCAGCAAGCGGACCACATATCAAAGTTACACCCAGATTACATGTCAGAACTTAGGCATTGTGTAAGCAATTGACCCACCCATGAATCGCACAACATAGTCACGGGAACAAATGCTGTCCCCCACCTTGAGCAAAGCTAAATGCAATGACACAGTCCCCAAATGACACAATTTCCTGATTATAAGGGCCACACATATGCGTATCAGAGGAGAAGTGGGCATGTCACAAATGAGGGACATGGGTCCTGGACCACATGACTGATGTACTGTGGAAGTTTAACCAGGCCAGAGGAGGGCACATAGCATGTCAGACAAAGTGCACAGTGCAGTCATGGACTCACCCCCTCCTTGCTGCTGACTGGCCTTCAGCTGCCCATCCAGGTCAGGGAAGACCACCGCCAGGATCCGGAGCATTTGGGGGGTCAGGGTCCGGTGTCCGCCCCTCCTGCGAGGAGGCGACATCTTCAGCTGGACCCTTGCGATCCTCCGGGTCCAGCCACGAAGGTCCTGCCACCTCTTCTGGAAGTTGCGGATCCTGCGCCTGTAGACCCCCACGGATCTTACTTTCCGGGCGATGGTTAGCCAGATTTCCTGCTTCTGGTGGGCATCAACCTGTGAGGATGACAAAGTGAAAAGACCATTACTACACATGCAACATATACGTGCATCACACAGTTGGATATACATGTCTCAATCACAGGGGCATATGATGTACACAGGCAGTGCAACAATGGCTATGAACAGTTTGCCAGCAGTCACTACATGGTATCATTGCATGGGAAGTAAACCTAGTTGGAATGCACTGTTACTGCACTGTACCAATTCAGTGCATGTAACTACACACTTTGGGGTGTGACAACTACTCAGTGGGCATGCTAGCCAGTGGTGTGCACACTGAAAGTCCTGCTAGTCAGACAACATGCACAATTAGTGAGGCAGTGGACAGCACACTCACCTGCTCCCTTGGTTTCCCATACAGCTTGCTGTACTGTGGAAGGAGGCTGTCCAGCAGGGCCTGGTTCTCCTCAAGGCTGAAGGCTGGGGCTCTCTCCACAGTACGTGCCATTGCAGGAGCCAGAGGATGCATAAACAGCAGCAGTGTTGGTGGCAGATGTCGTCCTGGAGCATGTAGTGCAGGCAAGTGAGCTCTCAGGGGAACAGCCAGCATTATATGTGTGCTGCAGAGGCAGATACTGTCCCATGTGTCCAAAGTGATAGGTCCAAGTCGTTTGCATCTTCTGAATCTGACCAATCCATGGAATAGCAGCACTAATACACGCCCACAGCATCCTTCAAATCTTCAACTTCATGACACCCATGATTTTGCAACATTGTTGTGGCTGGCCAACTGAATTCACTGCATCAGACTTTTTGGAGCTTCGAAAACGCGTCCGTTGCCATGCCAGGCCCCAGCCAATGTGTGTGCACCGTTTGGTCCATTGCTGTACAACGCGTATTTCGGGATACAACGCGTACCCGCACACATCATATGCAATGGGCCGGCCGGGCACACCGATCGGTCCATTGCTGTACAACGCGTATTTCGGGATACAACGCGTACCTGCTCACAACAGATGCAATGGGCCGGCCGGGCACACCGATCGGTCCATTGCTGTTCAACGCGTACCCGCTCACAACAGATGCAATGGGCCGGCCGGGCACACCGATCGGTCCATTGCTGTACAACGCGTATTTCGGGATACAACGCGTACCCGCACACATCATATGCAATGGGCCGGCCGGACACACCGATCGGTCCATTGCTGTACAACGCGTACCTGTACAGGTCAGTCGCATATGTCACCATGCTTGTCACTGGTGAACGTATGCCAGCCACATATACCTGCCAGAGACCCAGGGGCACACCTACAACACCACACACAGTCCACACTGTTTCCTGAGGCATGTAAGGCTGCATTTCCTTCTCTGTGTATGGGGGTTAACATGTGGTTTCTGTGGTGGCACTTGTGGGCAGCCACACCCAGGCTGTGCATGTGTTCATGGGGACAGGGTCCTTGGTGTGTTGTGCACATGACCACTGTGATGTGCAACAGTTCATTTTGGAGCATGTGGCATGGTCACATTTCCAGGTTGTGTATGTGTATGACATGTCACATACCCCCAGAGTCCCATGTGGGAAGGCATGTACGTCACAGGATGACCCATTGCCACAATAGTGATGTCCCTCCACAGTCTGTGTGCATGTTGTGTTTCCGATGTCACTGATTCCATGTGCACGATGGGAGACAGTCTCCACATCAACGTTGTTTGTGCATGGACTTTGATGTTGTGCGTCACTGGCGTCCATGTCTGTCCTGCGGATGCGACAGGGGCCACTACCTGTGGGAGTCATGTTTGTTTTTCTGATGTGTACATGATACGCCATGTCATGCCAGTGGCCATGTGGCAAGACATGGTCACTGGGAATCTACCTGTCAATGATCTGTGATGCCTGTGGCGCATCTGTCCAGACATGTCACTGTGGTGTGTGTGTGGAACGTGACAGCAGTAAATGGGTACTGTGACACAGCCTAATGGTTTCCCATAGCACAACCTGGTACCTGTTGTGCACACATGTTGTACTGAGAAGTTAGATGATGGCCATGTAGGTGCGAGTTATGTCCGACAGAACGGCACACACATCAAGTACTTGTGTCATGTAATGATGTATCATGTGAAATTGAGTATGGTGAATGGCACATATGTGGGGTGACTGACAATCTTTCTTCCTTCAACCTATGCACTGCAGGGCTCCAGCTGTCCATAGACCATTCCCTGACCTGGCAACGATGGTGGAACGTGACAGCATCCGACGGTACCGCTTCACCAGGCAGCTGATTGAGGATTTGGCAGTGCGCTTGCCACCACATTTGCAACCTGGCCGGACGTACCCTACGGCGCTGACCCCCAAGGTGAAGGTAATGGCAGCTCTACACTTCTTTGCCACCGGTACCTTTCAACACACTGTTGCGACTGCCGGTGCGATGTCACAGACTATGTTCAGCCGTGTGCTACGCGATGTTTTGGAGGCAATGTTGAGATGTCTGAACCAGTACATCTATTTCCCAACACGTCAACAACTCACTGACGTCAAGAGTGACTTCTATGCCCTGGGGAGGATGCCACATGTCATTGGCTCCATTGATGGGACACATGTGGCTTTGATACCACCACAGGCACATGAGCAGGCATACCGGAACCGTAAACATTACCATTCGATCAATGCTCTGGTGGTATGTTTAGCAGATATGAGCATCACACATGTGCGCCCGTTTCCCTGGTTCAGCACACGATGCCTACGTGATGAGGAGTAGTCGCATCCCGAGGATGATGGCACAGATGCAGAACCAGCGTGCCTGGCTTGTCGGTGTGTACTGACTTTGTACCATTGTGTGTGTTCTGATCTGTAGTATTCCAACCACTTTTCCAAATCAGCTAATGTGCACTTGTCTGTCCGTAGGTGACTCCGGATACCCCAACATGCCGTGGTTGCTGACACCCCTCAGGAACCCTGTGACACCAGCCCAGATGCGCTACAATGAGGCACATGGTCGGACCAGGAGAGTGATAGAGCGGACCTTTGGTCTCCTGAAGAGCCGCTTCCGCTGCCTGGACAAGACAGGAGGGGCCCTCCCATATGCCCCAGCAAAGGTGTGCAAGATTGTCATCGTCTGCTGCATGCTACACAAACTGGCAGTACGGAAGGAGTTGCCTCTCATCCTGGATGACGATGACCAACGTCCGCCACCTGTGGAGGATCCTGGCCTGGACCACGATGCCAGTGATGATGATGATGATGGTGATGTCCGCACACAGCTCATCACCAACTTCTTCAGCTGAATGTGAGTATCCAGGAGATGTAATGTGAATGACGTGAGTTTGCATGATATGTGTGGGTGGTGCTCTGGTGCTGTTTGAGTGTGGCCATGTGCTACTTGACTGGATGCGTGCAGCAATGTGTCCTTCCAGGTAGTCTGAACTCACCAACAGTTTTGATATGCTAACTTGGTTTTGTGTAGTTGTCTTGTGACATGTATTGGGCATGAGTATTGCAGTACTGTCCTGTTCTACAGTGATTTTAACTGTGTGTCATGTCTGTCCTTCACAGGGTGCTTACTGAGTACTTTGGTCAACTTGGATCGCCCGACACCATGATTCAGCTTTCAGGGTGGCAGCAGTAGTTGGCCTACAAGTGATGTGCCACACACCCCTGGACTTCATATCTTCTGCACTTGTTGACTGTGTGGCCACTGCCACGTGGGTAAACCTTGCATTTGTAGTGGAAACAACATGTTGCAAATGTGTAATAAACCTGTGCTTCACTTTGGGATGTGCGTTGTCTGTGGTCACACATCTGACTGACATTTGCTTACTGTACCTGTGGGCTAGTTGACACAGACTCTGAATAGGTGTGGTGTCTGTGCATTCCACTGTATTTCCTGGCAACATCACTGTGGGCGATGAGTCCGATGGCCCTGGTGTCTGTGTTGTGTAGCCCTAGTGGTGTGACTCCCTCATATGTGTCACGTCACCATGACTCACACGATGGTGTTGTACTTGCTGTAGCAGTTAGCATACACAGTATAATTTAGCAGAACATCATCACCATAACAGTATCCACATTTGAATAACAACAGTGGCAAGTATGGTGTACTAGTGATTTTATTTACAGAAATGTGTGTGTGTATAGTGCACAGGATGGTGGGTGCTGTACATTGGGATTGTGATCCAAAGTTCCCAGATGAGTTGGAAGTCTTGGTAGCAGAAATGTCCTGAGTGAAGTCCACAGTCATATGATACATTAGTCCAACTTGAACTCCCCATGTCATGTGGGAAAGTAGTGTTGCATTCGACAGGGTGAAACGTTTGCACACAAAGGAGAATTTCTGGAACAGGTGTTGGCTTCCTGGGGGATGTACGTGGCCATCAACCTCTCAGTTTTCCTTCCTCGGACGACCCCTCTTCTTTGGGGGGGGACCCTCACGTGCAGGCTGCAGCGGTGCAGGGGACTCTCCGCCAGAGTCCTCCTCCCTCCCTGTGGCGGTGTCAGTTGTTGCAGCACCAGATGTTGTGGGCACACAGGGAGGTGTGGCCATGTTGGTGCTAATCTGGCGGAGGCATGTCAATATGTCCCTATGCACCGCTGTGAGTTGTTGCAATGTGTCCCACTTGGACTCCATGCCCGACATGTGTGTCTCCACACGGGCCATGTGTGTCTCCACACGGGCCATGTGGGAGTCCAAGCGGGCATGATGGGCAGCCTGCTGCTGTTGTATGTCCTTGAGGATCCCCACTACCTGTCTGACCTCTCCGGTGCTATCCTGGTACGCATCAGCGATGCGTGCCAGTTGTGGGTCTTCATGCAGTCCAGACCCCTCTGCAAGCAGCGACCTATGTCTACCACCCCTCCCACCACCCCTGGCGACACGTGTAGGACCTGCGGTGGCACGCACAGGTGACCCAAGGCCCACTTGGGGGTTGTTAGTGGTGTTGTCATCCGTTGCTCCACGGTGGGCCTGGGGCCCTGTGCTGTTGTCAGCGGTGGTCCTTGGTCTGTCAGTGTCGGCGGGGGTGTTCTGTATGTTGGCAGTTGTTGGAGGGGTGGGTGCAGGGGGTGCAGATGTTGGTCCAGCTGGTGCTGCATGATGACTCACACCGGAGGTGCCAGGTAGGTCTTCGCCATCCGAGGAGGGCAGAGGCTGTTCCACACCAGTGAGCTCTGTGTCCCCCGGAGCCTGGGACAGGGACTTCTCCTCGCCTGCTGCTGTGTCCCCATCATCTTCTAAAGGAAAAATGGTTCTGTCGGGGTATCAATTACTTAGGACAAGTAGCAACAGCTTACTTATAACCAATATGAATAATTTACAAAGAAAAATAAATAAAGATATAACACACACCAAAGATTTTTGAATCAATAATGTATTAAAAGAAAAACAAATAATAAAGGCTGTCGCAATTTATAATTTCAATTGCAATACGTGACTGTGGTGCAACAGTGACATGTGGTGAATGGTGATAAGTATAATCCACTATATACAGAAACAATTGTGCAAAAAATGGGGAGGGGGAGAGAGAAAGATTTCATAAATGTCCTTATTATTAGCACATATGCTTAATGATCCAATGACGAATGGAACTGTGATCATAAGCGTTGTGTGGACATATACAATACGCCGACGTTTCGACCCTGTATATCGCGCAAGAAGTGAAAGTGCGTCCAGGCGGGTCTTCCTCAGGGCAGGAGGGGGGAGAAATGGCAGCCTAAGGATTGATTTAAAAGGCAGCGTCAGGTGTGTGTTATAAACCGAAATATGAGTTCACTATGTAGCTTTTAAGGCATAAAGCTTACCAAAAGTAGATTCCTAGGTGGCCCTGCGATTAATAATTTCTTAGTCAGGTATAGGTAGGAAATTAATTCATAAGGATCTCCACCAGCCGGTTTGGAGCCTATTGGAAAGTGAAAAACTGAATCAGTGACTAACAATAATGCTATTGTTAATTATACACCACGAGTCTTAGAGGGCTGTGACATACCTCAGAGATAAACTGTATTAGACTTCCACCCGTCGGTTGGAGTCGATTTTGTGCCAGTCCGATGTGTTTCTAAAGTAAATAATGAGCACTGCATAAGTCATGGTTTGAAAATAACACGAGAGCGCAAAGCGCGCTTCGTTCAAAAGATCCCTAATTAGTTCTCACCGTGATCTGGAATTCAAGCCTCCTTCTGTCCGTGGTTTATTTCGGAAATGAGGGGCTGAAAGAACTGAGGCTATAAATAGCCTACCTAGCGTGTGATGGACGTGCACGCTAGCTCGTGTCTCCTTAAGATGTGTAAGCATGGTGGAGCAGCTCGGTTATCCTGTCAAGGAACCGGGCTGCTCATCGCAAGGATGTAATCAATTACCCAGCCTGTCGAGAAACAGTGTCTCAGGCATGCGTGTGGGTTTACACTAAATAAGAAGCGCTGTGTAGATAGCTATAATGAACTGAGACTCAGTTGGCTGATTTGTGTATTCTCCTAAGTACAGTTTGATGACATTATATGGACATGATGACGTGGGTTAGGGAATAACACAAAAAGGATATACACTAATTAAAACATGTAAATACTTTCGAAAATTTAGAAATTACCATAGTGCCTGTATGGTGAATTTTACACTCTTATGGCACTATTTCTGATGCTGCATCATGTAAAATAAACGAACAGTCTATGACAGTGAATACTATGCAGGATGTGACACAAATGCGTGTGAATGATTAAAACAAGTAAATTCTTTTGCAAATATGAAAGTGCCAAAATGCACTTATTGACACATTTTACACGTGGATGTCATACAATTTATACGGCAATATGTGCTACTTTACACTCTTAGCCCATTTACTGATGCTACATCATGTTAAACCATAGTGCCTGTATGGTGAATTTTACACTCTTATGGCACTATTTCTAATGCTGCATCATGTAAAATAAACGAACAGTCTATGACAGTGAATACTATGCAGGATGTGACACAAATGCGTGTGTAATGATTAAAACAAGTAAATTCTTTTGCAAATATGAAAGTGCCAAAATGCACTTATTGACACATTTTACACGTGGATGTCATACAATTTATACGGCAATATGTGCTACTTTACACTCTTAGCCCATTTACTGATGCTACATCATATTAAATCAAGTTACAGATTAGATCAAGAATAGTCTGTAGCAGTGAAATTCTGGACCAACTATTATATAAGATCGATGACATAAATAGGCATTGATTCAAGTTCTGCTTAGTATATTTAAAAGTACATAGCAAGGCAATGCATAGTGAGGCTGGTATGTACTGTACAGTGAGATCTAAAGTTTAGCCATTTGCCTGTAAGTTTCCTCAAACTCATTTAACCCTGTGTTTACGGAGTCCAGAGTGTAAATCCATCTGCATTCATTTAGGTTTAGTTGTGAGACCATACTGCCTCCTCTGGGGTGCAGGGTGATTTTCTCCAGCACCCACCACTGTAGGTCATCCGCAGTGTGATTGTTCTGGGAGAAGTGCTCTACCAAGGGAGCTCCTTGGACCTTGCAACGGATCCTACTGCGGTGCTGCAGAACTCTTGCCTTGACCTTTTGGGTGGTTTGGCCCACGTAGATCTGATTACACGGGCATCGTATGGCATAGATAACGTTATTACTATTGCAATTGCTGTATTGTCTCAGATGGTAAGTTTTTCTCATATGTTGAAATGATGAGCCAATCATTGCAAAATCACACGCTTTGCAATTACAGCATTTAAAATGACCAATCAATGGCGGTAGGTTAAATTGCTGCCTGATGTCCGGCGGTTTCTCAGTTTCTAAGTATGAGCTGACAACAAAATCTTTGATATTTTTTGCTCTTTTAAAGGCAAAAAGAGGTTTTTCTTGGATTCCAATTTCAGTACCTACTAAATTCCAATATTTCAGTAGTACCTTCTTGATTTCGTGGCTGCGTGTATTGAATGTGGTCACGCAAACCAACTTCTCAGTGTCTTCCACTGGTGGTTGTATCTCTAAAAGGGTTTCCCTTGGGCGGTACCAAGCCCTTTTCCTTTATCTATTAAGTAGGCCTTTGGGGGTAACCACGGTCCCTTAGTTTTTTGATCAGAACATCCGTCTCCCTGTAAAAATCACTTCTCCTCGAGCAATTTCGTCTCAGTCTTAAAAATTGTCCGTAGGGTAAATTGTCTCTAAGGCTTCTCGGATGGTGTGAGTCATACTTAAGAGTGGTGTTGCGTTCTGTTGGTTTCCTGTACAATGTAGTGATGAGCCTCCCGTCTTCATTCAGCAGTGTGATGTCCAAGAAATCGATAGTTTCATTGTTGTAGGACATAGTGAATTGGATGTCGATGGTCCGTGCATTAAGCCATGTTTTGAATTCAGCTAGTCTCTGTTCTGTGCCTGTCCATACCATCAGCACGTCGTCAATGTACCGCTTCCATACTGATATATTGTTCAGAAAGGGATTTGTAGGATCGTATAGGTATGTGTCCTCGTAGTCATCCATGTAGAGATTAGCTAGACTAGGGGCAAATCCAGCCCCCATAGCTACACCCTTACATTGTAAGTAGTAGGTGTTTTGAAAGACAAAATAATTCTTTTTCATTGATATTTTCAGTAACTCAACCAGAAATTCGGTTGGGATCCACACTGGTGCTGGTCGTTTCTCTAGTATCCTTTGTATTACATCAATGGCGTGCTCCTGGGGAATACTTGTGTACAGGGAGGAGACGTCTAGGGTGGCTAGAAACTGTGTCTGCTTATCAAAAGGTTGGTTTTCCATCAGTTGTATAGTGTGCATTGTGTCTCTTAGGTAGGATCGTGTCTCCACCACAAAAGGCTGTAGAAAGCTGTCCAAAAATTGATTCAGGGGCTCCAGGATTGAGCCACACCCTGATATGATCGGGCGGCCTGGTGGTTTTCGTAGGTCTTTATGTATTTTAGGTAGTGTGTATATGGTAGGTATCCTCGGTTCACTCTTGTTCAGAAAGTTGTATTCATGTTGTGACAGAAAACCTTCTGTCAGACCTTGATGTGTGAGAGACTGAATGAGTGCAGAGATGTCTTCAGTTGGATTCTTTCTTATCCGTTGATAGCTGTCCGTGCAACTCAGTTGGTTATTGATTTCTGTGATGTAGTCCTGGGTGTTTTGAATGACCACGGCTCCACCTTTATCTGCTGATTTCACAACGATTGAAGGGTTATTACTAAGCGAGTGCAGAGCCTGTTTTTCATCCTTGCTGATGTTATGCTTGATGTATTTTTTATTGTTCAGGAGACCCATTACTTCCTCCATCACAATTTTCTCATAAGCGAGGATCTTTTCACTCATCAAGTATGTTGCAGGAAGAAAGGTTGAAGCAGGTCTGAATTCGGTAGCAGCTAGGCATTTCTTCCAGTGTTCATTCTTCTTGAAGTGGTATTTAAGTCGTATTTTCCGAAAAAATTGTTGCAGTTCCAGCTTGATGTTGAAATTGTTGGGTGGGGTCGTCGGAATAAATGAAAGACCTCTAGATAATACATCATGTTCGCTTTTTGTAAGTGTGTAGTCTGAAATATTAATGATGGGGTCTTTTGAGGTTAAGTCAAACCGTGTATCCAGGACCACCATTGTATTCTGTCCTAGTTCGTCCAAGTCAGTTATAACTTCATCTTCTATAGCAACTTCCTCCTCTATGGTTAAAGGGTTATGCGGATCTGTTACAGAAGGGGTTGTAAGTTCTTCTTCTGTGTCATCACCTTCGGTCACATGAGCCTCATCTCTTTCCGCTGGAATTACCAAATCCGCACTCAAAGATGGTCTTGACTCTCTTGCATCAATGTCCGGTGTTACCATTTGTAAGTCTGTCTTCTTGTGTTGATCTCTCCATGACTGTTGTTTCCCTGGAACCTCACTCTCGTGTTCCCTCGTGGTCTGTTTTGTCCACGGTTCCATCTTGCTGGTCTGTCCCAGTTGGTGTCCCTGTTCATCCATACCTGCTCCCCTAAAAAGGAACAGTGCGTTGTTGATCTTGGTAACTTTGTCCTTGTTGATGTGGCCTGCTGTTGACGCTTGTTGTCGGTCTCTCGTTGTCGCTCTCCGAACCACTTCCAAAAGAGGAATTTGAGAGGTTGGCAAATCTTCGGTATCCTTGTCGGCCCCGGTTGGTGTAGAAACCCTGGGAGTCTTGTTCATAGTACTCGTCACTCAAGTATGGATAAGTGGTTTTCTTGTCATATACTCTTATATCTTTGCTGAGTTTGTCCAGTTTTTTGTTAAGAGTAATGGTATTGAATTCTGCCAATGTTTTTTCTGCTCGTTCAAGCGCTTCCTTGGCGTTGCTGACAGTTCTATCGTCCAGTATTTCTCTTTTTAGTTCAGCGATTTCTTGAGCTAGTTTTTTTGCATACTCAAGTGCGGTTTCTACTCCCAGCACCATCCAGTGCCGGGAGCAGTTGTTGGCCACGTATGAGAAGCCTTCACGAAACTTTGGAATTTCTATGAAAATAGCAGGTTTGTTCCTCACCTGTAGGCCCTTTGGAATTATGTTTGCTTGCAGATACTTTGTAAGAAGGTGACCATGCAGGTGGGTGCGAATAAGCTTTTTCTCCAATCTCTCTAGTTTGGAGAGTTTCTCATTAAGTGTAGTGTCAATTGAGGCAGCCCCTGTTCTCAGGGGATTGAATTCACTTTGTTCCTGGATCAATTTGGCTATATAATCTTCGCTGTATGAAAGTGTTTCCCTGTCTGATATAGTATAACGCACTGACAGAAACTTTTATGATTCGTATTTTTCTTAAAAAGGAAAGAAAACCCTCGCAGGTAGCTACCTGCACTGGTATAGTGTTAAACGTAATGGGGCAACCCGGTGTCCCTCAGAACCTGGGTATACGTATTCTAAAGGAAAAATGGTTCTGTCGGGGTATCAATTACTTAGGACAAGTAGCAACAGCTTACTTATAACCAATATGAATAATTTACAAAGAAAAATAAATAAAGATATAACACACACCAAAGATTTTTGAATCAATAATGTATTAAAAGAAAAACAAATAATAAAGGCTGTCGCAATTTATAATTTCAATTGCAAGACGTGACTGTGGTGCAACAGTGACATGTGGTGAATGGTGATAAGTATAATCCACTATATACAGAAACAATTGTGCAAAAAATGGGGAGGGGGGAGAGAGAAAGATTTCATAAATGTCCTTATTATTAGCACATATGCTTAATGATCCAATGACGAATGGAACTGTGATCATAAGCGTTGTGTGGACATATACAATACGCCGACGTTTCGACCCTGTATATCGCGCAAGAAGTGAAAGTGCGTCCAGGCGGGTCTTCCTCAGGGCAGGAGGGGGAGAAATGGCAGCCTAAGGATTGATTTAAAAGGCAGCGTCAGGTGTGTGTTATAAACCGAAATATGAGTTCACTATGTAGCTTTTAAGGCATAAAGCTTACCCAAAAGTAGATTCCTAGGTGGCCCTACGATTAATAATTTCTTAGTCAGGTATAGGTAGGAAATTAATTCATAAGGATCTCCACCAGCCGGTTTGGAGCCTATTGGAAAGTGAAAAACTGAATCAGTGACTAACAATAGTGCTATTGTTAATTATACACCATGAGTCTTAGAGGGCTGTGACATACCTCAGAGATAAACTGTATTAGACTTCCACCCGTCGGTTGGAGTCGATTTTGTGCCAGTCCGATGTGTTTCTAAAGTAAATAATGAGCACTGCATAAGTCATGGTTTTAAAATAACACGAGAGCGCAAAGCGCGCTTCGTTCAAAAGATCCCTAATTAGTTCTCACCGTGATCTGGAATTCAAGCCTCCTTCTGTCCGTGGTTTATTTCGGAAATGAGGGGCTGAAAGAACTGAGGCTATAAATAGCCTACCTAGCGTGTGATGGACGTGCACGCTAGCTTGTGTCTCCTTAAGATGTGTAAGCATGGTGGAGCAGCTCGGTTATCCTGTCAAGGAACCGGGCTGCTCATCGCAAGGATGTAATCAATTACCCAGCCTGTCGAGAAACAGTGTTTCAGGCATGCGTGTGGGTTTACACTAAATAAGAAGCGCTGTGTAGATAGCTGTTATGAACTGAGACTCAGTTGGCTGATTTGTGTATTCTCCTAAGTACAGTTTGATGACATTATATGGACATGATGACGTGGGTTAGGGAATAACACAAAAAGGATATACACTAATTAAAACATGTAAATACTTTCGAAAATTTTGAAATTACCATAGTGCCTGTATGGTGAATTTTACACTCTTATGGCACTATTTCTGATGCTGCATCATGTAAAATAAACGAACAGTCTATGACAGTGAATACTATGCAGGATGTGACACAAATGCGTGTGAATGATTAAAACAAGTAAATTCTTTTGCAAATATGAAAGTGCCAAAATGCACTTATTGACACATTTTACACGTGGATGTCAAACAATTTATACGGCAATATGTGCTACTTTACACTCTTAGCCCATTTACTGATGCTACATCATGTTAAACCATAGTGCCTGTATGGTGAATTTTACACTCTTATGGCACTATTTCTAATGCTGCATCATGTAAAATAAACGAACAGTCTATGACAGTGAATACTATGCAGGATGTGACACAAATGCGTGTGTAATGATTAAAACAAGTAAATTATTTTGCAAATATGAAAGTGCCAAAATGCACTTATTGACACATTTTACACGTGGATGTCATACAATTTATACGGCAATATGTGCTACTTTACACTCTTAGCCCATTTACTGATGCTACATCATATTAAATCAAGTTACAGATTAGATCAAGAATAGTCTGTAGCAGTGAAATTCTGGACCAACTATTATATAAGATCGATGACATAAATAGGCATTGATTCAAGTTATGCTTAGTATATTTAAAAGTACATCATCGTCATCGTCACCTGTATTTGGAAGAGACACACATTGTATGTAATGTTTCTACAGACATCAATGGTTCACACACCTGACAGTTGTGACTGTACCACTGGATGCGGGCCTGTACATTGCATTGTCCTAAGTTGTCACAGTAAGAGGTTGATATTGGTGTAGCACATTGTCATGCATACCTGGGGCATTTCAATATGAATGTTGAGGTGTGTGCATGGCCAGCATTGGTTGTATTTGGTGGACATCCGGCCATCCTTCTCCACCTGGCCCAGTTATCCCACCATGAAGCATGCCACCCTTGCAGTGGGTTCAGGTTGACTCTCAGGATGTCATTCAGTGGTTTTGTGCTGTTTGTTGGTGCACAGTTCCCAGCAGGGCCTTGTGCTCCCCACAGCAGTAGCCAGTGTCAGCCATCTTGTCTGTCCTTATCCACTCCGTGTGATGTGAGCATGGTTCAGGGTGGTGTTGATGGGCCAATTGTGAGGGTGAGCAGTATCTGTGACTCCAACTCCCATCATGCTATTGCCTACACCCCCTTCCCAGCATGCCCGTACTTCCTTCCTTTGGACTCTGCTTCCCTGTGGGGTAGTGTGCCTGTGCTGACAGGAAGGCTGACAGTGTTGTCCTTGCGTTTGTTTGGCTACAAGTCCCAGGTGTGTCCCTGTGCTTCACACAGCATTACCCAGGGTGGTGGTTCTTTGTGGGATCTTCATTTGGTATGTGAGGCATTGCATTCTCCCAGGTGGGTTATGTGGAGTTTGTGTTGAGGGGGTGTGTGAGGTGAGCTGCTTGTAACTATGGTCAGTGCTGTGAGTCCTCCTTCCCAGCTAGCCAGATATCCCACCATGCAACGTGCTTGCATTGCAGAGAGTGCAAGTTGGCTTTCAGGATGTCAGGCAGTGGTGTTGTGCTGTTTGTTGGTGCACAGTTCCCAGCAGGGCCTTGTGCTCCCCACAGCAGTAGCCAGTGTCAGCCATCTTGTCAGTCCTTATCCACTCCCTGTGATGTGAGCATGGTTCAGAGTGGTGTTGATGGGCCAATTGTGAGGGTGAGCAGTATCTGTGACTCCAACTCCCATCATGCTATTGCCTACACCCCCTTCCCAGCATGCCCGTACTTCCTTCCTTTGGACTCTGCTTCCCTGTGGGGTAGTGTGCCTGTGCTGACAGGAAGGCTGACAGTGTTGTCCTTGCGTTTGTTTGGCTACAAGTCCCAGGTGTGTCCCTGTGCTTCACACAGCATTACCCAGGGTGGTGGTTCTTTGTGGGATCTTCATTTGGTATGTGAGGCATTGCATTCTCCCAGGTGGGTTATGTGGAGTTTGTGTTGAGGGGGTGTGTGAGGTGAGCTGCTTGTAACTATGGTCAGTGCTGTGAGTCCTCCTTCCCAGCCAGCCAGATATCCCACCATGCAACGTGCTTGCATTGCAGGGAGTGCAAGTTGGCTTTCAGGATGTCAGGCAGTGGTGTTGTGCTGTTTGTTGGTGCACAGTTCCCAGCAGGGCCTTGTGCTCCCCACAGCAGTAGCCAGTGTCAGCCATCTTGTCAGTCCTTATCCACTCCCTGTGATGTGAGCATGGTTCAGAGTGGTGTTGATGGGCCAATTGTGAGGGTGAGCAGTATCTGTGACTCCAACTCCCATCATGCTATTGCCTACACCCCCTTCCCAGCATGCCCGTACTTCCTTCCTTTGGACTCTGCTTCCCCGTGGGGTAGTGTGCCTGTGCTGACAGGAAGGCTGACAGTGTTGTCCTTGCGTTTGTTTGGCTACAAGTCCCAGGTGTGTCCCTGTGCTTCACACAGCATTACCCAGGGTGGTGGTTCTTTGTGGGATCTTCATTTGGTATGTGAGGCATTGCATTCTCCCAGGTGGGTTATGTGGAGTTTGTGTTGAGGGGGTGTGTGAGGTGAGCTGCTTGTAACTATGGTCAGTGCTGTGAGTCCTCCTTCCCAGCCAGCCAGATATCCCACCATGCAATGTGCTTGCATTGCAGGGAGTGCAAGTTGGCTTTCAGGATGTCAGGCAGTGGTGTTGTGCTGTTTGTTGGTGCACAGTTCCCAGCAGGGCCTTGTGCTCCCCACAGCAGTAGCCAGTGTCAGCCATCTTGTCAGTCCTTATCCACTCCCTGTGATGTGAGCATGGTTCAGAGTGGTGTTGATGGGCCAATTGTGAGGGTGAGCAGTATCTGTGACTCCAACTCCCATCATGCTATTGGCTACACTAACTTCACCAGCATACACAGAATTCCTTCCTTTAAGTGAGCTTCCCTGTGAGGTGGTGTTCTAGTGGTGGCAAAATATCAGGCAGTGTTTGTTGGTTATATTTGTGCCACTGCCTTGCTCTATTTGTTGTTAGGTTTGTACATGTCATGACACAGTTACATATCACTATGAGATGGCATGTATTGTGTTTATCTAACTGACATACACATCTTGGGATGATTATCTTTTGGTTGCTGTTGATTTGCTAGGGGTGGATGGTTTGACTGTCCCCTTGACAGTGATGTGTGTGTATTGGCACACAATATTGTGTATATTAGTTGTGTACTCACCAGGCTCTGGGATGTCTGTTAGTCCATATACGCTCACTGGTGGTAGGATGGCCTGCACCTTCTCCTCCCAGGGCCTGAGGTATACTGGTTTTGCAGGAGGGCCACTGCCGGTGTGCTGGCTCAGGAGGTAATCCTTCTTGAGTAGGTCTCTGACCCTCCTGCGCACATCATACCACCTGTTCTGGATGTCTTCCTTTGTGCGCAAACATGGTGATTGTGCGTTCACCCTGTCGACGATCCTCGCCCACATCTTGGTTTTCTGCGCCATGGGGGTCTGTTGGACCAATGTGCCAAACAACTGTGGCTCTACCCTCAGGATCTCGTCTACCATGACTTCCAATTCACTATCTAGGAACTTTGGATTCTTCTTTAGGGGCATGGTGATGGGTGGTGGTGGTGGTGATTGATGTGTGTGTGTGCAAGTGAGGGTGTGTGTGTGTAGGTTTTGCTGTGTGTGTGTGAGGGTGCTATTTGTTGAGGTGCTAATGGTGTGTGGCTTTTGTGTTGGATGAGCTGTGTGTGTGTCTGTGTTTGCTGTGTGATGGTGTTCTGTGCTGGCAGGTCAGTGGGATTTGCAAAGGATCATGGTAGGGATTTGTGGGCTTTATATAGGTGGAGTTGGGGGTGTGTCCTTGTTCCATTTTTTTCACCCCCTGTATTTATTGGCTTTGTCATTGCTTGTTTGGCCCTTTTTTTTTGTATTTTTTCATTTGTGATTATTGTGCATGTAGGAGTCATTCTTATGACCGAGTAGGACGTTGCAGTTGTCTCGTGCGCGCCTCTCCGAGTCGTTCCCGCTGTGTTTCAGCTCAGTTTCATATGCGGCGTACGCGTCGGTCGCGGAGTATTGTGTTTGTTCGGCTGGGTTTGGTATGCGTGTCGGTCGTACGGCTTGGGCTCCGGACGAATCGGTCTGAATTTGCACCCATTGCATCGTACTGCGCGGGTCGGAGTTCGCGGGTACGTTTCGTTCGGATTATTTCCTGATGCGTGTCGGTCGGTTCGATTCGCGTGGTTTCCCGGCCGGATAGCTTGTTTCCAGCCGGGTCGGTCGTTCGCCTTGAGTTCCGTACGAGTCGGTCGTGATTCCCATGCATTTCATCGTACTTCCCAGGTCGGGCAACGCCGGTACGTGTCGGTCGGACTATTATCGCGTACCGAGTCGGTCAGTATTTTTTCCGGCCCGAATCGGATTCGGCCCCAGAGTCTTGTCTTTGGAGCGCATTTCAGATCCAATTTCTGCATTCCTTCTCGGTATCAATACAACCACAGGTTGGAGAGAGACCCAGGCACCACTGAACACGTACCACAACCTTCACTGAACCTAGTTCAGCCGGTTCTGTGATCCTACCGTGTCACAGCCGAACCATTCCACTAATTGAAACTGGTCCTCCGGTATCTCTATCTGCTCCTTCCCTTCCTTGGTCGTAAATCGTACCTTGATGCCGATGGTACAGTTTGATCAGGAAACAAAGTGTCTTCGTTCAGAGGAGCAACACTTTTCTGAGTCTGTAAGATGTCTTTCAGATCATTTCTGCCTTCTGGCTGGAGAACAGTAGCTGGGATTCGCTTGCAGTGCGCGGCATTTATCCAATGGCGTCTGTTGGTGACACGGATAGCAGTTCGAGTCGCAAGCAGGATCTGCTCCGGATTTTTCCAGCGAGGCTCCAAATTCTTAGAACGTTGGAAGTTTTTTTACTAAGACAAACTCTCCCAGTTGGAGACCATGAGCCGGACCCTCTGATTTGTCTGGTATAGCTTCACGCACCTGCTGATGAATCAGAGACAGTTTTTCAGTCAAGTTTTTTAGGTAATCACTCAAAACAGGGTACTGTATTTCTTTGATTACATTTGGCCTTGGGGGTCCCCATACATTCATAGGTCTGCCAAAAACGATCTCGTAAGGAGAAAGTCCAATCCTACTATGTGGTATGGAACGAACAGATAACAATGCTAGAGGTAAGGCATCTGGCCAATTAAGGCCCGTTGTTGCTTGTATCTTTGCTAGTTTCAACTTCAACGCAGGGGCGTAACACAGGCCCCCGCATCCCCCGCAGTGCGGGGGGCCCCCGAGCTGCAAGGGGCCCCCTCAGCAAAGTAGTCAGTCCTGAGCGCTCCAGAATAAATCCGGAACGGGGCCCCTCTGTGTACATTGCAGGGGGGCCCCTTAAACTTTCGTTACGCCACTGCTTCAACGTGGCATTGTACCTCTCCACTAGACCCGCTGCCTGGGGGTAATTAGCAGCATGAAACTTCTGTTTTATCCCCAAACCCTTCATTAGGTATTGTATTATCTGGCCAGTGAAGTGGGGGCCGTTGTCACTCCATAGGACTCTACAAATTCCAAAACAGGCAAAGAACTCTTTTAACAAAACTTTAGCTGTTGTCAAGGCTGTGTTGTCTTTGGTGGGATAAGGTTCTACCCACTTACTAAAGGAACAAACCACTACTAATACATACTTCAAATTATTACAGTGCTCTAACTGAATACAGTCCATTTGAAGTGCTTCAAAGGGAACCTGAGGTGGAGAAAATCCACCAGTAGGGGTTGATACTTCCTTCCCAGGATTGTGCTGTAAACATATCATGCAATGTTTGACCAAATGCTCAGCTGTTTTCTGAATGTGCTTATTATCCCAAACCTGTTCTAGTTGGGAGATGGTGTTTTTGGCACTAACGTGAGCAGGTCCATGAGCCATAGTCACAAAAGGTAATAAATAAGCATAGGGCAACTTCCATTTCGACATATCCTTTGACCTCCAACATCCCTCATCATCTAACTCTCCTTCCTTTTGCCATTCTGCCTTTTCTTGTTCAGTGGCTGACTGCTGTATTTGCTTAATCTCGGCATACATGTTTTCCCATCTTTCAGCTTGGGTTCGTAGTACATATACTTTACTCGTGAGTGCACTTGCAGTATCTCGTGCTACTTCGTCAGCGAAAGCATTTCCTTGTCCCACCTTGTCTGTAATTTTCTTGTGGGCACTACATTTGATAATGGCTACACTCTTTGGCAATGTCAAGGCAGTAAGAAGACTATTTACCAATTCACCATGCTGTATTTTAGAACCATGGGAGGTTAGGAATCCCCGTTCCTTCCAAAGCTTGCCAAAATTGTGTGCCACACCAAATGCATACTGGCTATCCGTATAAATATTTACTGATAATCCCTGACTGAGTTCGCAAGCCCTCAAAAGCGCAATAAGTTCAGCTGCTTGGGCAGATTTTTATGGAATACGGGCTGTTTCTACCACAGTTTGTAATGTGGTTATAGCATAAGATGCAGAAGTGGTGCCATCAGGTAATTTCAAGCAAGAACCATCCACCCATAATTCCCCTTCAGGATCTAACAAAGGTGTATCTTTAAGATCTATTCTTCCCTTAGTTTGTTCTTCTGTTAGGAAAATACAGTCGTGTATCTCATGAGTTTGTTCGGCTGGCAAAGGTAACAATGTAGCTGGGTTCAATGTCAAACATCTCTTGAGTGTAATATGAGGTGCCAAAAGCGTAAGTTCGTATCCTGTGAGTCTAGCGCTAGTCAAGTGTTGTGTTTTAGTCTGGTTCAGAAGCGCATCTACGGAATGGGGTACCATAAACATAAGCTTGTTACTCAACACTATCCCCTCAGATTGTCGTATAGAGATGGCGGTGGCAGCAACCGCTCTAAGACAGCCTGGAAGTCCTCTGGCCACTGGGTCTAATACAGCCGAAAAATAAGCACATGGACGATGTTTACTACCATATGGTTGTGTCAAAACTGACAATGCACATCCTTCTCTCTCGTGTACATATAATATGAAAGGCTTAGCATAGTCTGGAGTGCCTAACACTGGAGCAGAACAAAGGGATGCACGAAGCTGCTGATATGCTTCCTGACATTCAGATGTCCATGGTACAGGAGAGGGAGTGTCTTTAGTAACAAGGGACAAAAGAGGTTTGATTATAAGTGAGAAGTTGGGGATCCACTGTCTACAGTAGGAGGTAATACTAATAAGTGCCCTGACTTCTTTTTGAGTACTAGGAATAGGGATTTGTAGGATAGTTTGAATCCTGTCTTTAGTCAGAGAGCGGCCTTCCTTAGACAAGAGGTGACCCAAATAAGTGACCTCAGACTGACAATATTGCAGCTTATTCTTAGAGACCTTGTGTCCCTTAACAGCAAGATGATACAATAGGGAGAGAGTGGCCTTTTTACAATGCTCAATTGTGTCTGCGGCTAGCAAAATGTCATCGACATATTGCACAAGTGTAACTCCTGGTGGCAAGAGGAGTTCATCCAACTGTCGTTTAAGTGCCTGACTGTAAATGCTAGGACTTTCTGTATACCCTTGTGGAGCCCTACAAAATCTAAATGAGCGGCCCCGTAATGAGAATCCAAATAGATATCTACTGTTTTCATGTATTGGAATAGAGAAAAAAGCGTTTTGAGGTCAATAACAGAAAACACAGTAGCTGTAGGTGGGATTAATGTCAAGAAGGTCGTAATATCAGAGACGACAGGATATTGAGGAATCACTATTTTGTTGACTTCTCTTAAGTCAATCACAAATTGGTAAATCTTGTCCCCTGTTCCATCGCCCTGTTTTAGGATCTTGCCCACTAAAATTGCGGGAACACTTCCTCAAAGCAAGTAAAGAAATCAGGGACGGCCTCTCCCTGTTTTTGTTTACAAGCAGTGAGAAGTGCCCAATCTATTTTCCTGGCCGTAACCATCGTTTTTATGTAAGTAAGTATGTTACCAGGAAGATCCAGTATAAGCTGACTAGGTTTCTGACCAGGTTTCCTATCCCTGTCGGCTGCTATAATGGCCGTCCAGTCTCCTCCTAAATAAACAGCATGATCCTGTTTCCGGGTAGGCCGCCACATATCTGGTGGCAGGATCATACCAAAAAACATATCAATATCTGCTAAGGTCATGACACAAGAATCAATGACTGCCTGTACATCATCATAAAATCCTCTAGGATTTTTCCGTATGTCTGGTAAAGAGGCTTTTAAAGTGAGTACATCCGTCCTTTTCCAGGGCGTATATATCCAATTGTACAAAAAATGGGCTCTAGCATCAGGACTATTAGGGTCATCATTATCTGCATTCCCTCTTCCAGGAATGAATTGTGGCGCGGCTTCCCTCATAGGTCTTATTCGAGGAGAGGAAGAGAGTTCATTACGATATTCAATTATCGTTGCTATGGCATTGGTAATTCTACTCACAGGGAAGGCTCCTATCTGACACTGTCGATTAATAGCTCTAACATCATCAGGGCCATTCTGTCCTGTAGTCATCTCCCATTGGACCATAAGTTGATGAAAAAGCTTATTTATGAGACAAAGAAGCTCACCCTCAGAAAAATCCTGTATCTGATCTATCATTTCTCCTACCTCCATTTCTAGATCACTCAACCAATTTAATACCATCAATCTTATCGCATCCTGACATGATTGAGATACAGTAGAACGAAGAACTCGAGGGGTCAAGACAGATGCAGAAAGTACGGGATCATCAGTCATTTCGGGTGCAGTAGCCTGGGATGGGGGAGAAGTGGCCTGGGATGGGGGGGTAGAGGATGTACCGGTACTGGTTGGAAAATAGGGAGCTGGACAACCGCGGGCAAAAGAGGTGGAACCGGAGGTACAGGGGGAACGACATTTGGTGGTCCAGGGGGAAGAGGTGTTAAGGGTACATAGGGGGGGGGGGGTCGTTCAGTCAATAATCCATCAGTATCTGAATCCACATCCTCTTGGTGGACCTGAACTGCTACTGTTGGTCTAACTATATATTCCTTAGATATTAATAATCTATGCTCTCTATCTAAACATTCCTTTTTCTCCTGAACTTCCTTATCCTTCAATTCCTTATACTTCTGATACTCTGTCTTCCTTTCCTGTTTCCTTTGTACCTTCTCTGCCTTGAGCTGCCGTTCCTTTACTTCCTTCCTCCACATACGCAAACTGTCAAACATGGCTGGCCTAACTTTCTTTAAAAACAATCGTTTCTCTAAATACTCGAGTTTGTGAGGGTCCATTGTTCCCTCTAATGGCCATTCCAACTGGGGATCCCCTTTTGTATACTTGTTCCACAATGCATTATACATGATGGGACAAATACCATATTTGATGTACATCTCAAAAGACGGCGTACCTTCTGGTGGCGCCGGCTGACTTGCTTCCAAAATGCTCTGCTTATCACAGCAGCAGCAACAAAACTTCCAAAGTGTGCTAATGACAGGCATGTTATATAAGATATTAAAAAAAAAATTCTCACATTACCTGTAAGAAAAAATGTTAGTCAAAACAAATAGCAAGTTCCAAAACAGATTCTAAATTCCAAAATTCCAAGCAGATTCCGAACGGATACCAAACAAATGCCAAGGCAAATACAAAACAAATTCTAACCAAATGAACCTGTTCAATACAGATTTACCTTATGTGTAGTCTTCGACTCCCACCTGTCGATCCTCCCTGATCCAAAAAAAAATGACCATCCGAAGGCCCCAGTCAAGGCCAGCAGCCGCCAGGAAGATCAGAGTCGGAGAGCTGAAAAATCACCTTGGACCATGAGCAATACTAGTCTCTTCAGGTGGGGCGCCCCTCAGCGAAGTTCGTCTTACCGACCCGATCTCCTCCCCTGGTCCGACAGCAAGCCCTTGATGGGGCCCCACATTTGGGCGCCAATTTGTGGAAGCAGATTATTAATAATCCACTGGTGCAGGGTCACCACTTCGTCCACGGGTTCTTAACAAGTAAGGAGGAATCGACACTGGAGCGAAGTACAAACCATAGGTTATTTATTTAGCATTCATGAATGGGGCTCCGTCCAACAAGCACCATAGAGATACTCAAGGAGAGAGTGCGCTGAACAATGGTTACATGGGTTTTTATAGAAGATCACAAATAAGGGACGCCCAGAGGTAAATAGAGCTTTGGGAAAAACACACAAATGAGGTACCTGTAAGAATCGACAGCCTTGGTGCCTTGTGCAATTGTCGCGTCCTGAAGCTGCACAACAAGATATGCTATCTGAGCAAACTTTACTTGAGGCTTTACCACTGTCTGGAAAACCCCATGCAGACGCCAGCTGTTCTTTTGCGCTGACTCTGCATGTATACACAGCCTACAATGCCCCAATCTAGATTCTTTACTCATGTTTATACAGATGCAGTGTCAAGGATAGAGCCAGGCTGAAAGCAGGGCAGGGGTGAAAAATGGATGTGGCATAGCTTAATCAAAAAACAAGAGAATCAGATTTTACATTTTAACATAGATGTGGTCATTGTACTTAGCTTAAAAATAATTGTGGATGGTCTTTGTGCGCCAAGCTCGACCCTGTGCTGCACTTGTCCCGTCCTGCTTAATCTGTATTGGTGATAGTTCCTCATCTGAGTTTGATTCTGGCTCTATATATCAAGTTTGTGAAGACCTTTCTTAATGGCTCTGTTGTGGAGAATGGCACATGTGGAAATGATTTTACAACAGGTCTCAGGTCTGTAAAGGAGTGCTCCATCAGTTTTGTGGAGACATCTGAATCGAGACTTGAGTATTCCAAATGTACATTCTATTACTGATTGTGTTGTCTTATGTGCCCTGTTGTACTTACTGCCTTTCAGTCTGGTACTTAGATTCAAGTATGGTGTCAGTATCCAAGGGTGCAAGGCATATGCACTGTCTCCTTAAATAGTACGAGAAGGAGAAACCAGTAGGTCAAATTACAAACACACTTTTCAGACACTGTATAAATGGAGTTTGCAATTTTCTTACCAAGTAAAAAGCCATCGCCAAGATCCCCCTGAGACAAATGGTTTTGTATTCCACTGTGGCCGAACATAAAGGAGTCAAGTGTGCTGCCTGGGAATCTGGCTACAAGGTCAGTTATGACGCATGAGGCATTACACACTACCTGTACATTGAGCGAATGTGTGCTTTTCCTATTTGTATAAATGAATTCATCTGCAGAGAGGAGGGCCATATAACAATATGTGTGCCATCAACACAGCCAATTACATTAGGAAACTGTGCTACCCGGTAGAACATTAATTTGGTGAGTTGCACATATTGGGGAGTATTTGGAAAAAAAATATATTGTTTCACTTTACTAACCGTATTGTCCAGAAACCTGCGGAAAACCCTGGAAAATGCACTTTGTGACACTTCTTCTGCCACTGCTATGACTCCTTGGTAACTGTCAGAAGCTAAAAGGTGGTGGCATTGCATTGCTTCTGAATGTTGGGGTCTGTAGCTGAAGTTGTAACTCCGCAATTAATTTCACAATTACCTTACAACTGAGTCTGGACTTTTCATATATCTCCTCCTCAGTCTGTTCAAAAGGGTGACCCCCACCCTAAATATCCTCTTTTGTCTCCTCCTCCTTCTCTGCCTACCAGCCAAAATCCTCATCCTCCTCGCCAAGACATACAGAGCCGCCATTCTGAAAGAGCTAGATGAATTTTGGGTAACTTTTTATAGTTTAAACCTGCTCACCACCTGATATACATTGATGGTAATTGCATTCTCTTAATGGCCATTTTGCGATAATTCGCAATTAGGAAATCCTTTGTAGGTAGTGTTAGCCATTCACAATTTGGATATCCCAATTTGCGATTCCCTATTTAGGGATTCTACATGTTGGAAATCACATTTTGCATCACCGAAAAATGTTTTTCGTACATACCAAAACGGCATTTTGCATTTCCTAACCGCCTGAAATTGCGAATTGTATTGATAGGAAATACAAAATGCCTTCGTACATATGGGCTGTTATTACTTACTGGTACATATACTGCGACGTCATAAGGATTGCATCTGGTGTGTGGCATGGTTTGCATAGTTATTGTGTTAGGAAGTGCAAAGCTAACCATAAATGGCGGATTTCAGTGGCAAATTTAAGTGTTTGTTTTGTAACCATAACGTAACTTTAACTATGGTTAAGTGAATTTCAGTTTATTTTTAAAACATGTGTTAAGGTGTTATAACAAATACCAACCATAATTTCACTTTAACTGCATTTTTTCAGTGACTTCTTTGAAGTTATTCCCTTCTCAGTTGTGCACATCCTACAGCAGTGAGCAGCAGCGGTTAGCTGTAGGGTCTGGTCTTTAACCATGCCCTGCACCCAAACGGTATGGGTGTCCAACATGTGCAGCGCACTGTTTGGCTGTTCTCTGCAGGATTTGGCTGCCGGCGGCCAACTCTCCCTGCAAACGGCCTCTGGGAGGTCAAGCAGGGGAATCGAGGGTCCCCTTTGCCCATCTCCACTGGTGGCAGGGAGTCAGGGACGCTCTCCCCACATCCTTATGACTCCTTTATTTACTTGGGATCCGGGGACTAGCCCTTCATCCTGTAATGGCAGCTGTAAAAGATTTTTCTCTGTTGTAGCCAGCCAATCTGGAGCTTTCGTGTCCCCCTGCTTTAGGTCTGTGGATCTAAAATGAGTAACAAAAGAAAACGCTACCTAATCCAATCAAGTTTGCTTATTTTTTTATAATTGGAGTGTTTATCAATGGAAACTCTGACCTAGCCATAACAATACATGGTTTATCACTAGTAATTTATATATGCTACATAAGAAGTATCCATGTAATATGGTCCTATATTGCCATCAAGGGGTGTTGGTGATGTAACAAACCACAAGGCTGATAAGCTGAGTAGTTTGTAAATTTTACCAGAACCCTGAGAAGGCAATACAGAACCACATTACACATGCTGCCCATCACACATTTTTTTTAAAAATATTACAGACATGTTTTGGAGCAGTTAGATTGACAACAGAGGGTCTGATTTAGAATTTTGCGGATGGGTTCTTTGTCTCAAATGTGATGGATATCCTCTCCGCCTAATTACTAATGTATTCTATCTTTTTGCAACAATGATTGATTAATTTTTATGAATCCACCATACAACAACAATGTATAATGATACACAGTGCAGGAAACAATTGTAAGTAAAATTAAAAGCATAATCATCAACTAAAGTCTGGCCAGACTAACCTTTACAAAGCAAATTCCTAGGAACACAAGGCTGACAAGAACAATAGAAGGGTCAGGGGAATGGGAAAGTGGGGGAGGAGGAGGGTGTGGGGTTGAGAGTCCTGGATCACATATCTGGATCAACAATTGGCAGCCATCAGCATGGTACAAGCCTCCAGAAACGAAACAGTGCAATACAATAATGCTACAGTAGAAAAATGGTTCTTTGTGATATTCCCCGCAGGGGAGATGGCCTGCAAAAGCAGAGCAGACTAACAAACACTAACATCGGAGAAGGGTGGGCCTCCCCAGAGCAGTATGGAGAATGCAGGCGATGTGGGAGGAGAGGAGAAAAACATCAACCCAAGCATGACATGTGAATCCTAAAGGGTTCAGTACGCATGGGGTCGTCTCCGAAGGTTAAGAGTAACGTACCCAAACACCTTTTGATAAACCCTCATTTTATTATTAAGTGTGTATGTAATGCATTTATGAAGTGCCAGACTATGGAGTTCCAAGAGCCACTCCCGTACCTTAGGGTTAGTGTATTGACAGCAGTGGCAGAGGATGCACACATTCACCACCACTAAGGAGGTGGCTAGCCAGCAGTGAGTGTGAGTTCAAGCCTGAGATGTCAGTTTTGTCGTGCAGGAGCACAAGGCAAGGTGAAGGAATGAATGTTAGGGGACTATAGAGTTGTAAGTGAGACCACACTTCGGACCAAACGGTCTGGTAGGTGGAACATGACAAAGAATGTGGTAAAGATCATAGATATCAACCCAACAGTTACAGAACTGATCATGTGGGAGTAATGCCTTCTTTCCTAATGCACTTATATTTAGGCAGACAGGATATACGTCATGTTTGCTACCGAGAACTTATCAGCCTAACTCTATATCAGGCCTTGAGTTTTTTCAAACAGGGAAATATTTATTGAATATAGTAGGTGAAATACCGAACTATACAGTTGGTTGTCTTTAGAAAATAGGTAATTATGTAGCTATGAATGCACAATTTTAGAAACAACACAATGTACTTTGTTAAAAATCTCATTCTGACTGTAGAAGGAAGAGCTTCCTGAAGGTGCTCTCTACAAGACATTGACTGGAATGAGAATGGTCAGGTTTTGTTAGGATTCATGTGTAGAATGTTGATTAAACTATGGTCAACGGTAAATGTGCCTGGAGGTATTTGGGGAAGTCATTATGTGGAAACCCTTGTTTCAAAGGGATCGGCACAATATTTCCCATATGTTTCATATTTTGCATCTATCACTGGAAATGTGTCCAGATTTCATTCATCCTTGTTACACATGGACATGTAATGCTCACCTTACTGATCAATTGCCCAAACAGGGTTGGTGCTATGATACAGGTTGCAAAGATCCCTACTACATAATCCATTAGCATTCCCTTTGTCAAGAAAATATGAACAGTCATACAGCTTAACTGTATAATTTATTCACCACCAGTTACCTCGTTGACAGCCATGTCATCACATTTTTGCACTTCTGCCTTGCTAACGACATTGTCACATGACTAGTTGGCTTGTGCTCATAGCAATAAACATAAACAAACATTTGCAATGCAATAGGTCACGCATTTACTGGAGTTTTCGCTATTGGCATTGTTTATGACAATGCCAATAGCTTAAACTCTCGCAAATGCGAGCCCATATAGCATTGCAAATGCAATTTTTGGAAAAGCGCCCCATGCCGCGCTTTCACTTTAATGTCGGCCACACCCCTTTCTTTAAACAAGCCGCGTCTAAAGAAGGGGGTGCGGTCGCCATTAAAGTGAAAGCTCCGTATGTGGCGCTTTCACAAAAAAAGCATCTGATTGTCAAGTTGACAAACAAATGCTTTTTTTTTGTAAAAGTGCCCCATGCCGTGGTTTCACTTTAATAGCCGCCGCACCCCTTGCTTTAGGCGCAGCTCGTCTAAAGAAAGGGGCGTGGCTGACATTAAAGTGAAAGCGCTGTATGGGGCACTTTTACCCAAAAATATTTGCAACCCAATAGGTCTTGCATTTGCGAGAGTTAAAGCTATTGTCACTTATAATGGCAATAGCTCAAACTCTCGTATATGCGAGACCTTTTTCAGCGGTCGTGATTGTCCCGGGCTGCTTTGAAAGTGAAAGCGCGCATGGCGCGCTGCACGTAGTGCCTGCAGGACCAGAAACTCATTAAAGAAAATAGTGCTTACAGACTAAAATAAACATACCATGTAACAACAGAAGTATAAGGGCCAGTCCTCATGGGAGGTTACAAATGAAGACAAGGCAGTACTAAGGAGGGACTAACACGCCCATTAAAACATCAGAAGCCAGCATTTACGAAGGACAATTACACAAGTCATAGAAAAATATGGGCGGAGAGTGGGCGAGGCCTCAAGTCCATACTCTAATACAGCATGCCTCGCAGAGCAGCGAATGCGCTGCCCAGGCTCGACCTAGAAACAGACTCCTCACAGAATATTATCATCTATCAAGGTGAACTGGAAAAATGAAAAAATAAATATTTTATCACTACATGTAATTCATAAACATTTCAGACCTTTAAAATATTGAATACACAATTTATAATGTCATAACTCACTTAATACAGATCTTTGAAAACAAATTATGAACATGCAGGAGCGTAATTCATTAATAGAGAATAACACCTCAATTAGAAATACATTATGCACAACACACGTAAATCAATAAAGCCCATGTGGGCAAAAATGTCCTTACCCTGACAGTCTTATTATGGCAATCAACATTATGTGGAAACGTCCACAGAATGTCATTCTCCGCTGTCTAATCTACAAGACATGAGACCAAATTCAAAAAGGAAACATGTTAAAAGTGTAAAGCACTCTAAATCCAACTATATTGGATTATATAAATGAGAAACTTTGCCTCAAAAGTCACACAAAAGAGCACATGAAATCAGAGAGAAAGAAGAACCAAATATGTATAGATGTGTATCAAGCTCCTCATCAAAGTTTATACCCTCTGGTTCACAAATCTCTAGATTAATTAAATATCAAGATACCATTCTTCTGAGCTACAGGATTATGTAACCACCTACCACTGTTTTTAGGACCATAAAATTTCCAAAACACCCCAATAAATCATCCCTGGTGCATTTATCACTGAAATATCAGGCAGCTAGATAGGCGTATAAACATTCTGAACAGCTCTTTGGTGTTCTAATATGTATTTCTTTCCAGGAAAAATTGTGTTCCTTACATATTTCATTCCACAGTTGCATTCCAGTACATATACAGTGCAGTCAAATCTACAAATGATGCATTTTGCTCTACTATTTACTGTGGTGTTGAATATTACTGTCTTTTCAAATTCTTTTACATCCCTTATACTTTCTGCATATCAAAAACCCAGTGATGGAAAGAAATATATATGAGTCAAAAGGTTGCCCCAAGAAATGGTCACAAATATGGGGAAAGTGGAATGAATATAGAGGGAATATTTGTGAACCCCCGCAAGCGGCACGACACCCTGTCACGGGCATAGAGTGAGAATAAAACACAGAGTATAGGAATAGTCTCTCCATTGATAGCTGCTAGAGATAGAATTGTAAAAGCATGATTCACTGTAAATGTATTGATCTGAGTGAAATTCGCAGCTACAATTGTAACACATTAATGTTGTCATCAATAAAAAGAAATTTTTTTTTTTTTTTTAAACAAAAAAACCCTGTGACCTGTCTTAGTATTGGTGTATTCATTCTGCGGATGAGTATGAAGCTGTATGTGACTGCAGGCTTTACAGATAAAATGCCACCAATCACATCAGTTTTTATAATGTCCCAGTTCTTATTCAAAATATTCTGTATTTTCCAAGGCTCAGAGTTGTATGTAGGAATGAATCTACTTTCCTCTGGGCTTTAGGTTTAGCTTCTTTTTCCCTGGAACAATATATCCTGCACTTGAGTGATTGCATGTCAGAGTACTGAGGCGTAAAATATCGTCCTATTGAAATACTGTTGCTAAAACATTCACTACCACAATATTATGAAGGTAAGTATCTATTGATAAGTAGAGGTTTGGGAGACATTTTAAAAAACAACCATGCACAATTTTTGGACTTCTGCAATAAAAAGTGAAGTGA
Source organism: Calotriton arnoldi (assembly GCA_963921515.1). Lineage (NCBI taxonomy): Eukaryota > Metazoa > Chordata > Amphibia > Caudata > Salamandridae > Calotriton > Calotriton arnoldi. Next base: position 1,943,930 of record CAWUFW010001246.1, read on the forward strand.
GGGAAAAAGTCACGCACAAAAAAATATTGCCAGCACATACAGTGAGCCCTCTAGGAGTATCCAATGTGAGTAAAGTCCCAACACAGATTGCAGGACATGCCCCTATTAGTCCCTAATCTCAAATGGGCAATCAATAGATAGATAGTTAATAGAAGAATATTCTCCCGAAATTCAGTGATCTCCTAACATTAACATCCCGAGTCCCTAAAACTAAGCTTCGCTAAACATTTGGAACAGTCATGAGAAAAGGAGCGAGCGCGTCCCTAATGATTCTTTAAAGACTTGTATGTCAGTCAGTCAAAATTCTTTATTCGGATAAAAAGCCATAAACGATATTACAACACAGATAATATTTAGCAATAATACTGAACAAAGATAAAACCATGCAGTATAAAAACCATGGTGTTATAATGTTTTGTATTTATGTCGTCAATATTATTCTACAGTTTTTATACTGCATAGTTTTATCTTTGTTCAGTATTATTGATACATTTTATCTGCGATGTAATATCTTTTATGGCTTTTTAGCAGAATAAAGAATTCTGACTGACTGACTTGTATGAACTTGAGAACTGAACTGTATGCATTACAACAGAGAAACATAGATACATCAGGAGCATACATCACCCCAGGGGGAAACCAATGTAAAGATCATGAAAAAATAAAGAACAACTCGTCATACAAAAGTAAATTGAGAACAGACTGCAGATTATGTGTACTGCACACAGGAGATTACCAACCAGCGAAATATGAGCTCTAACCAAACTATTACAATACAAGCACTTTGAAAATATTTGAAATCAGCGAACCACCCGAGAAAGACCTCCCTTTAAGACTGTGTCCCATTCTAGGAAGTCAAAACACGTTGGCCTGTCCAGTTGACTGGGAGTGCAACATCATATTTGGGACAGTCCCCTACTGTAAAAGCAAAATGCCTTACACGCAGATGGACTTGGGGACCTCTTAATGAGAACTTCCCTTCCCCCGCTTGGGACTTCATTAACTGCAGATAATGGATGCCAAATAAGAACTTTAAACATATGTGTTAAATGTTGGAAACTATTATTTGTTGGTTGTGCCATTTTTTTGTGTGATTGTTTTAAGTGATGTGCTGAGGAGGTCATGGTAGCGTGGACCTAGGTTCTCCCCTGGATCAACACTCAGTTGAGCCAATGGTGGCTCTCCCTGACACATCACCATGTATGATTCCATCTTACTTTCCCCCGTTGAGTATTTTAACTCCTGTTGCGGCGGTACCTTAAAAAAAAGACTAACTAGTAACTCAAAAACTGACTCGTAATGATGCTCTTCCAGCCCAGGCCTCTAGATCAGTTTCTTCCCAAACTGATGCCCTTTGGCTGAGGTCCTTCCCCATCCCACTTCTGCTCTAACAGGGGGATCTTCTCAGCACCCAATTGGTGATAATTTTACGCCCTTACTGGAAGGGTTTTTCAATCGCATCAAGTCTTGGCTCAAGTTTGAACTATCCCCACTGTTGTTACAATTGGACACTTTGGAATCTAAATTAACTTCGACCCTGTCTTGCACTGGCTTACTCCCATCTGCATGTACTAACTTTGTTTGTCACTCAGGAGCCACAGGGGGAGGAAACGCTTGTTTGCTCAAGAAACGAGCCAACTGTGGAGATATGTACAGGTGGAGAGCTGGCCCTTAATTCTTTAGGCGATAGCCTAACTCGACAGGAGACCAGGCCACCCATTGTTTTCACGAGTGTCACCAGTGGTACCCAGATCAACTTGGGCCAGAACAGTGCACCTGTTCCATCTTCGAAATTCACAAAGGGCCTTTCAGGTTTGGATCCCATGCCCAATAAATCTGTTGTCAATTTGCCGCCTGCTGCATGCCCTTATGTGGCAGTACCTATTGGTGTTCCTCCATTAAATAGAAATCAGTTAGAATCTTATTAGGAATTATGCTTCAAAATCGCTGCACTGGATAGTGCGACATAGAGGGTTCACGTTGACCAATGCCAATGGCATCCGAATGGTTTGTAGATGTGCCTGGATTGGCCCCGATTATAGCGATTCCACCAGTGATTGTGTCATTATGAATTTTAGATTTCAGTTCCTAGAGCATAACTTATTGTTTGGTATTTGTTCGCATGCAGCTCCGAGGAGCGACATTACTTTGGTCCCATTCGTTTTTTTTATAAATACTCAGCAGTTCCTTCTTTGAACAAACTTGGCCTTATAAGTCCCTACTACCCTCAACCAAGCATTATTCGCAATCCCTGGTACCCTTCCATTTCCCGTCAATCTGCCCCCGGTCTTGTTGGAATACCAATTGGGGCTTCTTCAAGTGGCCTTGTAGTTACCACACCAAGGGCCATTTTGCGTTTTAACATTCCTACAGTAAATAGATTTGATGTCATTGCAGACATGGATTGACGTTTGCCTGGGGTTAATTCACCCGGTAATTTTAGTAACAAAGAGCAACCTGACCCCATGATAGGAGCAGCAGTTGGGCAGAAGGTTGAGCATAGTTACTCTATTCTCTACGTTGGAACGTCGGAGGGCTTAGAGGGAAAGTAGACAAACCAGACTGGCGGACCTTCATTAATAAATACGATATCATTGCCCAGCAGGAGACCTGGGCTTCTACTCCTATTGTTCTTGATGGTTATGCATGTTATTCCTGTGAAGCTTTACCCTCCCCTCGGGGGAGGGCTATAGGAGGTCTTGTAATTTAGGTACGGGTTAATTTATGTGTAGCTGTAAACCCCATTGACTCAGGGTCCTTAGCTTTTGAAGTTATCAAGGTCCAGGACAGATCCTCCAGTTTTTCCTTTTACATAAATAATTTTTATAATGATTTTATCAATTCTTCTTGCACCCTTTTTGCACAGATGTTTAACTTCCTACCTAGTCTAAAAACTCCCAAGAATAAGATTGTGGCCCAACCACTGTATATTTTGTGTGGGGACTTCAATGCTAAAATAGGTGGGGGAGGGCCCTCTGAGGGTAGACCCCTATGAGATCTTGGTGATGCAAGGGGACTTGAGTTGGCAAAATACCTAGCCACCCATGACCTTGTCGATATAGTTAATTATCTAAACATGGATAAGTGTTCACTACCAACTTGTAAGGAGCATGGTTGGCATTCGACCATTAACTATATCTTTATAACTAGGAATATCGCGGAGTGCTTTTCTAAATGGGAGGTTGTGCAGACGGAATGGGAGCATCATAATGCCCTTTCCATCTCTGGGGTTCTTCCCGTAAAGAGGGTTAAACCGACCAGTACTATTTTGCCAACTCAGCACTCAAGAGATGGACTTCGATTAATCTGGAGCCTTAAAGATCCAGTACTTACCCTGGGCACCTTTTTAAGTCAGTCAGGGGATCTGTTTATGAACTGCTTATCAGCAGCAAGTGGAAGTGATATGTTAGGCCATTTTTATACATTAGTCCAGACCATAAAACTTTTTCTTTTAAAATCAGTACAGAAAGATAACAGGGATCCCGATGGTTTGCTGAACATTGCTCAGGAGCCAATCAGCGCTTAAGGTTAGCCTTATCTACTTCCCCGAGAGTACCGTCAGAAGTACAGCTTGACCGCTGCATATACAAACGAACCCTTAAAGACAGGAAGGAGGCCCTGCATAAGCAGAATTGGGAAATGTTGGAGTCAGCTGCAGTTGGTGGCAGAAGTAAACTCTTTTGGGATTCTGTTAACAGAATTAGATTAAGATCATCCCCTGATAATTCCCCGCTGCAATGCAATATCTTGGGCTCTGACTGGGTGGACCATTTTTCAGCTATTTTCCACCTAAATGATGCAAAGGAGGCAGAAGACTTCTTATGTTGCAGACTAAGCAATGCCCCCCAATTATTATATCTTTGTTAGAAGTTGAATCTGCAGTTAAGGAGAGCATTGGCGGTAAGGCGCCAGGACAGGACTGCTACTGACTTAATAAAGAGCAATATTGTACTCTGGGGCCCCCTGATTACTAATGTTTTTAATAGCTCTTTAAACATGCATATCCCTGAGCCATGGAAACTGGCCAAGATCGTACTAATCTTTAAAAAGGGTGACAGGATGTCCCCAAAGTGCTATAGACACAGCTCCTTACTAGACAGTACAGTTAAAATTATTGTTAGAGTAATTTACAAACATTTGGCTGGTTGGGTCCAGGAGCAACACATTCGGTCTACACTCCAATTTGGGTTTCGACCAGGATTGGGAACGATCAAACAGTGCCTGAACTTATGTTTAATAACTAATAAATACACCTTAGCCAAAAGCTGTCCTCTTTATTTGACCTTTATGGACCTCTCAACAGTGTTTGACTCTGTCAATATAACTAAATTGTGGTTAAAACTTCTGTACATAGGGGTAGAAGTGTCTTTGATGAATTTTCTGTTTAATCTGCAATTGTACCTCGTTGCCTAAGTACGCCTCAACCAAAATAGCGAAATGCCCTCGTTTTCAGCCTGAAGCGCGGAGTGCGCCAGGGCTGCATTTTGGCTCCAATGTTGTTCATCCTATATATCAATGACCTTGGTCCTTACCTGACTTCTGCTCAGGTAGATACCCCTAGAGTGGCAGACACTCAGGTGCCCGCACTTTTATATGCGGATGATGCGGTCCTGTTGGCTCACAACCCTAAGGCCTTGCGTGTGTTGGTGGACTGCTTTGTCCAGTTTATGGACAGTTCGGATCTAGTTATCAATTATCATAAATCCCACATTATGGCCTGTGGACTGGGAAGAATCAAAACCCGCAGGTTACCTATAAAGGGGCAGTTCCTATCTAGTGTGAAGGATTTCACTTACCTGGATGTTACCTTTAGCTTATCAAGCTCTTGGCAGCCACAATTGGCCAGTTCTAGTCTTAAACTTAGTAGGTCAGCGGGAGTCATTTTTAATCTCTTCAGGACAAAGGGTCAGGGGACGATTCTACCTCTACTAAAAATCTATACCGCTCAATGTGTCCCTGCAGCTGCATATGGGGTAGCGATTTGGGGCTCTTATAAGAGCTCTTCCGTTCAGTGTGAAGAAGATCGTATATGTAGGAGGTTTTTACAGCTCTCCACCTCAGCCTCTAGTTTTATCCTACACACAAAGATTAAGCAACATTTTAACGAGGATAGTGTCCAAATGGCATCTCTACTTTTTTGGGTCAGTATGTGGACAAATCTCCAAGCCACATTCTGTAGAGAGATCATTTCAGATTGTCTCCATCGGGATAATTGGGGCTCTATACCATGGCTGAAATACGTTGACACAACATTTCAAGTGGTGGGGTTCACTCCGTTGTTCTTGTCTCCGATTAGGTTACAGAAGAGAGACAAATCTAGGATAAAAAAGTCTCTTTATGGAACGTTGTGCTGAGGTAAGTACGCAGAAGGAGATGGCCAAGAGCTCAGTCTCGAATTACTTTCGTATCCTTGCCAGATTAGAGTTGGCTCTTTATCTTCCTCTAGAACTAACGCAATGGGAAAGGTCCCTTCTCTTCCGTTTTAGATCAGGCTCGGTATGGTGGCATATGAGTTTTAGAATGCCAACTGACTCCTTGAGAGGCCCCTCCAGGGCTTGTTCCTGTGATGGGGTTTCCTCACAACCACTAATGCATTACATCCTTTTTTGTAATTATTTTTGTAATGCCCGGAGACTCTTTTTGAAATTGCTTTTAAAATCCTTGGGGTACCAAAGCTGTGAACAGGCCTTGCACAAAGTGCAATCATTAGAAACTCCAATTATCTGTGTCAGGGTGTGTTCTTTCCTTAAAGCAGCGGTTTGAGCTAAGAAAACTATGGATGAATAGTTCTGCCTGTTTTAAAATGTTTTTTTCTGATTTTAGAAATTTACTGTACTTGATTAGTTCATATTTTATAGATGCACCATGCACGTTATATGTGGATATGCTAATTGTTTTAAAGGACTCATGTGTTGTAGTTTTATTTTGTGGAGCATTAACTATTAGGCTTTATGGTTATTGGATCATTTATCTTATAAAGTATATGAGGTTGATGGAGTTATTTGTTTTATAACTATATAATTGCTCAGTATTGTTTCTATCTTTTATGAGCCTCAACAGGATCAAACACTGTATATAAGGAGGAAAATGTGTCTCCATTTCTAAATTACTGTGAGGATAAATGGAGTTGAAGGCTAAACAGGCATGGCAAAAGAATGTCAAGTGATGGAACTGCTACACAACTTGGCTAGAGAGGGGTGCAAAGATCAACAATGCCTTCAAGGGTGGCCAACATTCATTTTTATCACTTGGCAGAATACGCCCAACAATCTACAATTTCCTGAAAGTTATGAAAAAAAGAAATGAATAGAAAGAAATTAGTGCCCAACTTTTAACTAAAATGTGACACTTTAGTAAACAATGTTTTACACACTTAACAAAGCACTGTTTCAAATAAAGAAAAAGACAGTGAACTCACAGTTCTCGATTAATCCACAATCACAAATTCAATCCTGAGACTGTAGAGAATCTATCCAAAAACTCAATTTAAAAAACATATTAAAACCCGCTCCTTTGGAAAACTAAAAAATAGAGGAAGGGGAATACTAATTTTTGGGTGTAGACTCACCAACACCAACTTCGTAAACAAAATGAAAATTGTGCCCCATAGCTCCAAAATCGTTAATCCAGTTGTAATCCTAGCCCATAAAAAACATATTTAATCTTAAACAAATCAACTAAAAACAGCTTTAAAGGAAAACCAAGAAAGGGTAGTGCTAATATTTGGAAAGAGACCAAGCCAAACCTAGTCTTTGTAAAACAAATAATGCCTCCATACCTCGTGTTGAACTTGGCCCTCTCTGCAGGGTCATCCCCAAACCTTTTGACTTCACCCTCCTGGTTTCTTAACCCGTTTTTGTCTGCGTTTAGGACTCTGCACACTTTACCACTGCTAAACCAGTGCTAAAGTGCTTCAGCTCTCTCCTTTAAACATGGTAGGATTGGCTTACACCCAATCAGCATATTTAATTTATGCGCAAGTCCCTAGTAAAGTGGCACTACATGTACCCAAGGCCTGTAAATTAAATGCTACTAGTGGGCCTGCAGTACTTATTGTGCAACCCACTTAAGTAGACCTTTTAAACATGTCTTAAGTCTGATATTGCAGCATGTCTGTGCAGTTTTAACTGCCATTTCAACCTGGCATAATAAACCTTTTTCCAGGCCTAAACCGTCCTTTTTAATACATATAAGTCACCCCAAGGGTAGGCCTTAAACAGCCCATAGGGCAGGGTGCAGTGTATTATAAAAGTAAAGAGTACATGTCCAACTTTTATCAATGTCCTGGTAGTGAAAAACTCAAATTAGTTTTTCACTACTGCAAGGCCTCCCTCTCCCATAGGATAACATTGGGTTAACTTATTACATTTAATAAGTGATAACTTTCAAATGGGAGCAGGTAGGAATGTCGATTTTGGTATCTAAAGAATTGTAATTTCAATCCCTTTTTAATGGTAAAGTTGGATTTTAAATCACAATTCTGAAAATGCTACTTTTAGAAAGTTGGCATTTTCTTGTCCTAACCATTTGGTGCCTGTATCCTAGATCACATGATTAGGTGTATCTGGCAGTTGGCCGTTGTGCATCGCTCCCAGACAGTAAGACACAGGGGAAATAGGTGTTGGCAGAAGGGGCCATCTCGAACTTGATAGGGGGCAGAGTTGTCGCCTACCACACTTGCACATCTCAAAGACTACATCAGCACACTCTCAAATGGTTTCACACTGGTCTTTTGTGGCCCCAGATAAGTTGGGGTGGGGCAGGGAGGCAGAAACTTCGAGACACTTCTGTGGGGGGAGGGATCTAGAAACCTCTCAAACTTCAAAGCTGGACCCAAGGATAAATAGTGGACCCTCAGACCCAACTCTTCGGGTCACTTCTGGACCTCTGGACTCTGCCAGGAAAAAAGAATACTCAGCTGTGAAGTCTGCCCTGCTGACCTGCTTATTGACCAAGAATAGCTTTGCTGGCCAAGGACTACTTTGATGCCAAGGCCTGCTGTCGCTGCACCATGACTCTTCTGCTGCTGTGGGCTGCCCTGCTGAATCCAGCCTGCTTGTGTGGACCCAGAACTCCAGTAAATCTCCAAGGGTCACTTGGCTGGCCCCCTGTTCCAAGCTACAGGGATATAACAGGCTTCTTTGATGTCAACGCATCTCAACGCAGTGCGACGCAGCCCGCCATAGACTCCAGCCCTGCATGACACAGCTCGTCCTCAGCGCCAACACATCTCATCGCAAGTACTTGCAAGCGCCAGCGGCTTCTTCAATACTGATGCAACCTGACACTGACACGACCCAGTGCTACGTATGTCATCACCTGCACAGACATAGCGCAGCGCAAGTCACCGCAAGCCTCACCGGCTTCCTCGCAAACGACGCAGGACCTTGTATCACAGCTCTTTATCAACAATCATCATCTCTGGCCTGTGCAATGCATCTTGACGGCAGCCCTCGCATCGCAGCTCCTCAACGGCTCCTTGATACCAGCCTGCGCATCTCAACACAAGGACTTCACATATCGAAGCTCAGACCAATAAGGTACTTTCTCAGTAGACTGAATATGGTCCGTATCCGTCCCGCACTCCATCATGATTGGCCTGAACTTGTGACTTAGACTAGGTCCACCGCGACCAGATAACTGCGGTTTTCGCTCCTTAGCACTTGATTTTTACAAAACCTTTAAAATTGCATATCTCCAGGTTCTACTAATTGGATTTTTGTCATTTTGGTGTCAATTTATTACATTTTCTAAGCTGGCATGGGATTTTTTTGTGTTGTGTTTTCACTTTATTATTGTTTGAAGTGCAACATAAATACTTTACACATTGTCTCTAAGTTAAGTGTGACTTCTTTTCTGCCAAGTAAGCAGAGGGTTGAACACTTGTTAATTTGGGGTTTGCTTGTGTTTCACCCTGACAAACATTGTTGCTGGTGCTTAAGTAGGGTTTCACTCTCCTCAACCTGTACCCATTTTCCTACATCTCTGAAATTCAGCTGAAATCCATGCCCATAAAAATCTTTTTTTTTAATTCAATTAAAAACTGCATGAAAAAAAGGACTTAAACGGAACAAAGAAAAGGGGTCCTAATAATGGTAGGAAAATCCACCAAACCGTATTAAAAAACAAGCATTTGCAATGCAATAGGTTTCACATTAGCGAGAGTTTAAGCTATTGGCATTGTAAATGACAATGTCTTTTATTTATGTGTTTTGAAAACCAACACACATATAAAAGGCATTGTCATTTATAATGCCAAAAGCTCAAACTATTGCAAATGCGAGACCACTTTAATGGTGTCCGCGCCCCTTTCGTTAGACGCTGCTCGCCGTATTCAGGTTACAGCGAGCCATGTCTAAAGAAAGGGGTGCAGCTACCAGTAAAGTGAAAGCACGGTATGGGGCGCTTTCACCCTAAAAATAAAAAAAATAACAAAGATTCCGTGGCGCGCCCGCTAAAGTTAAAGCGGACCGCTCTGGCAAATCAAATAAATAAAGAAGCGCGGGCGCTATAGTTAAAGCGGACCGCGCTGGCAAATTAAATAAATGAAGAAGCGCGGCCGCTACAGATAAAGCGGACCGCGCTGGCAAATTAAATAAATAAAGAAGCTTTGAAGGAAAGCACATCGTGGGTGGAATAGGGGAAAATCATTAAAGAAAATAGTGCTCACAGACTAGATAAAGCAGACCGTGTAACAACACAAGTAAAAGTCCAGTCCTTATGGGAGGTTACAAATGCAGACAAGGTGGTACCAAGGAGGGACTACTAAGCCTATTCATGAATCAAAAGCAATGATTTAGAAAGGACAGTAACAGGAGCCAATTGAAAAGCGGGGTGGGAAATGGGTGGAGCGTCAAGTCCATATCTGAATACAGTATGCCTCGCAGAGCAGTGCATGCGCTGACCAGGCTCGCCCTAAAAAGTGTCCGCCATTGCTAAAGCTGGCATCCTACCAGTGCTCTTTAGATTAATTACAAAAAAAGGAACAAGGGAACCCCTATAGTCAAAAGGGACCAAGGGTAATAGTAATTATTAAGAGACAGCGGTCCCTTCCAAGGTGAGTCAATATAGGTAGCCACAAAATTACAATCAAGTTTGGGTCTGTTTGTGTCTAAATAGACAGGTTACACTTTTAATAAGCATATAATTAAGGCAAAACAATCCATAACAAATGAGTGAGCAGGACGTGAGGGGGTATTGGGAAATCAGCCGATTTCCTTACCATAGGCAGGTGACTTAAAAGTGACTTGTACGTTGAAGATGAAAATAAGCTGAAGTCACAATTACAAAAACATCTTGTACTCCACAAAATACACAATTTACACTTTAGAGTTTAAGATGCAAATGTCGACGACGTTTCGATCCCCAACTTGGTTATGGGATCATCATCAGGACTGAGCGGTAAAGCAAATGCCTGGGAAGTTGCTCTAATGAGGCTTGGGGCGGTCGGTCCTGTATAACCGCAAATCACCGTGAGGTCACGGGCTTGCAGCAGTGAAGATAAATTGGCAGCCGGAAGATTAATTAAGCAAAGAGTTCTCCCGAAGGGCTAATGCAAGCTATATAGTAAGGATGCAGTAAAAGGTCCAGTTGTGACGGGAGATTACAAAAGAAAACAGGGAGGTACTAAGGAGGGACTAATAAGCCTATTAACAAATCAAAAGCCAACATTTACAAAGGACAGTCACAGCAGTCAATTGAGAAGATGGGGGGGAGAGCTTCAAGTCCATACCTGAATACAGCATGCCGCAAAGAGCAGCGCATGCGCTGCCCAGGCCCGACCAAATAAAATAGCACCTCTACACCAAAGAAGAGGAGGCTACAATCGATAACATGCGGACCTGCAAAAAGCACAAAAGAGAGCACGACATAAAAGAATACAAATTGCATTCAAAATCTAACATAAACCGAAACGCCTAAGCTTGCATTATAACTAGGGCTCCCAGTTTTCAGTTTGACTGATTTTTACAGATAAATACAGACAGAAAACTATTTATTTTCCTGTCTGTAATTATTATTATTTCAATCATGAGTGCCAGGTCTGTAGGAGTACAGACTAAGAGGTTGGTGAGATGAAAAAAGACAATAGATTTCCTAATTAAGTTTAATTAAGTGCAGTTCTACAATTATTATTTAGGACATTCTACAATGCAAGTGTTTTCAGATAACACTAATTGCACTATATACTCCTAAAACCTTTTGGACGTTCAAATGCGAAAAATACCAATTGCAGCTTCATTTATATAGTAAACACAAAATAAAAATGGATAAATACAGAAAAAATGAGCAAAAAATAAATATGAATAAATACAGACGGAAATGTCAAAAAAATAAATACCATAAAACCGGGAGCCCTAATTATAAGTTATCCATGTATATACAGATGCCAGCAATAATTAGCCGCTGCGGTCTAGAACACTGACGTAGATAGAGCACCCAAAATCTCAATGCTCAAATAATGTATTTATCCTCCACTCCTTGGATAGAAGGACAGGAAGAGCAGAAGCAGGAATTTGGAGGATAAAGAAGCTCTCGAAGATTTTTTTCAGAATATTGATGCTGCGAATAAGGTTGAGAGCAGAGATTGATGTAGTAAGCAGCAAACTGTTCCCAGGCCTCTCAGTCACAAATACGCTGAAGTGGAAACGTTCAGTTAATAGCTGCAGTGGAAAAACAGCATATTACTTGGCTGCAGCCTGTGGCATCTCCATTAACGACTCTCGACTGCAGTTCATAGCTCACCATGCAGCCTTTACGCATGGGCATTAATAAAAGCCTTACAGACTCGGGCTATTTAGAAGCTGTGCAAGTACAGGCTCTCAGAAATATAAAAATATTCTCAGAGTAAGAGTTTATAGATCATTGGGGTTTTGGAATGGGAGATTCAATACTAACGCATCCAATGCAATTTTAGAGAGCCTCTACCCAAGGTTCAGATAATAACGGAATGTAATTTGCCACCTGCCCAGGACTGACCCACACAGTTCAGGCGAGGGATGACCTATTGTAGTCAAATGGAACACATTTCCTATACGGATCTATTTCGTTTTCTCACCTGTTATATTATTTTATATATATTATTTATTTAGTTTAATTTATCTATTTATAAAGAATTTACATATGGCATCATAACAGAAATGTTGACCAGAAAGTTTTGACAATAGACTATTAATGATATATAGAATCTTAGCATGTGTGCTATTAACATAAACCTGGGTATAGAGTATGTGATATGAGTTGTACACAACGTTTATGAGTAGGAGGAGTGGCGAGAGAGACAGATCATTTAGGCAACAATGCAAGGTGAATGAAATCTTTATTTGCAAACAGCAGGAAAAAGACGGACATACACCTAAAATGCTAACTGACAAACATTTTTACAGAGTGTAAGGCACATCACAGGTCAGAATCATCCTCCACTGGTTGTAGATGATTCTTTATGGAAGACTTGAATTCCTGGACGGAAGGGTTGGCCCTGATGATAGCAGCACGACCTTTCTAGTGAAGGAGTCTAGAAAAGTGGACTGATAGAGCACGGGGTTGGATTTGCCTACAACTGATGATTCTAGTTGTCAGAGCATAGGTTTAAAGTAGGATTATTGCAGATAAGGGTGCAAGAAAGATTGCCAGGTGGCAATTTCTGAGTAGCTTTAAATGTGAGCATTGGTAACTTATAAAGGGCTTGTTTTTCTGCAGGGAGTCAGCCAATCTAGTGCTGATAGGAAGATGTGTTTGTAAGACCGTAAAGTTTCTTGTGTCAAAGTTTATGACTTTGTCTAATGGAGCAAAGTTCATGAGCCTACTGTTACAGTAATTCGGCATCAGAAGCACTAACCTTGTAGTCGGGATACAACAAGAACAATGAATGCTTTCACACTTTCCTGAACCCACCACAGTAGTAATGTGTGATACCTTTCATCAAACTCAAAAGTAGGCATGGCTTGCATAATGTGACATAATGTGATGCCCCTGAAGTCCCTCCCTGGGAGTGACATCACATTTGCCCCATGTGACGCCACTTGCGACGGTTGACTTGGAAGTTCTAACCCGGAAATGAAGTCATTAATGGCACCTGAGCTGGAAATGTTGTTGTCCCTGCATCAACCCCATCCACCCCGGTAGTGAGGTTTTCTTCCAGCCCATGTGACCAGGAAGTGAAGTCACCCATGACACAGGACCCTTGACCCCAGAAGTGCTACTAATGAGGAGGTGATGTAACTTCAAGCTCAAGTGACCATTAAGTGTCATCACCTGTCACCCTTGCCCCACCCTGGTAGTGACATTACTACCGGTCCAGGCGACCGGGAAGTGACACGCTCTTGACTCCTAGGCCTAGAAGCCCCCATTACTCCTGACACGGAAGTCCCGCCCAGGATATTACACTTTCTCTGAGGCTGGACCCAGAAGTCCCTCCCCTTGAAGTGATATCTCTCATGGTCTATGTGACCAGAAAGTGACATCGTAGAAAGGGAGGTTTTTTGAGCTACAGGGAGATATATAAAGAGGTCTTAAGACAGTCCCAGCTAAAGCCTATGCCACGCTGTACAAAGAAGATCAGCCAACATTATAAAGAGATATAGTTACTACGAGAATAAAATGCCTTCTGCTGGAGACCGGAATACTATTGATAAATATTTCAGTCGATTGAGGCTACCATTGCCAGATGGAGAGTCGCAGCACCCAATATTTAAAGATCTTGGTCATGATGTCACAGGGTATTGAGAATAGCTCTGACAGCAGGTATCAAACATAAGCTTGCATAGTGTGCCACAGTTGATATTGCCTATCAAGTCTGACCAAAGCAGTAATGCCAATGATAACGAAAACAATTTAAAAACAACTTTGCTGATATGGAAATTGTGGACAAATCTATAAATGTTCCTAACTTACTGGTGTATGAAGTTATGTTTTTTTGGGATGAGATGATTCCCGAGGCATTTGGCACCCACAGCCCACTCACAAACCCTGATGAAGATTATACATCTATGGGAGTAGCAACTCTCAAGAGCAAGCAGGTGTCTTTGAACAAACAGCATGCTCTGAGGTGTAAAATATTTTCACTTACATTTTTTAAACTGTATGCACATAGATACATATTTATTATTCGCACTTTTCTTTTGTGCATAGACAGCTAAATGAAGGTTTAGCCAATGGGGCTGAGCGGGGAACTAACTCTATAAACAGATGCTCTATAAATGATTCACCCCTCTCGCCAGTTCCAATAGATGCAGTTAACAACGGTAGAATAGTTTATGCAAGACCGAAATCCATGTGTTGTGAGAGAGTCACAAATATTTACTAACTTTATAAACAGATGCTCTATAAATACTTCACACCTCTTGCCATTTCCAATAGATGCAGTTAACAACGGGAGAAAAGACTAATTTCTGCAAGACCGAAATCCATGTGTTCTGAGAGAGTCACAAATATTGTTGAGGAGGCATCAATGACAACAACTCTAAAATCTCCACCACTTAAGAGGAAAAGTAATGAGGGAGCAAAGTGGACGGGAATCAGGAGAAAAGTGACTATAGACCCTGGAGTTAATGGGAAAACCAGAGATTTGCAGGATCTTCCTGTTTCTAAAATTGATTCTCTGGATCTAAACAAGCTAGAACAAAATATATTAAGTTTCTTCCCACAAGCATTTCACAAGCTTGAGTCATTACGAAAGGATGTTTTGGCTCAATTAGTGGAAAATCATCTCTGAATTTGACTCTGAAGAATCGAGAGTGAGCCTCAAGCTGTGGAAATACAGTACATGAATTGGTCTCAGTCCGAACATTACCCCTGGTGACTGCGTAGTCATTAATTTCAAAAATAGATTGGTGGTGGAAAGGCTATTGCATAGATATCACTCATGTGATATTACAAAAGTAGAGATCAGAGCCATGCCACTTGGTCATTTTTATAAACCACCACAAAATCTTTTCACTTTTGACCATAAAAGAGGGAGGCCTGTATCAGAAAACAGACTGATAATTAATTATTTTAATGTACCAGTTAGAAATATGTATGGCCCACTTAAAGAGCTGAATGATATTGATTGACGCCTCTTAACAACTACGTACATTGGGAGAAATCATCACGACCCAGCAGTATTGATACATCCAATCAAAAGCATGATAATGTCAATTGTCGACCTGTGGTTGAAGTCCCATTAAGCATTTTTGAGACCAATGGTCTGAATCATGTAATAACCAGGGGTGGGCGAAATATTCCGTTCTGCCCACGGAATTGGTGAAATGTTGGCCACTCTGCATTACTCTTTAACACAGAGTTCTGGCTACATTCCACCGATCGCCGTATGGCGGAATGTTTCTCCTGCAAGGCTCCAGAATATGCGAGCTGGCAAGTGAAATTTGGCGTCCCCTAGAGTGATTTTCTAACGCAGGTGGTCACCAGCGTTCGGGGTCAGAAGGCTATTGTTCGAGTAGATTTGCTGCAGCTTGAGTAGATTTTCTACTCCAGCGGCAGCAAAATCAAGTCAAATGGCCGTGCACTCTTGAGCAAAGCACGGTGAAGTTCATGCTGATATTCAGCGCTGCTCGCGCTAGCGCCGCTAAATTGCAGCGTGAGCTTCATATTTTCCGCCCGTTAATGTAATTCCTCTGAATCTCCCTGAGCTTTTCTGTGACTCTGCAGAATTCTGCAGCGTAAAATTCCACGAGTTCCGCCCACTCCTAGAGGTAGCAAGAAATATAGCTGGTTGTCACAGGATGTCCCCCCCCCTCCCCGGTTGGCAAACCAGAAGATTTGGAGGACGATCCCTTCCCCTCATGTCGTACCTTCTCTTTTCTTTTGCAGCTGTCTCACCCCTTTACAGCTTCCTCTATACTGGAGAAACGAGACAGCTGCCCCTTTAATTCGGGCTACTTCCTGGAAACATTCCCCGCCTAAGATGAGGACGTCATTCCGGTGATTCCACCAGTGACGATCGAGAAGAAAGAAACAGGAAGTTCAAACCGGGGACTGGACGGAGAACACGGCGCGACTGTTGAGCCTACGCCAGCCTTCAAAGAGACGCCGATGGTTCGAGAAGGATCTCACTGTTACTTCCTGGGACCGGTTATTGAGGACCAACGAGACGAGGACCCAGAGAACCGGCCCGGCTTCAGAGGAATGGAGGAAGTCATCCGAAACACTCCCGAAGACCGCAGAGGAGAAACAAAGACCCCACGCAGAAGTCAGCCACGCTCCAGGAGGAGTGTGGCTTACACAGGTATGGAGCCGCCTGAGGGGATTTGGAGGGAGGTGGGGTTTAACGCCCAGTAAAAGCAACTAGCAGAAAAGAAGGGGAAGGGGATACTCGTATGTCCCTGACAAATAGTTTCCCCCCTTTCTGAAACTGGTGACGGCTTTTAGTAAGGTGCACATACCCCAACACTACCCAACCCCTCTGAATACATAGTGTCGAGTTGACCACTTACTCCGGCCTTTCTTTTATCTGAGGCATTCCCGAGGAACTGGTGGAGAAAAGTGAAGACTGTCCCTACGCCTGTCAAGAAGCGAATGACAACGAAACATTATCTTGTATATCTTGGATTCACTATGAAATAAAATAGTGATAAGACAAAATAACGCCCTACGCTCCTCTCTATTACGCTAATTTCCTACATATGGTGGAGAACGCAGGGAGACTGCCATTAGGAGATAATAATGGAAAACCTCATCCAGCAATTGATAAAGGGACGAGAGAAACTAGAATGGGCCCTGGAGAGACAGATGTCTTCGGCCCAAGCCGACCGCGACATGTTCAAGGACACCATGGCCCAACAAGTAGAATGTATCCATAAGGTTGCAGAGGACCAAATACAATTAACTACCCGGTTGCAGGCCCCACAGGCCACCAGCGGGGTTCCAAATATAACCCTACAGAAGTATGTTCCGGGAGAGGATCCCGATGCCTTCCTCTTGAACTTCGAAAGGGCCGCCAGAGCCTGTGGTTGGCCCATAGCTAAATGGCCGTTCTTTCTGGCCCCTCTCTTGACCGCAGAAGCACAGGCCACATATCAGGTTGCCAACAACGGGAGTGTACCCCTTTTATGGAGATTAAGGAACTGATTCTGGACCATCTGGGAATGGACGCAGAGGCATACAAAGTCAAATTTAGAAACGAGAGGGGAACTCCCGGGGACAACCCCAAGACTCTCTTCTTTAAGTTAAAATCCGCTGCAGACAAGTGGTTGAAACCACAAGAAAATACAAAGGAAGAAATAATGGCCCTCATCTATCTCGAACAATATTTGGAAGACCTTCCCCTGCCTACACAATGGTGTTTGCGTCAACATACCCACCTAACCGTGGAGCAAGCCGTCGAGATGGCTACTACCTTCTCACAAGCACAACCTCGAACCTTTCCATGGGAAACCGAGAGGAGCCATAAAGCCGGACCCACAATGACAAGAAACGAAAAGAAAACCGGGAAACCTATTCAGGAACCCATAAAGACCCTTCACCAGCCTAAATCCGAAAGTCCTCTTTCTCATGGACCCCAATGTTTCGAGTGTGGCTATTGGGGACATATTGCTCGGTTCTGCTCCCAAAAGAAAGGAACAGACGAACCTATGGACATCAGTTACCTACCAAGGTCCATCCTTTTTTCAGAAGAACTTGGGGGTAGCTTCTACGTAAGTCTCTGGGTGAATAAGAAGCAGGTAGAGGCTCTATTAGATTCGGGGTGTCGGCAGTCCGTTATCCACTCCCACCTAGTAGTGAAATCCCAACTGATCCCTGGGGCGGGAGTCCCCATTCGCTGTGTACATGGGGATATTAAAACATACCGCCTTGCTAAGATCCCTATTAAAATCCCCAATGGTTGTATGTCGACACTGACAGTGGGAGTAATGGATACTGTGCCAGAGGCCGCCATCATAGGAACTGACAATCCCTATTTCATTGCACTATTCAGAGACCGGCTTGGCAACAGGCTTACCCCTTCTAACCTTATAGCTCAAACCCCCTGGACCTCCAACCGTAGTTTTAGGTTCGCACAAACCAATGACCCTACCCTTCAGTTTGCTTGGGAACAAGCCAGAAAGGACAATCCCCTACCAACTTACCTTTTTCCAAATCCAAAATGACCTCCTTTACCGTATAGGGAAAAAGGATGACCCACCTCAATTGCTTGTTCCAAAGAGCTTTCAAGAACAAGTCTTGTTCTTTGCTCACTCCCATCTGCTCGCAGGGCATAGTGGAGCCGAGAAAACATGGCAAAATATCTTAAAGCATTTCTTCTGGCCAGGTATCTTCGCTAACATTGTTCGGTACTGCCAAGAATGTGAAGTCTGCCAGAAGAAAAACCCCTATAAACCCCCTGCGGTCCCATTGCAGCCCCTCCCTATCATAGGAAAACCCTTTGAGAGGGTTGGGATGGATCTGATAGAGCCCCTTAACAAGTCCAGGAAGGGGAATCAATACGCCCTAGTGGTCGTTGACTCGCAACCAGGTATCCCGATTCTTTCCCACTAAGGGCCCCCACCATGACTAACATAGCCGAGAAGTTGATAGAAATGTTTTCTACGGTAGGCTTTCCCAAAGAAATATTGACCGACCAGGCCACACCATTTGTATCACGCCTTATGTGACAGGTGTGCAAAACACTGACCATATCCCATATAAAGACGTCTGTCTACCATCCCCAAACAGACGGTCTTTGTGAACGATATAACGGGACCCTTAAGTTGCCGCTTAAAAAATTTTTATCTACCGAAGGGAAGGAGTGGGACCTACTCCTACCCCTGGCCTTCTTTGTCATTCGAGGACAAGTACAAAGCAGCCTGGGGTGTTCCTCATTAGAATTGTTATATGGCCGTCAGCCAAGGAGCTTGCTCAAAATGACAAGGGAGGCCTGGGAACAGGAAGAGCCAGAAGAGACCCAAGGACTCCTCGATTACACCAATAGTTTGAGATCCCGTCTGGGGAAATTGAGGGACCTCGCCTATTCTAACTTAGAAAAAGCCCAGAAAAAGCAGAAACACTTTTACGATAAAGGAAAAAAATGGAGACACTTCCAAGTAGGTGATTGGGTCTTAGTGCTCCTTCCCTAACAAAAGGGAAAAATGGGTGGAAAGGCCCATATAAAATCACATAAAAGGCTGGGAGAACGTCATACCAACTACAACTGAGTAACAGAAAGACACAGAGAAACCATATCAATATGCAAAAAAAATGGATAGGACCCGTCTCCAGGACCACAAACCTAGGTCAGACCTCCCCCCGTTGTCGCTTCCACTTTGGAACATTTAGTAGTCAATAATGCTTTAACAGAGAAGGAAGCGTCCCAGTTACAGGAGGTTTTACAACCTTTCTCTGCTGTCTTTTCAGATCAGCCAGGTAGAACATCTCTAGTGGAACACTCAATAGACACTAAACCCGGGGAACTCGTTAAACAACGACAATCGGGTACCTGCTGCCAGAGGAAAGGCCATTTCTGATGAGATAGAAAACATGTTTTCAATGGGCACCATTCGCCCTTCTCAGAGTAATTGGTCTTCGCCAATAGTTTTAGTTCCAAAACCGGACAGCTCGATATGGTTCTGTATCAACTTTAGAGCCGTCACTCCATTTCTAAGTTTGACTCTTACCCGCTTCCCCGAGTCGACGAGTTGATCGAGAGATTGGGGGACGCACAATACATATCTACCATAGACCTCACCAAGGGCTATTGGCAGGTACCCTTGCAAAAAGAAGACCAAGAGAAAACCGCCTTTGTCACCCCTGACGGTCTTTATGAGTTTACAGTACTCCGTTTTGGGTTACATGGAGCCCCTGCTACATTTCAGAGGCTCATGAACAAAATCCTGCATGACCATCAAAAATATGCCTCCGCATACCTAGATGATATCATAATATTTAGTCCCAGCTGGGAGACACATCTCATCCACTGTCAACAGATACTCCAGGCCCTGGAGAACGCTGGACTCCACATTAATGCAAAGAAGTCCAGAATGGCTTTCCAAAAAGAAAAATACCTAGGATACCTCCTGGGGAACGGTATAATAGAGCCCCAAGAGGAGAAAGTCAAGGCCATTATGAACACCCCGTTTCCTACCACCAAGCGAGAAGTCAGGGCCTTCCTAGGCTTAATAGGCTACTACCGCAGGTTTATACCGGGGTACTCAGATAAAGCGGCTCCCCTGACCGACCTCCTAAAAAAGAAGGTAAAAGGAAAAGACCTCATAAGACCCCCTCCTGAGGCAAAAGGGCATTCTCTGAATTGAAGAAGGCGATAACATCCAGCCTCATAATGATATCACCGAACTTCAACAAACCTTTCATCCTGCAAACCGACGCATTTGATCTCGGACTGGGAGCAGTCCTCTCCCAACTTTCTGAAGATGGTGTTGAGTTCCCTATCTTGTTTATCAGCAGAAAACTCTTTCCACAGGAACGTAGATACCCGGTCATAGAGAAGGAGTGTTTGGCAGTTAAGTGGGCTGTTGAAAAACTGCGCTTCTATTTGGAAGGATCTTTTTTTACATTGTATACTGACCATGCCCCCTTGTTGTGGATGAGTCGGAATAAGGGCAACAACCCTCAAGTACTTCGTTGGTTTCTTTCCCTTCAGCCCTTCCGTTTTGAAGTTTGTCATCGGAAGGGGGCAGCGAATGGGAATGCCGATTTTCTGACCTGTATCCCCTTTTTCCCCGATCGTGAAAAATCTGGCAATCGGGTGTGTCACAGGGTCTCCCCCCTCCCCAGTTGGCAACCCCGAAGATTTGGAGGACGATCCCTTCCCCTCTCATGTCGTACCTTCTCTTTTCTTGCAGCCGTCTCACCCCTTTACGGCTTCCTCTATACTGGAGAAACGAGACAGCGGCCCAGTTAATTCGGGCTACTTCCTGGAAACATTCCCTGCCTATGATGAGGACGTCATTCCGGTGTTTCCACCAGTGATGATCGAGAAGGAAGAAACAGGAAGTTCAAAGCGGGGACTGGACGGAGAACGTGGCACGACTGTTGAGCCTACGCCAGCCTTCAAAGAGACGCCAACGGTTCGAGAAGGAGAGGAGGATCTCACTGTTACTTCCTGGGACCGGTTATTGAGGACCAACGAGACGAGGACCCAGAGAACCGGCCCGGCTTCAGAGGAACAGAGAAAGTCATCCGAAACACTCCCGAAGACCGCAGAGGAGAAACAAAGACCCCACGCAGAAGCCAGCCACGCCTAGGAGGAGCGTGGCTTACAGAGGTAAGGAGCCGCCTGAGGGGATTTGGAGGGAGGTGGGGTTTAACGCCCAGTAAAAGCAGCTAGCAGAAAAGAAGGGGAAGGGAATACTCGTATCTCCCTGACAAATAGTTTCCCCCCTTCCTGACACTGGTGACGGCTTTTAGTAAGGTGGACATACCCCACCACTACCCAACCCCTCTGCATACATAGTGTCGAGTTGACCACTTACTCCGGCCTTTCTTTTATCTGAGGCATTCCCGAGGAACTGGTGGAGAAAAGTGAAGACTGTCCCTATGCCTGTCAAGAAGCGAATGACAACGAAACATTATCTTGTATATCTTGGATTCACTATGAAATAAAATAGTGATAAGACAAAAATAACGCTCTACGCTCCTCTTTATTCTGCTAATTTCCTACACTGGTATATGTACAAAATTGCAGAATCAAGATTGGCTATGGTTTGTGCACAAATATGATTTGATTTTGTTAAGCGCGATGAATGCCCAAGGGCATCTTGACGCTAACATCTGCAAGGACAAAAACTGCTGAAAGGGTCCTAAACCACTGTAATTTACAAAGGTAGAGAAAAGAGCCATGTTTTTAGATGTTTTCTAAAAATCTACAGGTTAGGTTGGCATCTTAGATGCAAAGGCATTTGATTCCATATCAAAGAATTGGCATAAACAAAATTTCTAGAATAGCCAAGAACTACTGGTGTCCTGGTCTCAGTCAGCACTGCTAAAGGAATTTATTGTTCAATTTAATTCACTGTCAACACATTTGTCAGATTCAACACATTCATTTAATTATTCGTTAAACTGAGAAGGTTTGTACATTGCGGTTCCGCGAGTAAGAGAAAAGTGTTTCCTTCCGTATTTTGGTAACTACACGGGCAGTCCTAGTTCTATTTCCAATAAGGAAGATGCTGGTTTCCACGAGGGAAGCATATAAGATTGTCGGATACGAGACTAAATGGCGGCGTATGGTGACGAAAACAGAGGATTAATGCGGAGAATGCAGGAATAAGAGAAAGGTATGCGACTGTGAGGCTGAATCACTTTATTAACAGGCTGATGAGATTTAGGCACAGATAAGATTGGTTTGTTTGGTTATCCGTTGCAGTGAGGCTTATCACGATTTTGGAATCAGCATCTCTGGTGGTGTATTGAGATTACAAGTACGACTTACTCTACCACAAGAGAGCATGAGTATGTGTTCCATGCACATTTAGCACTGTTTTAATTTAACTATTGCTTTTTATACAGTTTCTTTACAGCACATTCCACTTTTTCTCATCAGATGCTATCTTGATTAATGACACGAATAGTAAGTTATCAGTCAAAGGGACAGGATGCACACCTAATATTTCATGCTTTTGTAACTTGTCCATTTATATCCTTGAGTGCGTGCAGATTGGTTTTGAGTGCCATGCCCAGAAGGCACTGGGTTGATTAACAAATTCAATGATGGGGCGTACATCACGCCCCGCCCAATCGCACTGCTAAATTGCGCCACCTTGGCGATAATATAATCCTCCATAGTATTCCAAGTAATCCTGGTATTTCAACTTTATGCTCATAACACTTTTTCGACTTTTCATCAACTGTTTATCCGAATCCACACGTGGAGTGTGAATGCCATTTTCCCAAACTTCTAATGTTCAAACTGTGTCCATCCAGACCTCTTGAAAGAACACGAATAGTGCAAAATTCATAAAAGACAGCGTTTATTCAATAAAATACCCAATGCATTTCGGGCATAGATGCCCTTCTTCAGGGGTCACTGTAAATAATCAGAGAACACATAATCACTATTATTTATCATTTAACATCTCTAGTTTCTACATAATGCACAGACCAACTGTTTCACGTTGTGACCCAAACCCATTCCCACCATGAACCCCTTTCTTTTCCAAAGGAACTAGTTTCCCTTTATCCGCGTAGCGTGCCACCATCTCAAACTCAAACATTCATCTAATTTTAATCCTACTCTATTTGATTCTTCTACGGTCCTCAACCGTATCTGCTACCTATCATTATGCGAGCAATGCCTTCCATTAACTTCCCTTATTCCTTCCGTTTCTACTCGCTGTAGTTACCCAAGAGAGAATCAGTATATACTTAATTTCCGTGAACAGTACTCCACATTTTACTCTCCACATTTTAGTTGCATATTTCCCTGCATTTAAGTGTACACGCTTGTCTCCTAGCGTTTAGCCCTATTTAAACCAAACATTCACATTGCATCCTTCAAATATGGTCTACTTCGTTTATAACCTTCCCCATTTTTATTCCATTCTTATACCCTCTATTAGTCACTACCTTTCACCCCCAAAAGCACACTCAACCTAACGATTACGCACATACCTGCCAAACAACGTATAAAAGCATCATCCTCGGCGTGCCTACCGCGAAAGCATTAAGCTCACCATTATCCCTCTCACTTTTAACCCATCCCTCTAACCTCCCGATTGGCCCACTGAATTCAATTCTCCCGCCATCTCGGCGCCGCTGTTATTCACATAAGGTGCTTATGGATAAAGAAACTACATTTCCCATAATGCCATTCGTCGAAGTTCAATTATAAAATACGGATCGCATTCTTAATCAAAAATAAATCTCCCTATATAGGACATATAATAATCATCTATGTCTTAAAGTTAAATGTTAAATGTTAAATTCAAAGATCGTTCCCTTGTTTATTTCGGTAGTGACTAATAGAGGGTATAAGAATGGAATAAAAATGGGGAAGGTTATAAACGAAGTAGACCATATTTGAAGGATGCAATGTGAATGTTTGGTTTAAATAGGGCTAAACGCTAGGAGACAAGCGTGTACACTTAAATGCAGGGAAATATGCAACTAAAATGTGGAGAGTAAAATGTGGAGTACTGTTCACGGAAATTAAGTATATACTGATTCTCTCTTGGGTAACTACAGCGAGTAGAAACGGAAGGAATAAGGGAAGTTAATGGAAGGCATTGCTCGCATAATGATAGGTAGCAGATACGGTTGAGGACCGTAGAAGAATCAAATAGAGTAGGATTAAAATTAGATGAATGTTTGAGTTTGAGATGGTGGCACGCTACGCGGATAAAGGGGAAACTAGTTCCTTTGGAAAAGAAAGGGGTTCATGGTGGGAATGGGTTTGGGTCACAACGTGAAACAGTTGGTCTGTGCATTATGTAGAAACTAGAGATGTTAAATGATAAATAATAGTGATTATGTGTTCTCTGATTATTTACAGTGACCCCTGAAGAAGGGCATCTATGCCCGAAATGCATTGGGTATTTTATTGAATAAACGCTGTCTTTTATGAATTTTGCACTATTCGTGTTCTTTCAAGAGGTCTGGATGGACACAGTTTGAACATTAGAAGTTTGGGAAAATGGCATTCACACTCCACGTGTGGATTCGGATAAACAGTTGATGAAAAGTCGAAAAAGTGTTATGAGCATAAAGTTGAAATACCAGGATTACTTGGAATACTATGGAGGATTATATTATCGCCAAGGTGGCGCAACTTAGCAGTGCGATTGGGCGGGGCGTGATGTACGCCCCATCATTGAACGAATAGTAAGTTGCCACATGATATGTTAAGTTAATGGGTTATGTTTCACGCGGTGATCTGCCAACAGGGCACTAAGATTTTGGTTCTATATTTTGGAACTCGGAATTTTCATTTGGGTACTACACGTGGTTACTAGATCTTGGTTCACATGTGTATTTTTTGATTAGGGTAGTCCTTAATATCTCCGTTCCTCTGTCTGACTCAAGCTGTTCTGCACCATTCATTTAAACAAGACAATATAAATACATGAGGATTTCACTCTCGAATATCTAATTTTCAGTAGCATGATGAAATGTCACTCATGTTTAAAGTGTGAAAGTCACATGAATATACATATGAATAAAGTATTGTTGTGAATGTATCCAAGTTGAAGCATTTTATTCCATATTTCCTATTATTTTGTATAAATAAGCCCCTGAAGAAGGGATCAAATGCCGAAATGCATTGAGCAAGGCAGATTGTCATTAAACTGGAAATTAACACAAAATTTCAGTGCTGTGTTGTGTGTATTATGTGAAAAAAACAAGCTATGCAATTGAAGTTATAAAAGAAACTACAGGATCGGTCTTTGTATTAGAGAAGGAACTGTGCATTATTATTATATTTTATTTACAAGGTCAAAAAAATACAATCATGAATAATTTAATGAATGTCATAAATCTGACAAATGTATTGACTGTGAATTAAATTGAACAATAAATTCCTTTAGCAGTGCTGACTGAGACCAGTTCACCAGTAGTTCTTGGCTAGTCTAGTTATTTTGACACATGTATGATAGGCAGCATACGTTTCAGTCAAGCACGCAACTGATAAGAAGTATTAGCTCTTGATAAGATAAGTGTGCATGATACATCCATATATTAATGAATAGAACTTCTGCCACCCAAGAAGTTTTATTGATTTTAGGAACCAACAGCATTTCAGACGTGGCTGATTGGGGGCATCTTCTGTGTGAATACCACAAAAAAAATGTCTTCAGGTATTCTGGACCTGTGCAGTGGAGATCTTTATGTGCAATACAGAGTGCTTTAAATGCATTCTTATTTTAATGGGTGGCCAAATTAGCTCATCCAGCCCTTTAGCAGCCGATTCGAATTTTTAAATATTTTTAAGAAGACAAACTGCTGAAAACCGCAGCCTTTGGCGTTTCTTCCTTAAGAGGACCTGCTGCATGCCCAAATATAGGGCATTGCAACCTCGACAAAACTAAAGAGACAAAAACTGTTGTCTGAAGATATTGCGAGATGTTTTTCAATATGCTTAGGGGGTAAAAACAGGAGGAAGTTAGCTGAACTGTCTGTTCAGAGAACATGAGTTTTGAATCAAAAACTGCTCCTAGGTTTTTCACGTTTGTGGCCAAGAGACGAAGGCAACCAAGAAGCATTCCTAAAAGATGTATCTGGCCCAAAAAGGAGCACCTCCGTTTTGTCAGAGTTAAATTTCAGACACAAGCTAGTCATCCAGTTAACAATAGCTCTCATGCAATTGTTAAAATGGAGGGCTACCTCCTCTATGTTATTGAAAATTGACACTACTATTTGTGTGTCATCCGCATAGGAGATCAGTTTAGGACGTGGGGCCACATAAATGTTGAACACTGCGGGGAGCCCAAGAGGTAGGGAAAAAGATTCAGAGGTAAAATCTCAAAAGGAGGCTGATTCTACTCTCTCACTAAGAAACTAACCTAAGAGCTTAAGAGCTGCACCTCCAATCCCAATCTCGACTAAGCGCTGTTTAAAAACAGTGTGGCTCATCGTGTTAAAGGGTGCGGATAAGTCCAAAAGGACCACCTCAGCCTTTCCTCCATTGTCCATAATAACACAGATCTCCTCTGTGGCCACCACCAGCACAGATTCTGTGCTATGTGCTTTCCTAATGCCAAATTGAGTTCCATCCAGAATCTTATTTTGATCAAGAAGTTCTCAGAGCACTGCGTTCAAATGTCTCTCTAGAATTATGGCTGGCGCTGGAAGTAGGGACAGTATTTTTTCTGCATTAGGATTTAGGGATGGCTTTTTAAGCAGTGGAAGGATTGATGCTTTTTTCCACTCTAAGGGAAAACTACCAGCATTCATGATGTTATTTAGGAATGCTGTAAGGGGAGACACTAGTGTCACTGCTAGCTCTTGAAGAAGTTTCGCAGGGCATGGGTCTGATGGAACCCCTGACTTAGTTATCTTTATCAGATCAACCACTCTCTCTGTTGTAAGAGGTGGAAAATTACAGAGAACTGGCAGCTTCTAGAAGTGGAGAGTCAGCACTTTGACCTACCTTGAATCCCTGTAGACAGCCTCAACTTTATTTTTGAAAAATGCAGCTAAATGATCACATAGGTTTTGGGTTGGTACTAAAGTGTTAGCAATAGGGGGACATGAGAGCAACTGAACTGTTCTAAAAAGCTCCCTGGCAGAATTGCTTGCCAATTTGATTTTTTCCGTAAAGTATTTAGTTTTTCTGCTTTAATCTCTGATTTATATTCCAAAATGAGGAGGAAATTAGTCTTTTCTACTGGGGAGTAGGTACTCCTCCTGATTTTCTTCTATCTTCGACTGCCTCCTTTTAAATCCCTGAGCATACCATCCAGCCGTGGGGCGTGTTCTGTGGTTTTTGGCTACTGTAATTTGGGCCAGTTTATTTTTTTGCCTCGTTGATCCAATTGTAAAAACTGGCCGTAGCCTCGTTTGATTCTAAGGTCTCAGTCAGTTCCTTCCTAACAATTTTATTCCAGGCTCGAAAGGAACTGACTCGACCCGTATTGGTCTCCTTCAATTTTGTTGAATAGGTAAGGATACTAAACCTTAGGAGTAACAGGGAGAGTATCTTCAAACTGCAAGTCAGGATGATTAGAAAAATTGCCATAGAGTATGCCCCGCAATGTGGGTGGAGTGTTCACTAATAATTTTAAATGAAAGTTCACAAATTATCAATAAGTAGCCTTGACTCTTTGTTGGCCTCATCATCCAGATGACAGTTAAAATCTCATAAGATTTTATAGTTGGCATATTGTACATAGTCTCCAGAAAATCGCTGATAGCTTCAAGGAACTTCAGTTTAGGGCCAGGTGGTCAATAAATCAATAGGCCATAAAAGATGGCATTATGATTTAATTTACAGTTAAAGGAAAGAGCTTCACAGCCAACCATAATGAGAGGATCACATATAATTTAATTTCAAGTTTATCCCTTTAGATTATTGCCAATCGGCCGCCCAGCTTTTCCTCTTAGTCCAGCCTAAAAATCACATATCCTGCAGGAAGTGCAGCCACTAAAATCTGGGTCGGAAAACATCTCCGCCCAGGTTTCTGTTAAAAAACAAATATCGGGGGTGTAAGAGTCCAGATAATTAAAGAGCTCATATTTGTGTTTAATGCCAATCTTTTGTTCAGAAAAATACACTTCAATTTCGTCTTTTGAGTCAAAGGAGGCTTAAGAAGGGGGATCACTCCGTTCTTGGTGAGACCTACCTTGCGCTAGATCCAAAGAACAGGAATAGTGGCAGTTCGCACACTCATAGTTATTGTCCATCAAATTAAAAGTAAAATGATTACATGAAGAAATCCTACCTACAGTATTTAATTGGAGGAGTGTTTCTTTCGATTATTTAAAAAATTGCACAAGGTTCCTGGAGCAGGCCGCAGTCCTGCCGCGGATAAGCACAGACAGGCTTGCTGCGCACGAACACGGTCTGCGAGTCAATTTCAGAGCCGCATGTGGCGTTGCCGAGTTATCTTGGAAAAAACAGTGATTGGGCAAAGAATAGTTCAAACCGGGGTCCAGCAACACCTAGCACCTGGGTCAGGCTCCCCTGAGGCAGGTGTATACTGGGAAACAAAGTTTAAACTAAAATAAGCATGAGAAACAGAAAGCATAAATTTAAAATAATCGGGCAGAGTCCATAGCATTCAGTACTTGAAGGAGCCAGGCACCTCCTTAAAACCGAAAATACAGTCGCACAAGGAAATAAAATGGGTCAGAATTAGCAGATGTCATCAAAGCAGCCGCTGCATGAACGTGGTCAGCAAGCCAATTTCAGAACCAGCATGGGGTGTGGCCGGGAGGTATCCAATAGGTGTAGCACGAGTCAGCCAGCGCTTGGAGAAAACAGTGATTGGGCAAAGAATAATTCAAACTGGGGTCTCGCAACCCCTAGCACCTGGTTCAGGCACCCCTGAGCCAAGTGTATACTGGGAAACAAAGTTTAAACTAAAATAAGAGAAACAGAAAGCATAAGTTTGAAATAAGCGGGCACAGCCCGTAGTATTTAGTACTTCAAGGAGCCAGGCAATATAGCCGTACAAGGAAAAAAAATGGATCCGATTTAGCAGATGTCATCAAAGCAGCCACACAAGCATGAGAAACAGAAAGTTTGATTTAGTTTGCTGCCAAGAGACCTGGCTTTCTGAGGATTTTCATATTAATGGTTTTTATTCTACTTTTACCCATGCTGCACAATTTAACAAGGGAAGACCTAGTGGGCGTTTGGCAGTTTTAGCATCAGTAAATTCTGCTTATCTTTCTTTAAAAGTTATGGCTACTACTCCCCACTATCTGCTGATTGTATAACAGTTTGGGAATGGGATTTAAGTCTTATTGATTAATGAATATTGCAATGTTTTTAATCATGCAGATATATCAATTCTGGTACTGGGTAGTGCCAGCCTTAAATGCTTCAAGACAAGAGTGACTCCTTAAACAAGGGAAAAGTAAGCATCAGAGGACCTCACTAAACCTCCTCTCATGGAACAACGCTGGGTCAAAACTTTCAGGACGCATTCCCCCATTGAATTATGGAAAATACAAGATCATAGCTCTACAAGAGATCTGGATAATTGAGCCTATGCACTTGGTAGGCTACGCACTCCATCACGTCAAAGCCAAAAGATCACATCAATTTGGGAGGCCAAAGGGGGGGCCTCACAGTATATGTATTCACAGCATTAAATATCACCTCGAAGCAGCTATATTCCTCTGACCCAGGTTTACAAATAATCAAGTTCAGCACCTGACACAAACAACCGACATTTATTAATGTCTATGCACATCCTAACGCACAAAAACAAGACTGCTCTATTAAAAAAATTAACCTCCATGATCACTGAAGTAAGGTTGACAAACTCAACCATGGAGTTAATCGTGACAGCAGATTTCAACACCAACTTAATATACACCCCAGACGAAGATGAACACTTAGCTGCAGAAAATGTAATTTGGTTGGTACAGCCACAGTCGGGTCCCCCATCAAAAGGCTCTGATCCTAACGAGCAAAAACTAGTCACTGCCTTGGAACATCTAGGCTTGAGAGAAGTAAATGGCAGATCGCAGGACGACACTCCCCCGAAATACACATATCATGGAGCGAACTCACAGTCAATAATGGATTATAAAATACTCTCTTTACCGCTATTGCCATGTCTGACAAAATATGCCATGTCTGACAGAATGCTTTAGATGTTTGGAGGACAGTGTACAGCAATTGATTTATGGCGAAGGTAAAGAAACCCCTTCTGAAAGAAGGTGATCATGTTAGGGTGTCAAAGCTGAAACATGTTTTTATGAAAGGTCATCAGCAGACTTTTAGTGATGAAATATTTGTAGTGGAGAAGGTGAGCTTAAAGAAAACGTTTTTATTTATAACTTTCAAGATTACGACAGCAAAGCTGTTTCAGGGAGTTTATACAGTGGGGAGTTACAAAAAGTCCAGGATGATCCATGTAGGGTCTACAGAGTAGGAAAGGTTTTAAAATGGAAAGGTAAAGGTGCAAAGAAGAAAGCTTTCATAAAATGGCAGGGATGGCCCGAGAATGTAACAGGTGGAGGCTAGCTCTCTAAAGGACATAAGAATTAAAAGCTCTTAAAGAACTAACAATACAGCGACCTCAGCATTTTATTTCACCTTACCTTAGAACGCTTCACCAGATATGTTTGCCACCAATCGGATCTCTAACGTTAGTGTGAAACTGGCCAAACCAGTGGATTTAAAAGGGGATTAGGAAGTTGCCCTGCCAGAAATCAAGTACCTCTGAACCAGGAATACCTTTAATAGACCCAAGGCTAAGTTTACAATTAAGCAGCAGCAGGCAGTAGAGTAATGAGTATTACCCAAGCATCACAGCAGTGATCGATGCCATCAACAAAGCCCTAGCTAGCATTGACACATATTCAGATACTCAACTGTTTTTAGATAAGGTCGAAGAAAAGTTTTTATTAGAAGACCCCGCCTCTATACAGAATTTATTTGTATTGGCAAGTTAAGCAGGGCTTTGGGAACAGTACAACAGGTGAAAAGTACTGAACCATTAGATCCATCATGTCTGGATATTAATGGTGGTTTCCATACTCTCTATGTATACAGAGATATTACAGAGCCGCAGTGGATCGGTGACAGCTACTCCCTTTGTTGTTGTGTGTGCAGGTCAAGGTTGACAATAACACTTTTGTTAATATTCAATATGTTAAGCCTGACTACGCAGCAATTTCTAAGAACCACTTTGAGAATTTTTCAGTTTCGATTCTCGATGATCAGTCGCAGGAAGTGGCTTTTAAATACAGGAAAGTCATTATCGAGTTTCATTTAGGACCACAGCGTGACAGCGAATACTAAAAACATATCAACCTGGTCTTTATGAAAACATACGGAGATTCTTCCTTAAACAGGTCGGAGATGGAGGTCCCTCTTTGTTTCAAGGTGCCCCTGTTATATAAGGTGCCAGAAAGGGAGACTTTCTTTTAAGTTTGTTTGGAATAGCTGTACCTTTCTTGGGAAAAAGGTTTGAAATTGCCAAACCCCATATTAAAGTGGACTCTGCAGAGATCACTCAGGATGTGGTGAGATCAATTACATCAGCCGTTGCTGAGCATATGAACAAACAGCACCAAGAAGGAGCTGGACTTCTACATCAGTCAAAGATTGGTACCAAAAAGAAGCAGAAAGTGTCACGACGAAGGGGGTCATCCTTGCTCCATAAGAAAAGGAGACACACTTCGAAAGTCTCTCACAAAAGAAGATCTGTAAGAAGATCTACCCAGAACAGAAAAACCACTGCCCTTGTAATTATTTTTTAAACACAAAACACAATAGCAATGGCCTTTGTACATATTGCCTCAGAGAATGTACCAGGCCTGAGTTAGACTTGTTTTCCCTCAAGCCCACACAGATTAGCACTGAAAGCAGTTTTGTCATCGAAGTGTCACTTCTAGTGGCTTTAACACCTCTGGCACCAATAGAGTTCTTCATATCCACATCTTCAGATGTATACAGATCTCAACAATACTCGTTTACAGCTGATTGTAAAAATCACAAAAGCAAATGGGACTAATATAGATGCGGATGCCAGAGTTGCGACAATTTCTTACCCCATTGTTACTATTTTCAACCAAGCAGACATTACTCTAGGTGACTGTTAGACCCGGCTTCCTGGGCACCAGGGTACTCAGGGGATACTGCGCTCCAATCGCATCAACTGGAGTGTTCTCCACTGGTGTCCTGGGGCCTCAGTTCTAGAGGACCGAAAACTGGATAACCAAGTACACCTCTCCAGCACTTGACTCTCTCAGAGTAGTGAGACAGAGCAGTCCAAGGTTTACTCAAGGAGGAGAGGTGGGGTTAGACATTCAGAATACAGGGCACACTGTACTACCAGCAGATAAAATCAATGTCCAGTCAGTACTTTACTTTTTATAAAAGAAAAGTACTTAATACACACAAGAGAAATATACTACACATGAAACCAGGATAAATAGTGAAAACCAGATGTGTCTAGAACCCTCTGGGTCAGACTTCTGACCCCAAACAGTATTACAGCACCTAGACGCTAAACACTATAATAAGCACGTGTAATGCAATAGGTCTAACATTAGTGAAAGTTTGAGCTATTGGTATTGCAAATGATAAAGTTTGTTAGATTTTATTTTTATCAAACAATATCCCAGCAGTACCATAAGTAATAAAAATTTTAAAAATGAAACGTATGCTCAGCTGCAATCTTTCTTTTTATAATTGCTTTAAGGATGCAGTAACTTATGTGGCTAATAGAGGTCCCTTTACAACTCCTAGTAACAGCCTGTGGTACGGCACCCTTTCTTTGCTTCGTGCATATTTTTTTTACTACTTATGTTACTGATGGGATATTTTTTGACAAAAAAAATCTAACAAACATTATTATTTGCGATGCCAATAGCTCAAATGTTCAGTAAATCAAGACCTATTGCATTGCAAATGCTTGTTTTTCTTATGATGTGTGGGGGTGAGCAACACGGGCAACTAAGGAACAAGGCACCACTGATAACAAGTGGGAGGGTGGGAGATAAAGGTCAACGGGGCAAAAAAATGCGCTATGGCACTTTTTTGTTCTTATGGCGAACACAGACAACGGGAGGGTAGAGGGGAACGAAGCAACGCAGACAATGGGGGGGGCAGAAGGAGGAAGTAGTAACAGACAACGAGGGATTGGGGTGAGAAGGAAAGAAGCAACACAGCAACGGGAAATGGAAGGGAAGAAGCTACATGGTCAACGGTGGAAGGAGGGAAAAAGCAACATGGACAAGGAACGACAGGGGAAGAAGAAAAAATACAAATACCCCAATCACAGTGTGATCAGCGGAAGGACAGCAATCACGCTGAAGCACTCAGTACTTTGGTCATGCTGCAGCCGAAAGAAGAGAAAGTGTGGCTGGCAGACGGTGGGCAATTGGAAATTAGCAAATAAGAATGACAATGAAACCAATGATTGGTAACCAAAGGCCGGGCTGCAAGCCCCTTGTTGTATAACATACCATAACATAACGTGTATTTGTAAAGAGCACGTTCACCCCCAAAGGGACATCTTGGCGCTGAATAACAGATGTTTATTGTTACCCAACTCAATGGTACTCATTTTATCGACCTCAGAAAGGATGAAAGGCTGAGTGCACCCACCGGGATTTGAACCTGTGACCATGAGGTCAAAGATAGGACCCTGCAGTGGATGCATTAGTCCACTAAGCCACAGACCCAGCTACAATATCCCTTGCAAGTGAGAGCGCATGCACCGTCGTAAGTTTGACCTAAAAAGTGGTGCACGCTCTGCAAATAGAGGCAGTTTTGAACTTGTAATGAAACGCTGTATAGATGTTTTAAAGGTATGGGCGACTGTATTCACTGAACCACCAGACCAAAAAAAAGCCCAAAAAATCTGCCCAAACTCTGGCCTATGAGACTAGCCCTCATGACAGGCCAGACCAACTCTGTAGGTAACAGGTTCAACTCCTCTCAAGGCTAATTCAGTCTTTCATCACTCCAATGATAGTAAAATTACATTTCCAACAGTAATATTTGTTATTTATGGTATTAAGAACACACAAAATGTGGTAGGAAGCACTATACACAAAACATGTTACTACACGCCCTTCCAATAGTGTGTACTTTGTTGCTGTTCCTGTGTATGTTTCCCTATGAGGCTCTATCAGTGTTTTTGTGTGTATGTACCTGAGTGTGCGTGCCTGTGTGTGTTTGGCATTATCTATATGTGCCTGTTTGGGCCTAGCAGAGTTTAGTATCTGTGCATCTGTGTGTGCATTAGTGTGTATGCGTCTCTTGGCGCTTGTGTGTGTGCCTGTAGGTGTCAATCAGTATCTATTTACCTATCTGTGCCTGTGTATGTTTAGCATTGTATATCTGTGTATTTGGCAGTGTTTACATGCATTGGCATGTGTGGCTAGCAGTGTGTTTGAATGTGTGCCTTTGTGCATGTGGCAGTGTGTATGTTTGTGTATAGCAGTGTGTATGTGCGTCTCTTGCAATATGTATATGTGTGTATAGCAGTGTGTGGGTTTAGGAGCCTGCCTGTATCTGTGTTGAGCGTGACTAGCAGTGTGCACGTCTCTGTGCTTGTGTATGTTTAGCAGTGTATGTGTGTGTAGCAATGTGAGTGTAAATGCATGCATGTGTAGTAGTGTGTTTGTGTGTGCCTAGCAGTTTGTCTCTTTCCATGCCCGTGTGGCTAGCAGTCTGTATGTCGGTGTGTGTGTCTAATAGTGTCAATATGGCTGTGCCTGACTTGCAGTGTTTGTGTGTACCTAAGTGTTTTTTGTAAATGTGTGTGTGTGTTTAGCAGTGTAACTATATGTGTCTAGCAACATGTATGCGTCAGGTGCCTGGGAGTGTCTAGCAGTGTGTCTCTCTGTGTTTGACTAATAGTGGACTATGGCTGTGCCTGTCTTGCAGTGTTGGTGTGCACCTAAGTCTTCGTAGCAGTGTGTGCATGTTTAGCAATGTAACGATATGTGTCTAGCATCGTGTACGTGTCAGGTACCTGAGTGTGTCTAGCAGTGTGTATGTCTATGTGTGTGTCTCTAATGGTGTGAATATGGCTGTGCCTGTACTGCAGTGTGTGTGTGTGTGTACCTATGTGTTTCCAGCAGTGTGTGCGTGTTTAGCAGTGTAACTATGTGTCCAGCAACGTGTGTCAGGTGCCTGAGTGTACCTAGCAGTGTGTGTGCATGTGTGTGTGTCTAATAGTGTGAATATGTTTGTGCATGTCTTGCAGTGTTTGTATTTACCTTAGTGTTTCAAGCAGTGTGTATCTGCGTGTTTAGCAATGTAACTATTAATGTTTGCAAAGCGTATGTGTCAGGTGCCTGAGTGTGTCTAGCAGAGTGTCTAATAGTGAAAATATGGCCATGCCAGTCTTGCAGTGCTAGTGTGTACCTAAGTGTTTCTAGCAGCGTGTGCATGTTTAGCAGTGTAACTATGTGCCTAGCAACATGTATGTATCAGGTGCCTGCGTGTGTCTAGTAGTCTAATTGTGTGAACATGGCTGTTCCTGACTTGCAGTGTTTGTGTGTACTAAATGTTTCTTGCAGTGTGTATCTGTGTGTTCAGCAGTGTAGCTATATGTCTTGCAGTGTGTGTGTGTACCTATGTGTTTCCAGCAGTGTGTGCGTGTTTAGCAGTGTAACTATGTGTCCAGCAACGTGTGTCAGGTGCCTGAGTGTGCCTAGCAGTGTGTGGGCATGTGTGTGTGTCTAATAGTGTGAATATGTTTGTGCATGTCTTGCAGTGTTTGTATTTACCTTAGTGTTTCTAGCAGTGTGTATCTGTGTGTTTAGCAATTTAACTATGTATGTTTAGCAAAGCGTATATGTCAGGTGCCTGAGTGTGTCTAGCAGTGTGTCTAATAGTGAAAATATGGCCATGCCAGTCTTGCAGTGTTAGTGTGTACCTAAGTGTTTCTAGCAGTGTGTGCATGTTTAGCAGTGTAACTATGTGTCTAGCAACATGTATGTATCAGGTTCCTGCGTGTGTCTAGTAGTCTAATAGTGTGAATATGGCTGTTCCTGACTTGCAGTGTTTGTGTGTACCTAAGTGTTTTTTTAAATGTGTGTGTGTGTGTGTTTAGCAGTGCATCTATATGTGTCTAGCAACATGTATGCGTCAGGTGCCTGAGTGTGTCTAGCAGTGTGTCGCTCTGTGTGTGTCTAATAGTGTGACTATGGCTGTGCCTGTCTTGCAGTGTTGGTGTGTACCCAAGTCTTCGTAGCAGTGTGTGCATGTTTAGCAATGTAACGATATGTGTCTAGCATCGTGTATGTGTCAGGTACCGGAGTGTGTCTAGCAGCGTGTATGTCTGTCTATGTGTGTGTCTCTAATGGTGTGAATATGGCTGTGCCTGTATTGCAGTGTGTGTGGGTACCTATGTGTTTCCAGCAGTGTAACTGTGTCCAGCAATGTGTGTCAGGTGTCTGAGTGTGCCTAGCAGTGTGTTGTGAACATATAAAATAGGAATTTCGATTTCATTTAGTCACACAAATTCCGCTAGATGTACAACATATAGGCTGTAAATCTGTGATTATATTTTAGATTTCACATGACGTTAGGGCATGTGACATAGAGGCGGTTATTGGTTACAGAGAGGGCAGGACCTATAGTATTACAAATCTTAACATCTTGCTTCTCCCATAAGTGTTACTTCCAGAAAATTGTGGTTACT
Source organism: Calotriton arnoldi (assembly GCA_963921515.1). Taxonomy (NCBI): domain Eukaryota; kingdom Metazoa; phylum Chordata; class Amphibia; order Caudata; family Salamandridae; genus Calotriton; species Calotriton arnoldi. The sequence continues at coordinate 1,980,637 of CAWUFW010001246.1, forward strand.
GTCAGATCGCATTACCACTTTCATGTCGATCAAGAGTGAACATAGCCTCACATCGATAAGGACGTAATCTATAACACTAGTACATGTTCCTCTCTCAAAAGTTGTTGCTCTAACAGGGTCAGCGATGGTACGTCCATTACATGCCCTGAGTCCCCAACTAACTGTTAAAGAGGCCAATTTGAGAGCAAGGCTGGAGAAGACTTTCTTTGGTTGTCCCATCAATAATGGGATGCCAAAAATGTCATCTTCCTCTGCAGTAATCTCATTTAAATAAATAGAGAGTTCATAGGAAGTATTAAAGTCCTCTGTCAGTATGATTTTTGTATTTTTCTGTAGGGTGTCTAAGGCCTCTTCCAGAAGACATAGAGCAGATGTTTATAAGAGCCAGACGGAGACCTGTTGCAAAATCGCAATAGTCCCCATTATGTCAGGGCACTCTATGTCCATTAATGTAAGTGAACTGATACATCCATTTTTAATTAGGATCATAAGACCCCCAATTACTCTCTCAAATCGCTCTGCAGGCTTCGCTTCTACACTAAAGGTGATAAACCCGTCAATAAACACTTTTTTCTGTAGCCCAGGTTTCTTGGAACATGCAAATGTCATGGTCTTCAATAAGCAACACCCAATTTGGATCAATCAACTTTGAGCCTAGTCCAGCTACAGTCCATGATAATAGCCTGATGCTTGGAAGCGGACAGTTAATCCGGCTGGGCATAGGTCCAATTTGATGATATGAACCCGTTGTCTTATCTAAATGTGCATTCTCATTCCTATCTCTCTTACTGCGGAAAGGAGTTGTGAGTCAATCAATCAATCAATCACGGCATTTATAGAGCGCGCTACTCACCCGGGAGGGTCTCAAGGCGCTGAGTCAATCCAATTTTTGTATATTATCTATGATAACCATAGGTGACTGGGCAGATGCATTTTTTATTGTGTAACAATTTATCAAAGGGTTATTCATATTGACATCATCTTAGTATTTACATCAGGTACTTCACAAAATGTGTTCTTGTTGAACAAGCAAGGATTTAATTGAGATTTGTTCGTTAGTCAATCAATTTCCTCCAGATTTGATGTAATAACAGGCAAGGAGGTTGTGGTATCACAAGGAGGGGGATTAGGCATATTCTTAACAGGCCCTCTTATTATCACCCTAGACGGGGGGGGGAGATGCTTTCAACCTTATTCCCAGTGGTTTGACCCCAGTAAGATGGCAAGTACGCAATTCAAAGTTTATAAGATTTTCAGCCATATAGTTTGAACACAAGACAACTTGTATGTAATCATATGGGGAAAGATTGTACGAACACCTTTTTGCATGCACTGTGTCCGATCTAATCACTGAGAGACAGTTTCGCTCCACCCTATTCAAATGGATCACTTTATTGATTAAGGCTTCTGTGTCCTCGAAGGATTCTGATTTCAGTTTCGGAACCTGGACCATATATTTGAGTGTCTTGTCGAAGTAACCGAAGAGTCTTGTGAAGAGTTGAAGTAGCCTTTTGTAGAGTGCCTTCTTGGTGGAAAAGAAGTGAGTGGTTCAGTGTTATCTACTGAGTAAAGGCACCTATCACTGTAGCGATTCCTCCGAACCAATGATATATCTGCAGGCGCTGTCATGATGGCTAGATAATTAGAATGGAAGGTTTGTTGTTGTTCAAAGGGTGGTTTGTGTGACTATAAATGAGATATTGAACAACTGTCCTTCATGTTGTCGTGTTCATCGTGATTTCATGAAAGCTGCAGCTGTACAAACTCTGGCTTTTGCAGTTAGGCTGAGAAGGCCAAAAGTCCATGAACTGTTTATCCTTGTCAGTTCTCCTTGTTTTCAAACTGAAGGATTAGGAAGATAAGAAAGGACAAACAGCAGATGTCGAAACCGCACTTTATTATGTGCATGCATGTCTGATTCAGCTATTTCAATATATGTCAATGATGTTGACATATATGGTATAAGTAGATTGTGGCAGCTGCGTCTGGCAGAGTAAACTTGAAAGCCGAATGCTTTGTATCTCTCAGGCGTAGGCTTAAATAAATATACCTCCACAACTGTGTTTGATTGCTGTCTCCCAAAAGCATATACGGTGAATAGTTCTTGACATGTAGGACATTTATGATAATCGTGTTAAGAATCGTTGATTTTATGTCCTTAACAACTAGCATAAAAATAATGCTTTAGGCAGGCATTTACAAAAGAAGCTGCAAAACCCTTCACTTCCCAAATGTCATTAAGGGGCTGCTTTTTGAAAATTGTCAATGTCATCAAAATAAACACAGTACTTACACATCTCTCTGCTTTGGGTAGTCAAACTTTCATTCTGTTTTGAACAGCATAAGCAAAAAAAATTAACTGATGTAACCACCAAAAGTAAAATTTTAGCACCGTTGATTTTCATTGATGCTTTCTGCAGTTCAAAAAGAAAGAAAGGCAATGAATTAGTTAATATTAAATATGTATGTGCATACAGGTTTAGAACAGTGTAAATATTTTTCTTAATTCATAGCAGCTGCATATTCAAAGACACCTCCTTGTTCATGAAAGTTGTGTACTCCCAAAGATGTATAACCTTCATCAGGGTTTGTCCATGGACTCTGGGTGCCGCCGCCCCAGGAATCATGTCATCCAAATAAGCTATATCTTCATACACAAGTGTAGGAAACTGGCTCTTTACATGGTATACCAAAAAGAGGTATACCGTGCAAAGAGTCCAGATATTCCCTTACTAGTGATCAGGGGCTTGCTCTAGCAAACCCAAGGTGCTCTTTTAGGGGGGTAATGTGGTCGAGCAGCCTTAGGCTTATCAGAGAGAAGTGTTAGACATCCGCAAATACACACAATAGTCAATAAATGGCGCACAAAATTCAATAAGGAGATTCACACCAATTTATAAATAAATAACGTATCTTAATATAACAAGATCATCAAAATGTGGCAAGTACTTTTTAAAATAGCAGGTTTGAAGAAAACAGGTTTTTGATACTTTAAATCAAAATTGAAGCATTTCGGTGTGATGTTAACCTATGAAGGAAAAACATGTATTGCATTCTGGCACTTAACAGTGACTTATGGGACAAATCTTCTGAACTTAAGGTGATGATGGGGCAAGATCCAAGGCAGCTCCAACCGTTCACTTCAGGCAGCACTGGAGCGGCCGGGTGCAGAGGTGCCTTCCAGAGTCAGGAGTCCCATTCAAGTCTATGGAGATCGGTCAGTTGGAAAAGAAGCTGCAAACGTGGACCGGGGGACCAGTCGGGCTGAAGGAATAAGGGGGCTCAACTCTTGTGAAGCTCGAGGACGCGGGGACACCTTTGGTCCTCTTCTCCAGGAGCGACAGGTCCAGAGGTGTCTTTAAGTTTTGCAATTACATCACTGGGAGCACTCGTAGTAGAGGGGGCCTGCAAACAGAGGCTGCAGGCGGTGTCTGGAAGTCCACAGTGGCCAAGTCCAAGGTGGTCTTTGTCTCTGGAGGGCCGGGGGACCACACTAGCACTGTTGGACCTCTTCATCTTGGGCTCTTAAGCATGTGTGCAGTGGTGCTTTGCGGCGTTAGGTTTTTACGGTCCGGAGCGCTCACAGTCTTCTTTGGGGTGCCTGCAGGATGCGGGCAAGTAGCTTTGCTACTTCACTGGAGTTCTGGTGTCTTTATTGAAGGCAGGCAGTCCTCTCAGGCTTTAGAGGCACAACAGCTGCAGGACGAGACGTATTTGGAGCAGTTTTGATGGGGAACAGCAGACAGGCTGGCAGGGCTGGGGTTCTTCTTCAGTCACCTGCTTTCGCGGTCCTTCAGTGTCCTTCTTCTTCTCAGGTCGTCAAAATCTGATTCTCTGGTGCTAAGGGCTCCCCTAAATACTGAATTTAGGGGCGTTAGGAGCGTGTCGGGTAGGAGCCAACGGGCTACTGACTCCCGGGGCCACTAAGACCCTCCCATATGACTACTTCATGTGGGAAGTGGGCATAATCCTGTCCCAGAATTCCAAAGTTTGCCATCATCAAGATGGCCAACTCTGAAAAGTCATGTTAATTTCAGGTAGGCCACCTTAGGAGTGGTACTAGCCTGAAGGAGAACACATCTATTGGACTAGCGAAGTTTCCCATCTGTCCAGGTGCCAAAGGGCTCTGGATAAAAGGGGCCATCTTTCTCTCCTGTGAGAGAAAGCAGATTCTCATACCAAAATGCGGTGAGCTCTTTGAAGCTCCTCTGCCATTGAATGTTAATCTACAGGTCATCCTGTGGGAGGGGGTGAAAACACCCTCTGCCTGAGCAGACTTGGTTTCTGGCCTCCTGAGAGCAAAGGCTTTCACCCTTGGGGGGTTAGAAAGTAGTCTCTGTTGGCAGACTAATGAAAACCAGTCAGTCAATACACCAGGGGCTGGTAGGTTTTCAGGGCGAACCTCTAAGGTGCCCTCTGAGTGCATGCTGTCATTAGCCACCTACCTGGATCTCAGATGATTCCAATGGGGCGGCAGCACTAGTTCCTAAATACTCTGGAGACTTGCCCTCGGTTTACAGGAGGAGACACTGCTCCAGTGGCAAATCCCAGGGGGTTGGAATAGAGTCAAAGATGATGTGGCTCGTCTACTCAACAGCAACACTGCAGGAGGCATTCACACCAGTCTGATGAATGCAACCGGCAAATGGTACCTATAAACAAACAAATAATAAGACTTTACTCTAGTATTAACTCTATCTTTTAAGGTAGTACCTCACAAAAGCTTTTCAAATCTCAACCAACCTTTAGTTTTGTTGTTGTTTTGTTTTCATTTAGATTGTCCATAGAGGCCCCTTCATCAAAGCTCTCAAAACTGTAGTGAGTATAATTTCAGCGTCAAGCCCACAAGAAAATTTGGATGGGGTTAGCTGCATGCAAGTCCTCTCTGGCAGAGCCCTGCCAACAATATGTACAAGTTGAACAAAAACACTGGTTACTTTTGTTTGCAGCACGATGTTCTGACAGAGATGAGCGTGTAGGAAAATCAAGTCTGCTAATGCGCCTCTCCTTTTCTTCTTGTTTTTTTCCCATCAAGATGCAAGACTAATGCGGGACGCTCTTTGCGGTGAGGTCAAAGCGGGAGGATCAAAGGAGCTGGCAAGACAGAGTCCTGTAAGCCAGGAAACAGGCAAGTGGCAGGCGAAGAGGCTAAGCGAAGGGGAGGAGTGTGGACCTTTATTCCTAATTTATCACAGAGTGTTCTCCAAAATTTAGATGTGAATTGAACTCCGTGATATGAGATGATTCTAGTCGGTAGACCATGCAGTCTTACGATATGATTAATGAATATTTGACTAAATTCTGCGGCGGTAGGTATCTTTTTGAGGGGGGATAAAATGTGCCATTTTTGATAACATGTCAACAACTACTAAAATGGAAGTGAAGGTATTGCTTGCTGGAAGGTTAGTAATAAAACCCAGACTAACGGTGTGCCATGGAACTGGGTGTATAGGCAGAGGCTGTTTTAAGCCTGCAGGTGCAGTGTGAGTGTTCTTGTTTCGTGCACAAGTTGGGCAACCAGATACGTATTATTGTATATACTTCCGCATGTTGTCCACCAGAAGGTTTTTTGACAATTCTTTAGGGTTTTCGTTATACCTAGGTGGCCTGCTAATGCTGTGTCATTATTCCATTGGATTATCTGACGTCTTAATTCTATAGTATGGATGTACAGTTTCTGAGCATGAAGAAACTGCTGGTCTGTGATAGTATGGTTAGGTGTTTTGATCTATTCTTCGGCCTTTAGTATTTTATATTCTTCATGTAAGGCTGCCATAAAGGTGTCAGCCTCACTGACTGCGAATATCTTTTCCAGTGGAATGATAGTAGGGTACTCCGATGTGGAATGGGAAGAGTGAGCATACCCCAGTCTATAAAGAACATCAGACTGTAACTGCTTGGTCCCAGGGCGATAGGTGATAATGAAATCGAACCCACTAAAGAAATACAGCCATCGCATTTGACAGGGGTGAGAGCCCTGATGGAGCTAAAGAACTGTATATTTTTATGATCTGAGAATATTGTGACTGTATGGTTAGCCCCTGTAGGTAATGCCTCTATTCAGTGAACACCAGTTTGATGGCCAGAAGTTCTCTTTCAGCCACTGTATAGTTTTGCTCCGCTGCTAGAATTTTTTTGGAATGAAAGGCTATGGGATGCATATGGCCAGTTCTTGGGTTCTTTTGAGATAATATTCCTCCTACGGCTACCTGCGAAGCATCGGTTTCCATGTAATAGGGCTGGTTTGGATTGGGATGCTGAAGAATGGATGCAGTCGTGAATTTAGTTTTTAACAGTTGCAACGCCTGATTGACTTCTGGCGAACACGCAAATGATTGCCCCTTTTTTAGCAATTGTGTTATGGCGCCACTATCTCTGAAAATTGGGGGTTGAAACGACGATAGAAATTGGCAAAGCCAAGTATCTGTTAAATTTAGTTGATAATTGTTGGAGTTGACCAATTGGTAATGGCTTCTTCCTTTTTGGGGTCCATGGTGATGCATGTCAGAGATAAGTGATACCCCAGAAACTCTACTGACTGTACATGGAAGGAACATTTGTCTAATTTAGCAAAGAGAGCATGTTTCCATAGGCGCTAGAAGATGACGCATACGTGCTGCACATGTTCTTGTTCTGAGTTTGAGTAAATCAAAATGTCGTCTATGTAGACGATTGCACAAACATTCAAAAACTCCCTGAAGACCTAGTTAATTAAATATTGAAATGCTGCTGAAGCATTACATAGTCCGAAGGGCATATCAGTATACTCAAACAGCCCGAACTTAGTCCTAAAGGCAGTTTTCCATTCACCGCCTTCTCATACATGGATTAAGTGGTAAGCTCCCCGTAGATCTAGTTTTGTGTAAATGGTGGAATTTTGACCTGATCAAGTAGTACCAGAATCAACGTAAGAGGATTGCGGTTCTTAATAGTCACCTTATTGACCTTATTGTATTGACCGCCCTATAATCTACACAGCCCCTCAACTACCCATTCTTCTTGGGTACAAAGAATAGTGGGGAAGACACAGGAGACGTGGCGTGGCATATATAACCTATCTCTAGTAGTTCATCCAGATATTTACGTAAATATTGAGTTTCAGGTTCTGTCAACACGTAAACTCTACTGCAGGGCAGCGATGGTCCTGGGAGGCGATCTATGCAGCAATCAAAGGCTCTGTGTTTGGGCAGTTGGGTGGCTTTCACGGGGTCAAACCATCTTGAAAGCCCTGGTATTTTGTGGGTAGTTTAAGGTTTTCTGTTCCTTGGCCCAAGGTGCAATGCAGAGGTATTCCCACCTCTGGAGCCTGTTGGTAGCAGGTAGTAATGCAGAAGGGTGAGTCCATGGTTATGGTGCGGTGTTCCCAATCGATTTTTAGATTATGGTGTTCTAGCCAAGGTACTCCCAAAATTACTCCAAAGGTATGAGTGTCTATTAGATCAAAGACAAGTCGTTCAGTATGCCCATTATCACAGGGTAGAGCCTCTGTCTGAAAACAAATTAGACCAGAAGACAACTCTGAACCGTCAACAGGCTCAGGTTTTTTTGGGGAACTTTTGTGAGCCCGAGTTTAGCAGCTAGGGTCCAATCAAAGAAATTGCCTGTGGTTCCTGAGTCAATAAGCATGGATATTATGTGCCTCTGTAGTGGGGATAAGATTACTGTGATTCGGATAGTCAGATGCTGTGAAATTTGTGTTCCTACATTGGTCAGATATTGTGAGATCTGTACGGCTTCTCTCGATGAGATGATCTCCATTATGGGCGAGAGCCTTAGTTTTCCTGTTCTTGATAGACCTCTACACTAGCCACAGCCTTGGTCTTTTTGGTTTTGCAGAACATTTCCAAGCAAAATGACCAGCTTTGCCACAATAAAGACAGAGGTTTAATTTACGGCAACGTTCCTTTTCCTCATTAGATAGTGGACCCTTTATACTTCTAATCTGCATAAGTTCAGAATCAAGAGTCTTACTGTCTGATTCCTCCTTCTCGGTTTTGAGAACAATTACTCTGGTGTCACTGCGAGTTCAGTCACCCTTTCGCTCGCCCAATCGGTGATCTAACTTAACTACAAGATCAATAAATTTTGTACAATCGTCAGGCAGATCAATGATGTGCAAAAGGGAATCTTTAAGGTCATCTCTTAACCCTCGATAGAATAAGGATGTTCTTTTCTCTTCTGGCCAGCACGTTTCCGCCGCCAGTCGATTGAAAGTAGTGATATAAGTCAGCAGGTCCTTAGAACCTTCTCATAGGTTTAATAACTTATTGTAACTTGCTTGGATAAAAACATGTTTTGCAAAATAACTTAGTCATGGCAGCCTTAAAAGCAGAATAGTTGTACAAAAGGGGATCATTTGTTTCTATTAAAGGAATTGCCCAGTTAGCGGATACACCTCTCAAATAAGAGATTGCAAAACCTACTTTAGCTGCGTCATAGGGGGAACGCCTGTGGTTTGCATAGGAAATGTAATTAACATTGACTCATAAAGGCTGTAAATTTAGTACTGTCACCATGAAAGCGTTCTGGAGCTGCTTAGGGCAAAGGACTGGGTATAGAGATAGATACATGCAGATTCTGGTCAATAGCTGTAAACGCCCCTCTCTGAAATGGTTCTCCAAACACAGGCTGATTCAAAACTGGGCGACTATCCTTGGGTTTAGTATCCCTCCATTGTGTAAAATGCGTCCCCTCTCATTGAAACTCTTCCTTAAGTGTTGCATTTTCTGCTTTTAACCTATTCAGATCTAGTTGCAACTGCTTCATTAACTCATACAGATTGTTAGCGTCATTGAGGTCCCCTGATAAGTTACGTGCTAGATCGTCCGTGAATATTTGGTCTTGATTGGTCATGGCTCCGCCCAAAGGAATGACAGGTATGTGGCCTAGCCTTCTGTCATAAGCCACCTACCTGGATCCCAGATGATTCCAATGGGGCAGTGACGCTAGTTTCCGAATCCTCCAGAGACTTGCCCTCGGTTTACAGGAGGAGACACTGCTCCGGTGGCAAATCCCAGGGGGAATGGGGTTGGGATGGAGAGAGCGTGTAGAGTCAAAGGTGCTGTAGCTCGTCTACTCAACAGCAACACTGCAGAAGGCATTTACACCAGTCTGATGAATGCAACCGGCAAATATGGTACCTATAAACAAACAAATAATAAGGCTTTAGTCTAGTATTAACTCTATCTCTTAAGGTATCACTTCACGAAAGGTTTTCAAATCTCAACCAACCTTTAGTTTTGTTGTTTTGTTTTCATTTAGATTGTCCGTAAAGGCCCCTTCATCAAAGTTCTCGAAACTGTAGTGAGTATGATTTCAGCATAAAACCCACAAGCAAATTTGGACGGAGTTAGCTTCACCCACGTCCTATCTGGCAGATCCCTGCCAACAGTATGTACAAATTTAACAAAAACACTGGTTACCTTTGTTTGCAGCACAATGTTGCAACTGAGTTCAGCACGTGGTAAAATCAAGTCTGCTAATGCATCTCTCCTTTTCTTCTTGTTCTTTTTTCCATCCAGGTGCAAGACTAATGCGGGACGTTCTTTGCGGTGAGGTCGAAGCGGGAGGATCAAGGGAGTTGGCAAGACATAGTCCGTGAAGCTGGGAAACAGGTAAGTGGAAGGCAAAGAGGCTACGCGAAGGGGAGATTTTTGGACAGTCTTTAAATAAGACTGCTTTAACGTGCATAAAGGTCACCTTCTCATTGTTTGTAACAAGGAAAGGGTGCAGATAATTACCTTGATGAGGCTGCCTTCTAGAAAGTGCTTTAAACTGTTCACAAAGGTCGCGTTCTAATTGCTTATAGCAAGGAACAGGTGCAGATGATTAATTTGATGAGGCTGTCTCCACCAACACCAACTGCAGCTAGCTATTAGCAACAGCATGTAATATGGTCAAAAGTCAGGGTACAAGACGTTTGTTCATTCGTAAGTGTTGGTAGGCATGATATGAGTCATGTCGGTATATTGTGATACTCAAGAAAGGTGAGTTGTGGCAGGAATATTGACACACGTATTACTAAATCCAACACTGGCATCAGTGTGTGTTTATTAATGTGAGATGTTTGATACCAAACATCCCTGTTTTCAGTGAAGCCATCATGTAGCTGGGGAACTCGTTTCTACCAGTGTCCAGAACATGCTTTTAAAATGACTTTCCTGATCACTTGTACTGGCAGTAATGGAACTGACCAGTACAGGGGCATATTTTCTCATGCAGTTATGGCCTCACGTGTAGTATAGTGCACCCTGCCTTAAGATGGTAAGGACTGCTGTATGGGTGACTTACTTATACTGCATGCAGTGTCAGCAGGCAGGGCACACAGGCTGTGTGCCATGTCGTGTTTTCACTTTTGTCTGCACCAAGACACGCAGCCTCCAGTGGCAGTTTGCATGAGCTTAGTGAGGGATCCCCAAGGGTAGCACAATTCGTGCTGCAGTCTTTGGGGACCCTCCTTAGTACCTCAGTCCCTAAGTACCAGGGGTACCATTTACTAGGGGCTTACAGAGGGTACTAAAGGTATCTATCACCAGTTGGGGAAACAATTGTACAGTTTTTGGAAAGTGATATGGCACTGGGGACCTGGTTATCAGGGAACCAGCGCACTTCCAGTCGAAATCACATCAGATATCAGGCAAAAAGTTGTGGGTGACATCTCAAAAAGGGTACTTTTCTACAACCAGTGAATTAGGAACATTTATTGATTCTTCCACAATAATCATATCAGCAAATTCATTTTAGATGGGTTATCAATATCGTTGGGATCACTGCTTTGGTCAACCTTATTAGCGATATCAGCTGTGGGACATCACACGTTTGATAACTGCTGGCAGAGCTCTTCTCAATACCCTGTGACATCATGACCAGGATCTTTAAATATTGGGTGCTGTGATTCCCCATCTGGCAATGGCGGCCTTAATCGACTGTAATAATTAACAATAGTATTCAGGCCTCTAACAGAAGGCATCTTTTTCTCATAATAACTATACCTCTTCATAGTGCGGGCTTTAGCTGTGATTTTCGGAAGGCCTCCTTATATATCTCCCTTTGCTAAAAAAAAACCTCACTTTCCATGATATCACTTCCTGGTCACATGGACCATGAGTGCTATCATTTCAAGAGAAGGGGCTTTTGGGTCCAGCCAAATAGAAAGTGAAATTTCCTGGGTGGGACTTCCGGGTGAGGCACTATGGGTGCTTCTAGGGTTAGAGTTCATGAGGGCGTCACTTTCTCATCACATGCACTGGAAGTGATGCCACTAACAGGGTTGAGCAGGGCTGACAGGTGACAACACTTCATGGTCACATGAGCTGGTAGTGATGTCACCTCCTGCTCAGTAGGATTTCTGGGGAAGTGGTCATGGGTGACTTCACTTCCTGTTCACATGGAATGGAAGTGAAGTCACTACCGGAGTGGGCAGGTATGGTGCAGGGGCAACTTAATTTCTGGCTCAAGGACCACTGATAACTTTATTTCCTGGGAGAAACTTCCAGGTCAGGGGTCACAGGTGACATCACTTTCTGGCCACATGGGGTGGAAGTGACATCACTATCAGGGGGAAACTTCTGGGGTGTAGCCATCTGTCAAATTATGCAAACCACATCTTATTCTGAGTTTGATGAAATGTTTCCCACTATACTACTCACCACCAATCATAGTGCACTAAATATTGGTTAGAATGAGACCCAAGGTAAAGGGTAGTGTGATAAGAGAAAAATAGAGACGATATACATCGCCAATGTGCCTGGTTATACAGCTGGGCAAGAGTTTCAACTCTGATGAGCACTGATATCTATAAACAAGGGTAAGCCTGAAGTGATTTTATGAATATTTTTAAAGCATCTGATTTCTAAAATGGTGTATAATATCCCTTTGAACATTCTATAGCAGTCCAACTCCCCAAATGCTGACAGTTTTGTCTCTTCTCAGACCTGAAGCACTATGATCATCCACAAAATTATGTGAATAGTACCAGATCCAGCAGTTGTGCCTTTTCCTTCCTCATGACTAAAGCCTGGAATGACACGCCTTTGCCATCAGAAATACCTCCTTAGTTCTTGAATTCCACAAGAAATTGAAGACCTGGCTCTTCTCCTAGCCTTTGCCCTAGTTCGGCACATACAACTCCTGCTTCAGTTCCATGATACCCTAAGAGGTGAGACATGCACTACACAACTACACATAACATAACGAGAACCAAAAGAAAGGTTATCCAAGTCTGTTTAAAGACGAGGTTCCTTTTCTTCTCCAGGTAGAAATAATAAGATGCATACCATCTAAGTTCATAATCCATAATGGATGACTCTTGAAAAAGAGTTTGGATTTACACATCCAGATCCTAAAACACAAATAGTTTCTTAGAATACTCTTCTATATATCGAATCCTCTTTATTTCGGTAATGTACCATAAAATAGATACACATTAAAAAATAAAATAAATACTGAGCATTAAAACCAACATCAACAGGTTAGAAAAAAGTAATAAAACAAAACACCAAGACATCAAAATTCAAATGTAAATACACACGTGGCCCTTACAAGTTCATACATAAAAATAAATACCCAATTTATAAAATCCAATAAAAATAGAAAATAGTAAAGGCCAACTGAGTTAGAATTTACTGGGTTTCTATTTCTTATCAGCCAAGCATGAAACAAATATCTGGACACTGCAAAGACCAAATAAGTGGTCGTATCAGCTTGACTAATATACAGCTTTCTACAAATTGGGATCAGCCATTTAGCACGCGGTTCTTTATTCGTTGGACAAAAAATAGCAGGTGTGGTATATCCTCCCTCTTATAACCACACATGCTACACCTCTGGTCTATGTTATTCAATAGTCCTAACCATTTTGACCTAAAATTTTTGAGGGGCAAGTTTCCATGTCTAAACTGAATGTATAGTTTTTTTGCTAACTTTGGTTCTATATCATCCAGTGGTCGAAGTGGGCGGGATTGGCAGGGCACGGTGTGCCCCTACTTCTTTTATTAAATAGATTCCGTTTCCCTACTTTTTTTTTAAACATGTCCCAGGACGGCAGAAATAGCCTAGGCCTACAGATAAGGCTCAGTGTTCGTGGCCGTTTGGGACAGGCAGGGCGGGCAGAGAAGGAAAAGGACTCTGTCTCTTCCTTCCTGCCCAGAGAAGACAAGGACAGTGGCCACTTTTGCTCCTGCCGCTGGTAGCTGCCCCCCTCTCTTTCTTCCTCTTATTCCCTAGCTCCTCCTCATTTACTGAAAACCATGACTTGAAGAAACGGTTCTCACCCTCTTTCCTTCTTTCGTTTATTTATTCCCCTGTGAAATGGATCCAAAAAAGAAAAACACTTTTGCTGAAAATTTCGTCTTTTTCTGACATTTTTTTATTCCAAAGTGCAGCCTAGGGACAGAGAGAAATAAAAGGGTCAAAATATGAAAAATAAATTCATAACTAAAAAAAGCAAGACAGAGTGGTTGTAAAGTGGCCAGAAAGATTATAGTCACCCCCAAACACATTAGCACCACTTTACAGTTTGCCAGTGAAGCGCTACTTTTATTTTCTCGTCTTTCTTTGAACAGCATTGTTTTCCCTGGGTGGGGAAGTGCACCATTCCTGGAGGTACTGTAATACCTGGTTATTGGGTGGATTGGAAAACAAAATGTATACCATGGCTCTGCATTCATGGATGTGGTCTTTTTAAACCATACTGCTTACTTTTTGTAAGGATATAAGCAATGGACATTGAAACAGGTCCTTTCAGGGCCCTGTAGGCATGTCTTTAACTTTTCAGGCAAAAGCACTCACTGATTTCTGAATAGTTAGTGTAAAAGCGTTAAGGTAACCATGTTGTTCCTGCTTACATTTCACATGCTTTACTTAATCTTGAATACCGTATGAGTTTTTGCTTTTTCCAGCACGTTGTTACTTTTTTTTTTTCAGGCAACACATTACTCTTGTGCGTAATTTGAATTGAGTCGCATCCAGGTGTTTATAGCAGGGCACAATTGGGTTGTAGTTGAAGGCAGCGCGAGTTTCTCTCAGTAGGGCAGTATGGTGTTCAGTGGGGGAGAGGATGAGGCACTATGGTCAGAGCTGCCGAAATTGGAACTGGGGAACCAGGGTCAGCCTTCATGACCAATCCCCCAGACCACTCTCCTGAGGGAGCACATTCCCATGCTAGACCTTAGAAGGCCCCGCAAGACCTTAGAAGCCCTGGTGTCTTAGCACCAGCAGGTGGACCTTAGCGGTGGCAAGTGCGGGTTAACCTTGAAGGCCTGTCCACTACAATCCATACTGAAGATCACCTCCAGTCTTTTGGGCAGGCCTATGAAACAGCACACCCTAGAGCAACAGTGACTCTGTCACTGTGACTCTGTCACTAAGGTCACAGGACCCTCGAGGAGGTTAGGGCTGTGTGAACGGTGTGACCACACCTGGTTCTGATTTCGGGTGGGGCCGTAATGTTTGCAAGTATATTATGGTTTTAAAAGCACTTGCTGCCTCCTTCCTGGCCTCCTGCAATTTTCAGCAACAATAAAGATGTCATGATAACTCCAGTGATTAAAGTTCTTCCTAGAGAGAGATCGGAGTTTTGTCTACTGGAAGGGTTGACTCCTTGAAAGGTAGCGCAAAGGGTTAATGCTCCTACTGCAAAGAACATGTACCACGCAGATCACAAAGTGCACATAATGTAACTAGGTCAGTGGGTTACTTCTTTTTTCAGAGAGATCCTTTTGTTACTTGCAGTTTATAAGTTAAAATCCTAACATAGAACAGTGAGCTATTAACTGTCATCAAAGAGCTGCATGGAAACTGCAAGGTATAAATTAGAGCATTATGGTTTTTACCCCCAGGCTTTGATTATCATAATGTTGCAAAAAGTGTTCATTTGGTTAGGACTCCATTCTGATTATTAAAGAGAACCCCCAACCATGGTATTACGTTTTAAATTCTGAGTTTGTGTTTCTCTAGACCAATCACTATTAAACTATACTGCCTACTAGTATGGTTGTCATGTGACTCCTACACCTTGTAGACCTTTGTCTAATGTAACATTACCTATACAGTGATTTACACATGTATGATTGATTGTCTCTGAGTAATGTGTGTGATGCAAAGTGCTCTGACACCCTACACTGGTGAGAGTGGCGCTATAAATCAAATTAAATGCATCTGAGAGTGTGGTTATGGAGACTTGAGGGGCACTGTTAAAGGGTGGTAGTGAGGGAGTCCGTGGCGGAGGTGGTCATTGGGGGGCACCAACAAACATTGTTGCACATGGCGCCACCAGCGCTAAAGCCGGTCCTGCCCTTGAGGCCAGTCTACCTCACCCATTGGTATCTCCATTGGCCTTGTTTCAGCAGTAGTAGCTGCAACTCACCAGGGATCGGCAATGCAGGATTTGCATGCACACCAAACTAAGTTCGCAAACTTCACAGTCTCTCTGCTTTATGCACAAGCACTTCTAACATGTGCTGCCTGCTGTGGGGCCACTGGAATTATGCAGCAATGGGGGACAAAATTATGCTGCAGTGTTGACTAAATTATGCAGCAAAAAAAAGGCTGCAGCGTAATGCTATATATTTTCTGATACTTTATTATTTTTACATTTTTACACATGCTAACAGTCTCTGCGAAGATTTTGCCTCATTAGTACCAGTGTAACATACAAATGCAGCAGTGAGAAAGGTGATCAGTCAACCTTTGCAAAGGGCTGTCCACTTAGCATCAACACAAGTCACATTTTTTAGTAACTTTTTATCCATTTGAGCTACAAATAATTTATTAGTTAAAACTGTAAGATTATGCAGCGGATAATGTATTGTGAAGCAAATATGGGAGAGTCATAATTAAATAGAAAACATTTGCAAACTAGGATATTTTACCATTCATTTTTGAACTGCTCTTGTGGAAAAAGGGAGGAGAAGTGCTAATGACACAAACTGCATGGCTCAGAGACAAATGGGTTGTGAGTCCACTTTTAAGCGTATTTGGGACATTCTGTGATTGGAAACATATCCCACTTTGTGAATGTATTTTAATGTCAATAACTCATATTAAACCTTAAATAATCATGTGTATCCATTGGCTGAATTAAATAACATAATAAGCTGTAACTGGTCAGTGAAATGCCAAACAAATACTTAAAATTGGGATGTTTTGCACATTCTGGCCTCACCTCTGACTCCACCCACTGATCCAATCCTCGGGTTATTCCCGCCCTCTGATTCTCCGCCCACAGTTCCCCTACTTTTTTTCCCCCACTTCGACCACTGAGATCATCACAAAAGTTTTCAAAATGATAGTTGTATTTGATCACTAAAAACAAGGTAGTTAAAGTCCCTTGTGCCTGCATTAAAAGATGGTTGTGTTTATAAATGTTGAATTGATTTTTTAACTCTTTCACAGTAGTGTGTGTACAACCACCTACTGGATCACTCCAGAGATTATCCAAGCCCATCCCTGTTAGGAAGTCTTTAACAAATTTAATTCAAGGTAATTTAGTTGTATTCAGGTGTCTAAGGATTTCCATCAGCCCATTTCAATATGGCAAAAGTTTGGAAGTGGCCCAAATACGTGTCCAGAAAGTTAGCGGACCAATTAGCGGATGAAGTTCTATCTTGTCAGTAATGGACCTGAGGCCCGAATCGAGCCTCAGTGGTACTAAAGGAGTACTGACCGGTAAGCACAAAAGTTGCCTTATAAACCTATTTTCTACCATTTCCAGGGGTTTTACGTTTTTATGCCCCCATAACTCTGCACCATAAAGGGCAACCACAAGTGCCTGGTACGTGTATAGTTGGACAAATGGCACTACAAATGTACAAAACGACCCTTTATACAACTTCAACAAACGCTCTCTTTGTTGACCAGTTGTAGTCTTCTTTTAGCGACTTGAGATGATCAATCTAACTTCTCATCTAGAGTGATCCCCAGATAATCAAAGAGGCATACATGTTCTAAGGGGACAATGTCTAAAGTAGGATTTGAATGCGAGGAAGGACAGGAATTAAAAACAAAAGATTTAGTTTTACTGATGTAAATTTCCAGCCCCCTCATCCCGCAAAAACTACTAAAACAATCAAGTAATTTCTGAAGCCCCATTGGTGTCTTTGAAAGCAAAAGGATATCGTCTGTGAACATGAGGGCCGGGACCCTCATGCTGCCTAAGACGAGGGGCGTCATTATCATCGCTATTTAAATAATCTACCAGATCATTTAAAAACAGGGTAAAAAGGGTAGGGGCCAATACACAACCCTGTCTTACGACGCGCTTCACTAGGACAGGATTGGTAACTTCACCCAGCTTGCCACATCTAATTTGCGCATAGTTGTTCTGATGCAATCTCTCAATTATGCAGCACAAAAAAGTTGAGATGCTCAGTTCTGCGAGGCATTTCCACAGCAGGGCTCTAGGAACAAGGTCAAATGCAGCTCTTAGATCGACAAAGACTGCATACAGCCTTTCCTTCTCGAGACTAACGGTCTTCCAATAAATCATCTGCAATCTAAAGACCTTTTTCCACAGTAGAAGTATTATATCAAAATCCTGCTTTAAGAGGACAAAGGATATCATTTTCTTCAAGCCAATACTGGAGCCTGCTCAATATAACCCTGCTAAAACGTTTTTGTGTGGTGTCAATGAAACTAATTGGTCTATAGTTGGGAGAGTCCAAGGGGCAGCCCTTCTTATAAATGGGGAGAATCTCGGCCCCAGACCACAATTTTGGAATACTGGCACCCTTTAAAATGGCATTAAATACCACAGTAACATATGGTGTCCACACACCTATTTCTGATAAAAACAGATCTCCTGGAATCTTGTTGATGCCAGGAGCTTTCCGTGGGGCTATATTTCTGATGGCCTCTTCTAACTCCTTACACATTATCGGGGGAAAACCTCTAATGTCCTTCTCTGGTCCAGCATACAAGGAAATGACTGTGGGTTCTGGGAGTATACCCATCTCAGGTTTTTGTTGGTATAGGTTAGTGAAAGGGGTTATCCAGGCCTCAGTTGCTACATTATTATCAATTTTGGATCTTTCTTCCCTATTCTCAGTGGCAATTAGATTCCAGAATAGGGTTTGATTATTTTCCCTTGAGGCTGGTAAAAGAAGACCCCAGTTCTAGCTGTCCCATTCCCTTTTTGCCAATGCAAGAACAGTTTTATATTCAGCTCTCTTTTCCTGGACATCTTCCCTCTTACAACTCTGAATGAATGGCAGTGATTAGAGCACTTTTGGCCTAACTACATTGTTTATTGAACCAAGATGGTACACTACTCCTTGGCCCTTGGCTACTAGCCTCTCTAAAAAAAGTCCACCTTTTTTAAGCTATTAAAGAGGCAATTGTGTACTTCTTCAATTTTTTGTGCAGCTGTTTCCTCATCTGGCCCTAGCTTAAGAGTACTAAATACCTTCAAAGCTTGTTCCACCTTGTCATATATGGATCTCAGAGGCCTCTCAGACCTGACCACTGCGGCCAGTGAATTTTAGGTTTATTAGTAAGCTTACACCTCCCGTCCAGTGGCTGAGGGATAGTTAGCTTGTTTTGAGTGATTGGAAGTTCCAAATCCACCTTGAGTGCGTTATGATTGCTATCATGACTAGCCACCACAGCCATATCTACTAGAAGAGGCCAAATTGAAACATCTAAAAATATATAGTCGATAAGACTACTACTTCCTATTCTGTTAAAAGTGTGGGTACCCATTCTATCAGATTTGGTTTGTCCATTACAGGCGCAAATCATACAATTCAGGGATAGGGCATTTAATTGTAACACGAAGGGAGACAACTTCTTGATTGGGGGAATAGTGAGAGTAGGAATTGACCAAATCCTATTCACATCTGCCAGAGAACGGTGAGTAACCAAATCCAAGGGTTCAAAATGTCAATTAAGATCGCCCCCCCAATATTTTTTACGTGTTTTGGTGGAGAACTGCTATGTGTGCTATTAACACGTCAATGGTGGTAGATTCCTGGCGCTAGACAGAGGGTCTCAAATAAATGTTATAAATATTTACTTGGCAACCATTAGATAGTTTAGTAGTAACACAAAGAATATATTACTCTACTGTTTCGGTCCCGAGCACCATCCACCCCGCATGTACCCCAATCCAAGTAATTTGGCCTCCAGAAGGCCTTCCCACAGGACCTGGCATTAAAACAATAAGTGGCAAAGTTGAGATAGCTAATATCATTGCTTTGCCACGTTTCTTGAAAGAGTCAAATATCAAAAGTATTGATATAGTTCCCCAATCAGGATTCCCCAATTTGGAGCCAAGGCCAGCGAGGTTCTAGTAAAGTATCCTTATTTTTCTATGATTTCCCAGTGAGTGTCTACTTGTCTCAACTCCCCCGGTAGTCACCTTACGACTCCCTCCCACTATTTCTTTTGACTTAGCGGATATTAAGGTATTTGTCATATCAAGATCTACGGGAATGGCGTTAGACGATGTTTTAACCCCCGAATGAAAATCGAGGGAGACCTGAATGTGGCTGAATCTAAATGGGGCTCTTATTACTCTTGGGGTTTCGTTGGGCTGGATGAACGCTGAGGGGCCCGTGCTAGTGTTCCCAGAAGACTTATAACCATTAGGGCATACGTGCATCTCCCTCCTGTGTTTTCTTGCTAGGAGCCTTAGCTTGTGTACCGCAAATATGTCTGTTGTCTTCTTCAAGTCAATCAACAAGGTCCAGAGGACTGAACCGGTTATGCACTGAAATATTATACAAATAACCTTGCTGTGGCTAATTAACGCTAGAATACTTGAGGCGTAAAGAGGATGAGATCTTGGCAGCTTGGGGCAATCTTGTTTGGGAAACCAAGGGGGGCTTGTAGAAATATCCCAGGGGAAGTAAATTCACCCCTGAGCCCCTCATATGGCCAGGGCCACCATTGCATAACAATTCATAAACAACTGCAGATTCTCTAAAATTGATAACCACACAGTCTCCGGGACAATCCTTTGCACTCGTCCCAAGCCACCCCACACGCCGTCTCAACAGAACATTGTTAGCCTTCAAGGTTGGAACATTCCTATGTTTACCCAGCTAATTGAGGCACTTGTTGCTCAGTTCTGTGTGGGTTTGCTCAGCCCATCTCTTAAGCCAAGAACCCCAGTCATCACAACCACATAGGGATAAGCCTCCGGGGGCAAATCAATTGTTGCAAGGGCCTTGGTTTCAGGCGGATTGTTGATAGCCACTCTACTTTTCGCTAAAATGTCTCCAGAATCTCTGTGGAGAGTGTCAGTTGGATGAGTGTTACACTTCGATCCAGCGCCCCCTAGATTCCCAATTTTCCCCAAGCACTGGGATGCACCTGCATTACTGACTGGACTACAACATCCCCCTGTTCGCCTCTTGTTTCTCCCCCACAGGACGAGTGGGGATCACCGTCCCTCCAGCTCCTGGACCCGTCAGACGACAACGGAGAGGGTTCCTTTAATTGGGGAACCTCGAACTACGAAACTCCGCCCCCGGATGACGTCACAGCGCTCACAGCGTTTATGGGCAGCGAGACCCGGAAGTCGGTGTGTGTGAACACCGGAGTGACGGAGAGCGTTGAAGACCCGGCTGTGGTGTACTACGGAGAGGGGAAGATACCGGAGGAGGCTCCAGACGGTGCGGGAAGAACTCCAGAAGCCCCGGGAGCGGCAGGAGGAGAACGGCCCTGCGATCTGCCCAGCCACGCTCCAGGAGGAGCGTGGCTTACTAAGGTACAGGGGCGTTTTACAGACTAGATCGGGAGGAGGGATAGGCGTACGGTGTGATAGCCGGGTCCCCCTCTATACAACCCACCTCTACCTTGCCCTGAACACCTTCACTATTTCATTAGATGTGTGTCACGGTGCGTGGTGCCCCTTCACTCCCCCCCTACAACGTCAGTATCAACCTTATCCTTATACCCGCTCTCCTTTCTTCTTTTCCACCCGACAACACGGAGTTCTCTGGGACCAGACGACCCCGACGTTGGGAAGAAGACCGTACTGGGACCAGAAGGGGACTGACCTCAGGAGAGAAGAAAGCACAAGGCCCTCCCATCCCTGTCAGTATAGTGTCTAAGAGAAGGCATCTGTTGAGTTCAATAAAACCCTCACTACCTCGACTTGGTTTCCGTCGTGTTCTTCCTACCCCGCAACACTTTCATAGATCCAGGATTGGTCTGTTCTGGAGATACCAACTCCAGCGGGCTTCTTCTATATCCAATTCAGTCTTTTGCTGACTTTGAAGTATCTCAACAATCTGCAAAGTTTCAACATTCTGGCAACAAGGTCCAGGCTGCAGCCACTATGTATCCTAATTGCCTAGCAAGGATGCTCTGAACCACAAGAAACGTATGTTCTGCGACTTCAAAATAGCTTGAGGGAATACATAGATGTATGTTGCATCGTATCAATGACATATTAATCTACTCTAATACCATGTCAGAACACGTCCAACAGTTTCGGACAATACTCCAGCAACTACAGAAGCATAGTCTGTATGTGAAACTAGAGATAAGCGTATTTCATACTACAAAAGTCGAATTTTTGGGGTATATTCTGAAACTCACATGGGTTGGTATGGACATTAAAAAAAGTTTGAGTCAATCCTACAATGGCCTTCTCTGACATCGGTGAAACAAATCCAAAGCTTCTTAGGTTTTGCTAATTATTATAGGAAGTTCACTTCCGCCCCATCCCAATCCAGAACAGCCTTATGTGGTGGAGGCTGAAACTTCTCAAACCGCCCTAGGGGGGATCTTGTTTCAACGAGATGTCAGAACAGGACAACTGCATCCCATAGCTAACTATTCTCAAAAGCTGCTTCTGGCAGAGCGTAATTACACCTTCGCAGACTGAGAACTATTAGCTATTAAGGCCGCATTTGAAGAGCAATGTCATCACCTTCTGGATGCTAGACACTCGTTAATCATATTTACAGATCATAGAAACCTCCAGTCCCTACGATTCATTAGGGAATTAACAGCTCGACATCTATGGTGGACTCTGTTTTTTTAATTACTACAGCTTTGTGATTAAATACCGCCCTGGTAGGGAAATGCTCAAGCTGATGTCCTTTCCAGGATTGGAGAGGACGATGAAACCCATGCTATACAAGAACCTATGCCAATTTTGCCTGCAAATTGTTTTCAGGGCCTGGTCATTTCTTCCACTTTTTTGCATGAAGTTTTCACATTTTGAAATGTTCTTACTAGTCTTGGCGTGTTGGAGTGATTCCTGACTTCAGTTTTTAAAGGTCCCGGTCTCTCCGAGGTAAAGGTGACCCTTTCCGTTAGCCATGGTGCTGCCGACAATGAAAAGCCAGAGCAGACGGTGCCTTCCAGAAGGAGTTTCAAGAGGAAAAAACTCCGTAGAAAAAAACCTCTGATGAGTGCGGAGACTCCTGGAAAGGAAAGGAAGGAAAGAACCCACAGGCAAGGGCAAACAACAGTAAGGAATGAAGAATTGTAGACAAGAATTCCAAACAGGAGAAGAAGGTTTCAAAGAATCCAAACAGGAGTTGGAAGCGCCAACAGGAAGCAAGAGTACACCAAGCAGGAGTAAAGGACGCCAACAGGAGCGAGGATACACCAGCAGGAGCAAGGAGTGTTGCAACACAAGGAAATGAAGGATCCAGCCCTTAAATACCAATAGGCAGTGAGTGACGTAATGGGAAATAAGCAATTGCCCTCTTGGATAGGGAAAAGAAAATGTAAGGAATAGGAAAGGTCGCCATTTTGGAATGGTAAAACAAAAACCTTCCCAAAGCCCTTTGGGAAACAGAACTAAAGAATCATGGGAAGAAGAAGGTAACAAGATGTCCCCAAGAGAAGAAACATAACTCAGGAATAATGTGCCAAACATAGGTGAGTGAAGACATGCGACATTGAATATACTGGAAGCCGCAGTTCCAAAACTCGAGCTGCGGCATTCCTACTGTGTTGAATGTGCATCAACGGGCCACCGCGTGGTGCTGCGGCGTGCCCGCCGTAACAGAAGCGTCGCGGAGTAAACCCACGATGCTGGAACAGCGGGCCGCCTTGCAGCTCCGCTACGAGGCCGAGAAGTGGGAGGTGCCACGGGGGGCATCATGGGCTGTACTACGGCCTGCGATGATGAAGCGGGCAGCGTTGCGGGCCAAACCATGGCCCGCGGCGCAACAGTTGGTCCCCATTCCGAAGCCCCGGGTTTGGCAGAAAAAAGCCAAAAAAAATAGGCTGACAAGAACAGGAGCGTGTACTGAGTTGGCATCCTCCCAAGATGTATCACTGGGAAAATATCCTTTCCAATGGATTAGGAACTGCAAGTGGTTCCGAAAGACCCAGGAATCACAGATTTCCTGGACCTTGTATCGTGAACATTATTAACCAAAACTAGAGGAGGTCGAGAAAATACCCTTTTATAAGGATCTGTAACTTAGAGTTTCCATTGTGAAGTATGGAAAACAGGGTGTATTTTCCAAGAACGTGGTAGTTGTAGACGAAAAGACACAGGGTTCACCACTTGAGTGATCTTGAAGGGTCCATAAAAGCGTGGCTTAAACTTACTAAGGGACAAAGAGTGAGGTAAAAATCTTGAGGAAAGCCAAACTTTACAATTAGCCTGGTATGATGGGGACTGACATCAAAGGATGTCAGCTGTGTCTTTCATTTTCTTTTTGGTTGCCTAAAGATTAATATGTACTTTTTGTCTGACCACTCAGAGGTGTCGGATAAAAGTGGCTGCTGCTGGAACTGAAGTAGTGTCGACAGAAAGGTCCTAGGATGGAAACCTTATAAGCAGAAAAATGGAGTAGTCTTGGAGGCACCATGGACTGTGTTGTTATAAGAATAGTCTGCTAATGGTAGATATGAGGACCAATCCCTTTAGGTAGAGTTGCAAAAGCAACTGAAGTATTGTTCTAGCCCCTGATTTAAGTATTCAGTTTGAACATTTGTCTGGGGATGAAACGCTGAGGATAAGGCTACTTCAATGTGAAGGGACTTGCAAAAGTGCTTCTAAAACCGAGATATATACTGAGGACTTCTGTCAGAGACGATGATCCATGGAAGACCATGGAGGCGGTAAATCTCCTGTATGAAGATTTTTCCAAGTTCTGTCTTGTGGATTGTTGACTGCCTTGTTATGTTGGCCTAGGCCTAGCTGCCATGCTGCTTTTCTTTGCGCACGTTACACTGAGCCAGGGCTCCCTCGCCCTTTGCTCTTGCCAAGTTCTTTTGCGCTGTCTGCATTTTCTGTCTTTCACCTTTTCTCTTGTTCGATTTGGGCTCAGACTGCACACCATGTACAAGGTCGCATAACAATGTATTTTGGTTCTTCCTGATATGGCCAGTCTCGCGCACCCAGACATAACATTAGGCGCAAAATGCCATGAAGAATTTTGTGTGCCTTTAATACTGCAGTTTACTGGCGCTTGAGACACTTGGAGGAATCCTTTCCAGTGAGAAGAGCTGTGATTGTCTGCTGATGTAGTTCTGCATCTAGAGACCGAGGTATGAGGGTTCGCTAGTCAAAGCCCAGAGGTCTTCTATTTTTATAATAAACTATCTTACTGCAAGGGGAGGGTGGTAATGTTATTTATACATTTATCCACTGAGTTATGAGATGCTTTCCCCGTTTGTATTCTATGGAATTGTAACCATGCTGCTTATATTATTCATATGCATTATGCTATTAGTACTGACACGTGTACTGTACCTTAGAGCACGTAAGTTGAAATAAACATTTTAATCTACCCAGTGTCTCTTCATACGCACCTTGTGGACAAGTACGAGTGAGTGACGAAAGAGTGTTCTTGTTTCTGCGAGTCCTGAGATAGGGATACCGTGTTCTGGGTTGTCCAATCATTGGTACTTTGGTGCTAATGGGATGCTAAGCTAGTTGGGTTGGGGTTTTGGGTGCTACGGTATATGGTAGGCGAACCACTGTATTCCGGGGTCCTATTATCCTGTGCATAGCTCTGTGTATGTGCAGAAACCCTATGACATGGCGCGGCCAACGTGGGGCTGCTTATCTGCGAGACGCTTGAGTAAGTACTTGTGCTTGTCCACAAAACCCTCACGTACGCTTCCGGAGGCGTAAGTGACGGTGATACCTCCTATATTGAACGTTTTATAGGTTCTTTCAAGCTTGATGTTATTAAAAAAGGTTTTTTAACTAACCCATTTTGTGCTCCCTGTTAGGTTGTCGAATATAACTGTTTAGTCATGGCTGGTGTGGCGATAGCTGCACATAGCCGGGGACCACTCCGAGAACACTTAGGTGTGTACGGAGTGCCCGATGCTGGGGTCGAGTTGGTCTTTGTGGTTCAAGCCGATCCGGCTTATCACTTTGAAGTGTTTTACACTTGGATCACTTTTGCGGCGGTGGATGCAGGTGATAAACTGTTTCATGAATATAAACCCACCGCTATTCCTGCTGTCTATCGACCCTATACTAATCTTGAAGTGCCTCTCACGGCTTGGCAGCACCGTGTTTGGTTTAATGGCGCCCTCCCACAACCAACTACCGCAGTTCGTTTAGGCCCCTTATCCATTGGGGGGCCACTTGGCCTGTATTGGCCGGGTATACCCCGCATCCAAATTATCTGGCATTACCGATTGCGGATCTGCGCACTATGCATACCGAACTAGTGCGAGTGCATCGAGCCTTAGTAACATACGTTACAGGTAGCCTCCATGGAGCTGCTCCTGTAGTCGCTGGCCAACCAGCTATTGCAGCTGGAGTGACCATAAGTCCTGTCATGGTAAATTCTGTGATGGGCAAACGTCCACAAAATAAGGACGATTATCCTTACTGGCTTGCAGAAAAGTTCGATCAGATAGAAGCAGTGTTTCCACATACATCCCCAGTGGACAAACACCGCATCCTTACGATAAGTTTGCCAAAAGACTTAATCCCCGAGTTGACAGCATGTGAAAACTGGGGTAAGGTATTCGCAGCAGTATATTCAAAATGTTTTGGTACGCCTTCCATGACGGTTCTACCCTCTGTAATTAAAAAAGTACAGGATGAACACGGCCCTGAAGCGGCTGTGGAATTAGGGATGAGACTAGTGGGAGTGTTTGATGTAGTAGCTGAACTGATCCTTGGAAATGTCAAGGGCGATGCTATGAACTTTCAAGTAGCGAATGCTTTGGCTTTGGTCCCAGAGTTGGACAGGCCCCGCGAATTACCGAAAATTATTGCCCAGGCTTACAAAACAATTGGAAGAAATAGCCTAGGCAACAAGCCTTTTGTAAAAACGCAAACCCAATCGCAACCACAAGTTACGCAAACTAAAAATACGTCTGAGAAAGATGATAGACCAGTCTTCACTAAAAAGAGTTGGAGACAGAAAAAACAGGGTAAGCAACAAAAGAAGCCGGGGTCGAGAGGCGCTTCCCCAGTTTCGGTTTCTTCTGAACGTACTTATGATTTACGTGATAGGTCGAGAATTAAATCACCAGAAAGGTTTCAGAGCTCTGATACGCGTTCTCCTCGTTCTTCACAGGCCCAGACGTCGTCACAGACTGGTGGAGGAGAACGGCAAGATAGAGGAAGGGGCCGAGAGGCTCCCCAGGAGCGAGACCAACCTCGACAACAAGTCAGAGGGAAAGCAGAAGACTTTCACCATTCTCGACCGCAATTTCAGAAGAAAAAGTTGCCGCTGTAACAGCGAAATATGCCACAGACCGTGAGAACGAGACTCCTGAATTGGACGTGGGCAGTGACCCTCCTAGACAGCGCCGCGGAAGTTACCATAGTGCGGGAGGCGCTACGTCCTCATATGGAGGCGACAGCAACTGAAACATTCGTTACTGTAGAGACAGCTGACACCAGAGTGGCACCCCCTGACAGACTTTACAACATAGTCATCCAAATCGAAGGTGATATACCGCGTGAAATAAAAGGGATTTTTTGGGAAAATCTAACCTCTTCATATGACATTTTGTTAGCAGAGGTGGATTGGCCACCCCCATTCGTTCTCGCTGCACATAAAGGAGAGGAGGTAATCCTTCCAAGCTTTTCACGGCATGTCCCAAAAGACAAAGCTGAAGCACTTGCAGCTGAGTGGGCTGTGTACCTGGCTCCAGCGTTATACCGCAACCATGTGGGATGGGATGTAGAATCACCTCCCCATGCAATACCTTTGCGGTCACTACCGCAGCCACAACCCCAATATCCCATCAAACGGCAGGCAAAAGGCCCCGTCTTCGAAATTCTGACACAGTTGGAATATCAGGGAGTAATTGAACCATGCGTATCACCTATGAACAATCCCCTTTTCGTGGTTTCTAAACCCGATGGATCGTACCGCTTAGTTTTGGATTACCGGCATTTAAATTCTCATTGTCGGAACTTTGCGGTGCAGAATACACACAGTTCTGCGCTTGTAGACAGTCTTGTTCGTAAAAAATACAAAACGACACTTGACCTTTCAAACGGTTTCTACACGCATAACCTAGCCCCGGAGAGTGGCCAATGGACCGCATTCACATCCGGTGGTAAATTATTCCAGTTCCGGCGTTTACCCATGGGCTACAAGAATAGTCCGGGTGTATTCGCCGCCCGTGTTGTCTCTTTGCTAGACAGCATCGACCAAGATGCATGTTCGTACGTTGATGACATTTATCTGACAGACGACAAATTATTTCCGCATCTGTCCCGTGTGGACCGCATTATTCTTGAATTTGCGGAGCAGGGTTACAAATTTAACTTTGCTAAGTCACACATTGCTGAATTTACCGTTCTGTTTTTGGGCTATGAGCTCAATAACGAAGGTAAGGGCTTAGCCCCCATTTCTTGGAAAAATGTGCACATTTGTGCCCCCCAAATACTCTGAAGAAACTTCAGTCTTTGCTGGGTTTCCTGAATTTCGGGCGGACTTACATTCCCGAATATGCCCAGCGTATCAAGCCTTTGTATGCTTTGATACAACCTACTTATTCAAGGTCTTGCTGGCTGCCTGAGCATACCTCAATTCTGCAGTCTTTGCAGACAGACCTTTTGGAGTCTAAATATCTTTTGACTCGTGATAACCACACAAACCTGGTGATTAGAATAATTCCGGGGGCGGTGGGATTCACGTACTTAACCTTTAATGAAGGTGATACAGTGCCCATCGCATACAAGTCACATCTGTACACTTCAGCTGAATTGCGCTTTACATCTGTCGAAAAAGTTCTAACTGCAGTGCAAATGGCGATTCTAAAAGAACGCGCACTGGCACAGGGAAAGCGAATTCTGGTGGTAACACCCTGTCCTGCCCTAGAGGCAGTAACAAAGGCAAGTGTACCGAACTCAAAAGCAATGCATCCCCGTTGGATACAATGGGCTACATCCTTGACGTCTTCGGACATCACTTTTATTTTCGATTCTTCTCTTCAGACTCAGGAGTTCTTACAGTATGAATTCGTTCATCCTCCTCCTCTGTTTTTATTGCCGCTTGAGGATTACAAATGTGTGATCTACACCGATGGTTCGGCGCAACCGGCCACTGGGTCCAAGCACGCTTATTCAGCTGCATGTGCTATTGTTGCGGGTTCCTTTGTAGATGGAACGTTCAAATCCTCTGTAGTGCACACTCGCACACTTGGAGATAGTACCGCACAATTGGCCGAGCTACATGCATTGCTACTTGCGCTTGAGTTCGCTTCTCAGGATGAGACCACTCTTATTGTATGTGATTCTTTCTACTGTGTACAATCTTACAATGACAATCTGTTTTTCTGGTCGAAAAATGACTATAAGGACGCAAAAGGGAGCACAATTAAGCATAAGATGCTTTGGGTTCGAGTGGCGGAATTGCAACAACGTCTGCCCCTCACACAGGTGGTTCACACCTTAGGCCATCAGCGGGTGGGCGCACACGCTATTGGTAACGATCTGGCAGATGAAGCTGCCCGTTCAGCAGTAGTCACGTGTTCAGTAGCAGCGGTTACCAGGTCCATGTCTAAAATTGACTCTGTTATTCTAGCAGCTATTGCTGCAACCAAGGAAGGTGATAAATACCCTACAGGTTTTCCTTCCAAGTATTCTTACAAGTTAAGTCCCGAACAGGTTCCTTATGTAACAATACCTGACGTTGGAGATCGGCTGATCCCCAACGCGGACCGCAGGAGTGCCTTGATATCTGCTGCACACGAAGGCATGGCTTCTGCCCATGCTGGTGTGTCAGCTACGGTATCCATCTTGCAGCAGCATTATTGGTGGCGTGGGTTGTATAAAGACACCCGTGCTTTTGTGCTTTCTTGCGACGTTTGTCAACAGATTAAGCCTTCCACGGTAACACGTCCACCACAGACCTCGCTCTGCATTGCTAACAGACCCTTTGGGTGTGTTTACTTGGATCACTGCGGTCCATTCTCATCAGACACTGCCTATAAATACATCTTAGTAGCAGTGGACTCGTGCACACGGTTCCTCTGGGTCTGGCCACAACGTAGTGCTGACGCTCGAAATGTGATCAGGGATTTGCGTGTCTTTGTGGGAATTTTCGCATGCGGCACCTTCCATTCGGACCAAGGTCCAGCGTTTGCCTCTAGGGCTTACAAGGATGCAATGGCGTCGCTTGGGGTGCGGGTGAAATTTTCGTCTCCGTATAGGCCTGAGGGCAATTCTATCGTTGAACGAATGAACCGTGACTTAAAGCAATCCTTAACAGCTAGAGTTATAGGTACTGGCAGGAACTGGCTGGCCCACTTGTATACCGTTCAGCGTGCACTTAATAATCTCCCTAGAAGACCTCTGGGTGGGCGGACCCCATACGAAATGCTCTTTGGCATAAGAATGTTTGTGCCTGACCTTGAGGGTCCAGACATCGCGGCGCAATCCGCCAAGTTTGATGTAGATAACCATTCTGCTATGTTACAGGACTTACAAGAAGCCCGAGACAAACTTGCAACTACACATTTGCCTTCAGCCACAGATCCTGCGTTGCAGATTCCGGTAGCCGGCTGGCTTCCAAAGGTTGGAGAACTGGTTCGAGAGAAGGTTGAAAACAAAAAAGAATTCGGCCCCTCTTTTCGTGCACCGGTTCCAGTTCTGGGCTTGAAGGGAACACGTACCGTCATTTTACCACCGCTTCCTGGTCGCAAGGAGAACAGATACATCTCAGTGGAAAATGTCAAGCTACAGCGTCTGGCCGATCCTGAATAGTGTCACACCAGCGGTCTCTTGTCCTGCCATTTATCGGACATATGTTCGTGGCCCATCTACACGAACGGTCGCTGATGCTGTAATTGAGATGGTTGATTTGCCTGAATCCTCTCCTTTGCCTGAAACTATAATTGATCCCCAACTCTCCACCAACATCGACGAGGACGAGTATACCTATCCTGCATCTGAATCGGTGGCACATCAACCAACAACGCCACTTGGCCCGACTCGTTATTCCTTTGATTCGGATTCCACCTCTTCAAAAGTCCCATCCAAGTTCAGTATTTTTGTATCCTGGTTTAGAGACAATTTTTTAATTCCACCCTGGACATACATCTGGTTGGTACTTTTCTTGATTTTTTTGTTCATGTCCATTGGCTTTGTCACAGTGTTTTTTCTACTAATCAATGGTCACTATTTACCTGAACGCTCTGCTGTGGACTATGTTGCTGGAACTTTGGCTCCTCATTCCTCGTCTCACATCATGAAGCGTGACCACACATTTGTGAACATTTCAGCTTTTCCGGTTGCTGATGGCATCGTATGGGATGCGGTGAACTTTCAAATCCATGGTCCGACAGAAATTATTAATGTACCTAATGTCCTTCGTGTTTCTATGGGTGATGTAGTAAAAAATAATATTCATTCTGATGATTGGGATGTGCATGCCGTTGAAGCATTGTTTGCCGATTTAAAATATTATGCATCTTTTAATGCTGAAGATTTATATATGAACTCTGCGAATTATGCCGATTTGTATTGTTACCAACATTGGGGTAATCATTTTCTCCATAAGCCAAGTGCTCTGCGTAGTTCTGTTAATTACACCCAATGGGAACATTGTCCAAACCCCTTGCCAGGTAGCTCACAAACTCTTCGAAATAAGTTTACTTATTTTACTGATTTTAATCGGTCAAACCCTGCATCCTATTATTTTAGACTTAATACCACATCAACTCAGAAAGTTATGTTAACACACACCAAATTGCTTTATTCGGGTTCCTTTTTGAGTGCCCTAGCTGTGGGTGGTTTTGAGTACTGGGAGGACACGGTAGATTTGAAATCCATTTGGGGCTCCAAGCCATGGCAGGTACAAGGAACCGAGGCATTGCATCGTGCTTGCCTCATCCCTACCCAAATTATGTTCCTAAATGCTTCCATCTATCAGACTACGTGTTGGGGCTTAGCTACCACTAAACAATTGAATTCGCCCTCAATTCCATCCCTGTCGAGTTTTCCCAATGAAAGCTCACGATTTAACCTGTCCCTGACGACCCTGCAGGCTCTGTTACAGAATAATTCGTTTAATGTTTCCGAACTGGATCAGTCACCCTGGTTGGTATGGCCTATATCATCTAATGCATGCCAAATGCGTTTTCACGACTCAGGTACTGGCTACACACAGGATAGGCCTGATCCGAGATTTACTGCTTCCCGTACTGTCACTACATATTCTGTTGGTAAATTATGCAAACAGTGGCTGCAACATTCGTCCCTTGATTCTGTTAAACAACATTTGTCCCACCTTTCAGGCAATATTGATCTGTCCGACTTTGTTTTGGGACCTCGTGGTCCCCGACCTAAGAGATTCATTTATGAAACGTATAATGAACTCTGGAAGCTGTCACAAATTGAAGCTGCTTCCCGTCTTCGGGAAATAGATCAAGCAAATTTGGAAAAGGTGCTTGCTGTTGTTGACAATAGTATTAATACCCTGTCTTCTCGCATTTACACTTTAGAGAATATTGTGTCCTCTGTTGTTGATATTGTACAAGATGATGTTTCTGTGTTATATCATGGTCAGAATCAATTGCGCTCAGTTATGCAGTTTGCGTGGACTTTACAAACGCTCAAGTTAGGTAAAGTTCCGTGGCATTTTTTGAACACCTCTGCCTTGTTTCTGCCTTTTAATTTAACTGACAAACAGCAATTTATGTCCATGAAAGATGCAACTTACACTCTATTACATATCGAAAAGGTGGATCCTTTACCGTTCTCTGTTGCGGAACTCGATTCTGCTGTGTGGCTAGTTCATGGGGTTATCGCTTTACCTTTTTCCTTATTTGAATTTGACTCGTGCATGAAACATTATCCTGTGGGCCGTTACCAGCCCTTGGGCAGTGCTTTCCTGCATGAACTCTGGTCCTTGCCTTTCATGTATAAATGCCTTCGGGACGGCAAGGAAGTCTTTCTCACGGGGGAGTCCTGCGACTCGACTATGGGTCATTCGCTTATTTGTAAACACATTAAATTGCATGGCTCATGTAGCGTTTCCGCTCCTAATCTTGCTTGTGTGCTGAAAGGTATTCCTGCTCCTGTTATTTCTCCTACTTTCACTCTCCTTTCCAATGGTAGTTATTTACTTTTAAATAACGAAAACTGTTGTGGCCTGCAGGCTGGCATTCCTTACATTGTAACAGTTTCGCACAGGGTTGTCTGCTGCAAAAATGTGCTTTTTCCTCCCCCTCATGGCAAGGTTGATATCTCTATTTGGCCTTCCATCCCTACCATGGAGGCAGATTTCAATAGACTGAGCAGAATAAAGGCACTATTATTGAACGAGGAAGTTATGCTCACGTCCGCCCGGGAGACATTCATTCTCCAGGTGGCGAGTACCCACAGTGAAATACAGGCCCTTTTGAACACTAATCTCCCCCAACATTTTGGGGAGTTTATTCATCGTATTTTTAACGCATCTAACACTGAGGGTCTGGTACACTTTTTTAAGGTCGTGGGGTCTGGTTTGGTGTCCTCCTTCCAAACTATTTTTGGTGTCATCCCGGCATTTATTCATTCTATTTTTTCCAGCGTCTTTGGCGGTTTCCCGTTGATCATCGCTTTGGCGGCTGGTGTCCTGCTATTAATTTGTTTTCTGCGCAATGGCTGCTCCCCGATGGGACCTGCTCGATCCGGAACGCCTCCAGCTGCTCCGTGAGCGCCTTTTGGCTGGTTTTGGTGTCTTGCCATTGGCGACACTGAGTGTGTCATATACTCTTTCTTTTCGCTTTGCGTATTTCACTTGCGTGCAACCTGTAATGACTTGTATCCGCTGTCCTTTCACCTGGACTTTGGATTATTGCCTCTCCAATTCGTCATTGTCTGTTCCGGATTTTGTTCAGTTGATGGGTCCCTTAGAGGCCCATGAGCAGGACTGTTCCGTTGCCGGCTGTATGGCGCGTGCGGCTGCACTGGGGATTTTGGCGCAATGGGATATCTGGGCGGCTGCCCAGGATCTCCTACAACGAGGCTGTTTCGATTATCACGCAAGTTGTCCCGCATTGCTTTTGGATGCTCCCTCTGCTGAGGAGCATTCCTGCTCTTTTGATCTCATGGATTGGATGGCATCTATGTTTTTTGACGGTTCCAATGATGTCCTCTTGGAGGGTATGGCTTTTTTCTGCACTTACACTTTCATGGATTGACTTGTCCTTCGCCGTTTGGGCGCTCCCTGTGCTCTGCTGGATGTGTTTTTCTCTATTGGACCTCTGTCTTGGCCGCCGGACTGACCAGGGGAGGGTGTCTTGTGGATTGTTGACTGCCTTGTTATGTTGGCCTAGGCCTAGCTGCCATGCTGCTTTTCTTTGCGCACGTTACACTGAGCCAGGGCTCCCTCGCCCTTTGCTCTTGCCAAGTTCTTTTGCGCTGTCTGCATTTTCTGTCTTTCACCTTTTCTCTTGTTCGATTTGGGCTCAGACTGCACACCATGTACAAGGTCGCATAACAATGTATTTCGGTTCTTCCTGATATGGCCAGTCTCGCGCACCCAGACATAACATTAGGCGCAAAATGCCATGAAGAATTTTGTGTGCCTTTAATACTGCAGTTTACTGGCGCTTGAGACACTTGGAGGAATCCTTTCCAGTGAGAAGAGCTGTGATTGTCTGCTGATGTAGTTCTGCATCTAGAGACCGAGGTATGAGGGTTCGCTAGTCAAAGCCCAGAGGTCTTCTATTTTTATAATAAACTATCTTACTGCAAGGGGAGGGTGGTAATGTTATTTATACATTTATCCACTGAGTTATGAGATGCTTTCCCCGTTTGTATTCTATGGAATTGTAACCATGCTGCTTATATTATTCATATGCATTATGCTATTAGTACTGACACGTGTACTGTACCTTAGAGCACGTAAGTTGAAATAAACATTTTAATCTACCCAGTGTCTCTTCATACGCACCTTGTGGACAAGTACGAGTGAGTGACGAAAGAGTGTTCTTGTTTCTGCGAGTCCTGAGATAGGGATACCGTGTTCTGGGTTGTCCAATCATTGGTACTTTGGTGCTAATGGGATGCTAAGCTAGTTGGGTTGGGGTTTTGGGTGCTACGGTATATGGTAGGCGAACCACTGTATTCCGGGGTCCTATTATCCTGTGCATAGCTCTGTGTATGTGCAGAAACCCTATGACAGTTCCTTTGCGGTAGGTAGTTTTCTTAAAGCAGTGAAATGTGCCATTTTGGAGAAATAGTCTACTGTCACCATAATGACTTGGTTACCTGCAGAAGGAGGCAGAGAGGAAATGAAATCAGTGGATACGGTATGCCATGGTGCCTGTGGAACAGGTAGGGGCTGGAGCAACCTCACCGGTTTAGTGCGAGGTGTCTTGGCTTGGGCACAGACAGGACAGATAGGTCTCTGTATCTTTTCTTATCGATAGCCACCAAAAAGAGCCAAGTAATAACTCTAGAGTATTTTTAAAACCACGATGACCAGCAACGGGGGAATCATGCCACATCTGTAAAGCTTCAAGTTGTACCCTTTGGGTTGGGAGGAATAATGCTCTACCATAGTAATATTATCTATCTTGTCACTTAACCTGGTCACTCAACTTTTTCCACTCTTCTTGGTTTAGGGATGTATACACTGACTGGACTCTATCTAGGAATGATTGAACAGTGCCAATGATTCGTTGTGGCTCGAATATGTTTTGCTGTGGGAGCGTTGGGCCTTCCGGATAACGATGGGAGAAGGCGTCTGCCAGACTATTCTGAGACCCTGGTATGTAAGTAATGGTAAAGTCGTACTTGTTAAAAAAAGTAAGCCCACCGGGCCTGACTACTATTCTGACACTGAATACTATGAAGACATTGTAGATTCCTATGATCAGTTCTGATTTCGAACGGCTCCTTGGTACCCATTAAGAACTGTTTCCATTCACGAAAGGCTAACTTCATGGTTAATTGCTCTCACTCAAGAACCGAGTAGTTTCTCTCGGAGTCTGACAGGACGTGTGACATGTAAAAAACACGATGTTCCAGCCCATCATCTTCTTGTTGTTGGAGGAGTACAGCACCTACTGCTCTGTCTGAAGCATCTGTTTTTACAAAAAAAATACTCGTATCAGGATGACGCAAAACAGGAGCTTGAGTGAATGCCCGTTTCAAAGACTGAAAGGCTTTTTCAGCGGCTTTGGTCTATTTGAACCCCTGTCGGAGAATTTCCTTCTTTAGGCTTTGGGAGATGTAACTTTTTCGGTGAGCAAAATTATCTATAAATTGGCGATAAAAATGTGTTAAGCCTAGGAAACATTGGGTTTCTTTGATGGTTGAAGGTGACGGCCAATCTAAAATAGCTTTTACTTTTTGTGGATCCATGGCAATTCCAGTCTTGTTGACCCGGTAACCCAAATATTCCACTTCAGATTTGTTGAACTCTCACTTTTCAGGTTTACAGAAAAGACTGTTTTGACGTAGTCTTTCCAGGACTTGAGCAACGTGTACGTGATGCAACTCAGGAGTAGCAGAATAAACCAGAACATCTAAGTATATCACAACAATCTGGTTTAAGAGATCCAAGAACACGTTATCCATGAATCTTTGAAAGATAAAAGGAGCATTGGTTAGGCCAAAGGGCATGACGCGATACTCAAATTGGCCCAAGGGCGTTCTGAATGAGGTTTTCCACTCATCTCCTTCTTTGATTCAAAGGAGATAAGCGCCCGAAGGTCTAATTTAGTGAATACTTGTGCCCCTCTGACAGACTCCAAGATGTCCTTAATCAAGGGCATTGGATAGTGATCCTTTATAGTGACCTTATTCAGACCCCTAAAGTCTATGCATGGCTGTAGGTCTTTAGTCTTGTTTGACACGAAGAAGAGGGGTGCCCCAGCAGGTGATGAGGACCGAGTAATCAAACCACTCTGAAGGTTTTCTTCGAGGTATTGTCTGAGGGCTTCTTTCTTAGGTTCCGTGAGAGAGTATACTCTTCCAAATGGTACTGTTGCGCCTGGTTCTAGAGGAATAGCACAATCAAACTCCCTATGAAGGGGCAGTATCATGTTTTTCGGTTTCTGAAAAACATCCCCATATATCTGATAGTGGCTAGTTACACCTTGGATCATATTAAAGGAGATACAATCATCTCTTCTCAACATAGGCATTTCTTTTGGGGACCAGTATTCCTCAGTAGGATAACAGAATTGTTGGCAAAAATGTGACGATAAGGAAATAGTTCTAGTTTCCCAGTTGATGTAAGGATTATGTATGATCAGCCTGAGTATTCCTAAAATCATGATATGATTGGGTGAGGCAATCAGGTCAAAGAGCAAGTACTCTTGGTGTCTTCCAAAAGTCAGTTGCAGTGACGGCGTCATTTCTTTGACTGGGCAGGAACCAAGAGGAGATCCATCCACTGTATGTACTTGTTCAGGGGTCTCCTTCGGAATACAACATATTTGTCTCTCTGTAGCCCATCTTTCATCCAAATACATTCCGCTGGCACTGCAGTCTAATAGTGCCAGTACACTTTGTTTTGTACCATCAGGCAACCGTAGCAAAATAGGTAGGAGAAAAAGAGAATTTGAGGTTTCTTTCGAAGTGCAGATTAAAGGTAATCCAGACCATCCCTTCCTCTCCCTTCTTACAGAGGACAGGATCTGGCGTTTCCTGACTGCCTCGATGGACAGGTAAGGCAATTAAGAATCATATGACCAGAAACACCACAATATAGGCACAGTCCTTGTTTTCTTCTGTAGTCTTGTTCGGCTTGGGACAGTGGTCCTCTGGTCAGACTAATTTGCATTGGTTCTACTCCTGTTGAAGGAAGTGGTACAGGGCCTACCGTTCTGTGAGCACTAGGTTGTGTCATTCCTGTGTGTTGGACACGTGATTTTCGTCTCTCCAATCGACATTCATTAAGACGATGTTCAACTGACAACGCTAAATCCATTAACCTAGTCATAGTTTCTGCACGAGGAGAATGCACCAATTCATCTTTAATTTCTTCTCGCAGACATCTGCGAAAAAGGGTGACTAATGTTCGTTCCACCCAAGTGGCCTCGGCAGCCAGTTGTCTGAAACGTGTGATGTATTGCAAGACATCCTGGTTCCCCTGTTGAATATCACACAGGGCTTCTTCTGCTGATGTCTCCAAGCAGGGTCTTTCAAACATTTGTTTAAAGGCAGCAAGAAAAGACATATAATTTGACAACCGAGGATCTTCTGTGGCTACCAAGGGTGCTGCCCATGCCAATGCAGGACCGGACAAGGCGCTAATCAGATATCCAGCCTTAGTTCTGTCCAATGTGAATTGGGTTGGACAGAAGGCAAAAAATACTGTTAAAGAATCCAGAAATTCTTCCAACTTATTCGGATCTCCGAAATAACGAGGAGTGGTGGTAGAGACTATGCGCACATCAGACGTCTTAGCCGCTAACACTAGGCGCAATGCTAAATTTTCCTCACGTAGTTGTAATTCTTGGGCTTGCTGTTGAACAGTATGCACTAGGGCCTGTAACGCTTCTACTGATCTTACAGGTGGTGATACTTGAGGAACATCCATGGCATCAGGACTAAGACGGGTTGTTGGGTATTGCAATCTGTCATGTTTTGAACTTTTCTTACCAGTCTTGGCGTGTTGAAGTGATTCCCGATTTCGGTTTATGAAGGTCCTGGTCTCTCTGAGGTAAGGGTGACCCTTACCGGTAGCCACGGCGCTGCCGACAATAAAAAGCCAGAGCAGACCGTGTCTTCCAGAAGGAGTTCCAAGAAGAAAAAACCCAGTAGGGAACAACCTTTGATGAGGGCAGAGACTCCAGGAAAGGGACGGAAGCAAAGTACCCACAGGCAGGGGCAAACACCAGTAAGGAATGAAGAATTGTAGACAAGAATTCCAAACAGGACAAAGTTTCAAGGAATCCAAACAGGAGCTGGGAGCGCCAACAGGAAGCAAGAGTACACAAAGCAGGAGTAAAGGACGCCAACAGGAGCGAGGACACACCAACAGGAGCAAGGAGTGTTGCAACACAAGGAAATGAAGAATCCACCCCTTAAATACCCATAGGCAGGAAGTGACGTAACAGGAAATAAGCAATTGCCATCTTGGATAGGGAAAAGAAAATGTAAGGAATAGGAAAGGTCGCCATTTTGGAATGGTAAAACAAAACCATTCCCAAGGCCCTCTGAGAAACAGAACTAAAGAATCATAGGAAGAAGAAGGTAACAAGATGTCCCCAAGAGAAGAAACAGAACTCAGGAAAAATGTGCAAAACATAGGTGAGTGAAGACATGCCCCATACAATATGCTGGAAGCCGCAGTTCCAAAACTCGAGCTGCGGCATACCTACTGTGTTGAATGTGCATCAACGGGCCACAGCGTGGTGCTGCGGTGTGCCTGACGTAACATAAGCGTTGCGCAGTGTACCTGTGATGCTGGAACAGCGGGCCGCCATGGAGCACCGATAAGCGCCCGGGAGGTGCCGCAGGGGGGCGTCATGGGCTGTACTGTGGCTCGCGGTGATGAAGCGGGCAGCGTTGCGGGCCGAACCATGGCCCGTGGCGCAACAGTAGGTCCCCCTCCCAAAGCCCCAGGTTTGGGAGAAAAAAGCCGAAAAAAATAGGCAGAAAAGAATAGTAACGTGTACCGAGTCGGCATCCTCCCAAGATCTATCACCGGGAGGATATCCTTTCCAATGGATTAGGAACTGCAAGTGGTTCCAAAAGAACCGGGAATCACAGATTTCCTGGACCTCATATTCGGAGATATTCTTAACCAAAACTGGGGGAGGTCAAGAAAAGACCCTTTTATAAGGATCTGTAACATAGGGTGTCAATTGTGAAGTATGGAAAACAGGGTGTATTTTCCAAGAACATGGTAGTTGTAGACGAAAAGACACAGGGTTCACCACCTGAGTGATCTTGAAGGGTCCATAAAATCGTGGCTTAAACTTACTAAGGGACAAACAGTGAGGTAAAAATCTTGAGGAAAGCAAGACTTTACAATTAACCTGGTATGATGGGGACTGACATTGAAGGATGTCAGCTGTGTCTTTATTTTCTTTTTGGCTGCCTGAAGATTAATATGTACTTTTTGTCTGACCACTCAGAGGTGTCGGATAAAAGTGGCTGCTGCTGGAACTGAAGTTATAAAACTGACAGAAAGATCCTAGGATGGAAACCTCATAAGCAGAAAAATGGAGTAGTCTTGGAGGCACTATGGACTGTGTTGTTATAAGAATAGTCTGCTAACAGTAGATATGAGGACCAATCACTTTGGGTAGAGTTGCAAAAGCAACTGAAGTATTGTTCTAGCCCCTGAATTAAGCGTTCAGTTTGACCATTTGTCTGGGGATGAAACCGTGAGGATAAGGCTACTTCAATGCGAAGGGACTTGCAAAAGCGTTTCTAAAACCGAGATATATACTGAGGACCTCTGTCAGAGACGATGATCCATGGAAGAACATGGAGGCGGTAAATCTCCCGTATGAAGAGTTTTCCAAGTTCCTTTGCGGTAGGTAGTTTTCTGAAAGCAGTGAAATGTGCCATATTGGAGAAAGAGTCTACTGTCACCATAATGACTTGGTTACCTGCAGAAGGAGGCAGAGAGGAAATAAAATCAGTGGATACGGAATGCCATGGTGCCTGTAGAACAGGTAGGGGCTGGAGCAACCCCACCGGTTCAGTATGAGGTGTCTTGGCTTGGGCACAGACAGCAGGACACATAGGTCTCTGTATCTTTTCTTATCGATGGCCACCAAAAAGAGCGAAGTAATAACTCTAGAGTATTTTTAAAACCACGATGACCAGCAACAGGAGAATCATGACACATCTGTAAAGCTTCAAGTTGTACCCTTTGATTTGGGAGGAATAATGCTCTACCATAGTAATATTATCTATCTTGTCGCTTAACCTGGTCACTCAAATTCTTCACTCTCCTTGGTTTAGGGATGCATACACTGACTGGAATCTATCTAGGCATGATTGAA
Source organism: Calotriton arnoldi (assembly GCA_963921515.1). Classification (NCBI taxonomy): domain Eukaryota; kingdom Metazoa; phylum Chordata; class Amphibia; order Caudata; family Salamandridae; genus Calotriton; species Calotriton arnoldi. The sequence goes on from CAWUFW010001246.1 coordinate 2,020,948, forward strand.
CCTTGCCAATGGTTCATTGTGGCTTGAATATGTTTTGTTGTGGGAGCGTTGGGCCTTCCGGATAACGACGGGACAAGGCGTCTGCTTGACTGTTCTGAGACCCTGGTATGTCTAAGACGGGTTTTTGGGCACTGCAATCTGTCACGTTTGAACTTTTCTTACCAGTCTTGGCGTGTTGGAGGGATTCCCGACTTCGGTTTATGACGGTCCTGGTCTCTCCGAGGTAAGGGCGACCCTTTCCTGTAGCCACGGTGCTGCTGACAATGAAAAGCCAGAGCAGACCGTGCCTTCCAGAAGGAGTTCCAAGAGCAAAACACCCCTTAGGGAACAACCTCTGATGAGGGCGGAGACTCCAGGAAAGGAAAGGAAGGAAAGAAAGCACAGGCAAGGGCAAACACCAGTAAGTAATGAAGAATTGTAGGCAAGAATTCCAAAGAGGAGTAGAAGGTTTCAAGGAATCCAAACAGGAGCTGGGAGCGCCAACAGGAAGCAAGAGTACACCAAGCAGGAGTAAAGGACGCCAACAGGAGCGAGGACACACCAGCAGGAGCAAGGAGCTTTGCAACGCAAGGAAATGAAGGATTCAGCCCCTTAAATACCCATAGGCAGGAAGCGACATAACAGGAAAAAAGCAATTGCCATCTTGGATAGGGAAAAGAAAATGTAAGGACTAGGAAAGGTTGCCATTTTGAAATGGTAAAACAAAAACCTTCCCAAGGCCCTCTGGGAAACAGGAATGAGGAATCATGGTAAGAAGAAGGTAACAAGATGGCCCCAAGAGAAGAAACAGAACTCAGGAATATGTGCCAAACAAAGGTGAGTGAAGACATGCCCCATAGAATATACTGGAAGCTACAATTCCAAAACTGGAGCTGCGGCGTTCCTACTGTGTTGAATGTGCATCAACGGGCCACCGCCGTGTGGTGTTGCGGCGTGCCCGACTTAACATAAGCATCACGGAGTGTACCCGCGATGCTGGAACAGCGAGCCGCCATGCAGCACTGCAATGTGTCCAAGAAGACGGCGGCGTCGCGGGGGGCTTCGCAGGCTGCACTGCGCCCCGATGTGATGAAGAGGGCAGCATCTCAAGCTGAACCATGGTCCGTGGCACAACAGAATTACGCAAAAGCAAAGACATAAAGACGAGAGAAGAATGGGCCATTGTCATGGTTCTGGTGAGGGCTTGGCGCTCCCCGAGTGACTGCGGTGTGCATGCTCCTACAAACACTATGGAAGCCGGATTGCCTTACTTCCGCCTAACATGCAGTTAGCAGTCTAGTTTCCGCTACCGGAAACCTCCTCCACAACTTCCAGCGCATCCGGGGGAAACCGCATAACTTCCTCGGTTTCCTCCCAGCTCGGCGCTTCGAATTAATGTTGTAGCCGACTTCGGATGCCTGAACCTGCCTCATCCGCTGTAAAGGTATTTCCGAGTCCGCGCAGGAGCGCTTGTTTAGTTCCTACCTACCCTGATCATACTCCTGTTTCCCGCTGCCAAGTGCGCCCAGTCTTCTTATTTGGGTTTTCTACTGAGAGATTTCACCGCGCAGGAGCGCTTGTTTCTAGAGTTTCTGATTTCCGCGCTGGAGCGCTTTTTGTTTGGGATTTTGTTTTGCTGCGCAAGAGCGCTTTGTTTTGTTTGTGGGATTGTGTCTTGGAGCGCAGGAGCGCTTGCCTTGGAGTAACACATCACCGCGCAGGAGCGCTTTGGGTTTGCATTGCACTTCATCGAACAGGAGCACAAAGTGTTACATGTGCTTACCCGCGCTGGTGCGCTGAATCTCTTTTCTGTTTCTTCTGATGACTTCTTGTTTTATGTGCTTCTATTAGCAAGGTGATTACCGGTTCTGAATGTGTGTGTATGAGGAGGGGTGGGTTTGTCTATGCCTATAGTAACCTGGTGTCCCCTTCTCTTCCCTAACCCAGACGGTGCTTCATCGAACGGTCCCCAGAGTGAGAGAGGTCCATTACTCGAACTTCTGAACACCATCCCCGTCATCTCTAGCTTCCTTCCCCGATCCCATTACCATCCTGGTTAGTGTTCACTTCCCTACTAGGGTAAGGTGGGAACGGTGACGGTTGCTCATTTCGTCTCTGCGAGAATACTTCACAAGCAGAAGGTAAGACTTGTGGGGTACCCGACAGAATTCGAAGCCCAAGAGATATCTCCCGCCCGGACGACATGAGCAATCCCGAGGTCACCCTGCAGGATATAGCGGCCATGCTTACTAGCATACAGGCGGAAAACCACAGCTTACGCCATGACATGACGGTCTTACAGGACCAGGTGGCGGCTGGGGTAACGGGTCCTTGGGGCCCGTCTCCTACGTCCAGGGTTCGGCGGGAGGGGTTACTGCGGCCCCCCTTGTTCACATTTGGGAGCGCTCCCTCTTCTCAGGAGAATGCCATACAGGTAATAGCCCCACACCCCGTACAATTAGCACCACCCGAACGCTTTCATGGCGAAAGCGCCAAATATAGCATATTTCTTCATCAGTACCAACTACACTTTATGGCCCGAGCGACTGCTTTCCCGGACGACGCATCTAAGGTTGCCTTCATCTTGTCCTATATGGGAGGTGATGCCGCCCTGTGGTCCATTTCCTTGGTGGAGAACGACGATCCCATGCTTTACAACCTCCCAGTATTCAAAGAAACAATGCAACGGATGTTCGCCCGTCACACCTTTGTCCAAGCCGCAGATAATGAACTGCTCAGTTTGAAACAAGGCAACATGGACCTCCTTCATTACATCACTACCTTCAATAGACTAGTTATTGAAGCCCGTTGGCCTGAAAACAAGAAGGTGTCCGTGTTCTATAGGGGGCTACGCGACGAGCTGAAGGACCTGATATCACAGATGTCCGAACCGCCAGAAGAAATAGGACCATTCATCGATCTGGTGGTGAAAGTGAACTACAGGATACAGGAGCGGAAGACCGAGAAAACCAAAGGAGGAGGAGATAACCGGTTCTTGGCCATCAAAGAAAGAACCAAGGAAGAACCAGCTCAATCCTGTGATATGCCGGAACCTATGCAAATAGGCGGCGTTCGGGGACCCCTTACCATCGAAGAAAGAGAGAAAAGGAGGAAGCAGAATCAGTGCTTGTACTGCGGCAAGAATGGGCACTTCGTCAGAGAATGCCCAGTAAAGCCTACCCGAGCAAGAGGAAGGAGACCTTTTGCCTTCTCCATGACCAAAGGAGACAAGTCGGGAAACGGGGAAACCCAGTAGACCGAGGGGTCCAACTACTGGGTTCTTCGTCCAGCAAGACAGCGACCCATGCCCGTTTCAGTAGCAACCATCATTTGGGCGTAGATGTAGCCTTACGAGCACAGACAGGTCAGGTATGGCAGGTAACCGCCCTCTTTGATTCTGGAGCCACCGGCAATTTTATCGATACCCAGTACATGAAAGACCTAGGTATGGCTACCGTACAAAAGGCGAAACCTGAAACCGTAAAGGCAGTGGATGGTACAGACCTCACCTCCAGTCTCATCCGGTTCCAAACCGAGGACATGGTAATGTTGTTTGACAACAACCACGCAGAAACCATCGCTTTCGATGTCATCGATGCGCCCCAGTTCCGACTGATACTTGGTCTTCCGTGGCTGGTCAACCACAACCCACGAATCGATTGGGCATCCAGAATCATGACCCTGGATTCGATCCATTGTGGCCGTTCCTGTTATCTCCAGACGGAGTCGATCGGGGATCAAGCTATACAGACCCATGCTCTGCCCCTGACAGGAATGGGTATGGTTACTCAGGAACACATACCGGAGGCATACCTGGACCTAGCTGCAGTTTTTGACAAGAAAGGGGCCAACACTCTCCCTCCTCACCGCTCCTTTGACTGCAGAATAGACCTGGTACCTGGTTCCACGCTTCCTTGCAGTAGGATCTATTCCCTTACGGAAAAGGAAAACGAACATCTCCGCTCCTACCTAGATGAGTATTTACGTAATGGGTTCATACGCCATTCCAGGTCCCCGGTGTCCTCTCCTCTTTTCTTCGTGTCCAAAAAGGAGGGGGACCTTAGGACGTGTATTGACTTCAGGGCGATGAACGCCATCACCGTAAAGAATCGGTACCCGTTGCCTTTGATATCTAACCTGTTGGATTAGGTGAAGAATGCCTCCATATACACCAAGCTAGACCTGCGTGGAGCTTATCATATCGTCAGAGTCCGGAAGGGTGACGAATGGAAGACCGCGTTTCGGACCAGGTTCGGTCTTTTCGAATACCAGGTCATGCCTTTCGGACTCTGCAACGCTCGCGCGGCCTTCCAATACTTCATCGATGAGGTATTGAGAGACTTCATCGATTTATATTGCATAGTCTACATCAATGATATTCTGATTTTCTCACAGTCCACTGCGGAACACATCCAACATGTGCGTACCATCCTTCAACAACTAGGACAACACGGTTTGTACGTCAAACTGGAGAAAAGCGTCTTCCACACCACGGCCGTAGAGTTCCTGGGTCATATCATTACCCCTGCTGGGGTCAAGATGGACAATAAGAAGGTGGAAGCTATCTTGCAATGGCCTCCTCCTAACACCGTGAAACAAGTTCAGAGGTTCCTGGGATTCTCTAATTATTATCGTCGTTTCATTACAGGCTTTTCCAGGATAGTCACTCCCATCACTAGACTGCTACGCAAGGGTGTTCCATACAGTTGGGGTACTGAGGCAGACCACGCCTTCCAGGAACTGAAACGAAGATTCACCACGGCTCCCATCCTGATACACCCTGACTCGGAACAGCCATTTATTGTGGAAGATGACGCCTCACAAGACGCTCTGGGGGGAGTGTTGTCGCAGAGAGACGCTGGAACAGGTCTCTTACACCCTGTGGCGTTCTATTCCAGGAAGCTACAACCAGCCGAACGCAACTACACTATATCGGACCGGGAACTCCTGGCCATTAAGACTGCGTTCGAGGAATGGCGTCACTACCTGAAGGACGCCAAACACCCAGTTACGATCTATACGGATCACAGGAATCTGCAACTCCTCCGCTCAGCCCGTGCCCTTACATCCAGGCAATTGCGTTGGACCCTGTTTTTTAACGAATATGATTTTCACATCACGTACCGACCCGGCAGAGAGAACGCCAAGGCCGACGCTCTATCCCGCCTTGATGAAACCGACGAAACCAGGTCAACCGCTGAGCCGGTGTCTATCATTCCCGAACACTGCTTCCAGGGTGCGGTCCTTACGTCTGCCTTTCTTTCCCAGCTACGGGACGACATCAACCAAGCTGATCCGGCTACCATGGTGAAAGATCGTGAAGGGCTGACCTCACAGAACGGACTCTTGTTCAAGGGAGGCAGATACTACCTTCCTTTGGTGACCCACCAGCAACAAGCCTTGTACATGTGCCATGATCACGTTCTGTCCAACCATCCGGGACATCATAAAACCGTAGCCCTATTGCGGAGACACTTCTGGTGGCCTACTCTGGAAGCCGACGCACAGGCCCATGTGGCTCGTTGCGCGGTGTGTGCCCAAGGGAAAAACATGTCAGGATCCTCAGTGGGGCTGTTGTGCCCCATCCCTGTTCCTCCTTATCCTTGGCACACCATCTCCATGGACTTCGTTGTGGAATTGCCAGCCACCAAATCTGGTTATACTACGGTACTCACCATCGTCGATCACCTCACCAAGATGGCTCACTTCGTACCACTAAAGAAACTGCCGTCAGCGGCGGAGTTGGCGGTGGTCTTTCTGCACAAAGTGGTCCGACTGCACGGCATACCATCAGTGGTGATAACGGACCGGGGATCACAGTTCGTGTCCAGGTTCTGGAATGAGGTGTGCACAGCCATGGATATGGATGTACGCTTATCGTCTGCGTATCACCCCCAGACCGACGGTCAAGCGGAGAGGACGAAGTACACCATGGAGCAGTATCTCCGCTGTTTGCTGTTGTTGGTGGGAGGGAATGGGCGGACGTGTTGTGGATGGTGGAATACGCATACAACAATAACGAACATTCAGCTATTGGCATGTCTCCCTTTTATTGCCTCCAAGGGTGGCATCCACGTACGGCGCCATGGGAGGCGCCCATGAACTGTCCCTTGCCCACGGTTCAGGAGTATCACGCCATGCTCCGCACTCTCTGGCAACAGGCTAGGTTTGAGCTGGCTAAAGCCAAGGAAACCTATAAACAATATGCCGACAGTAGCCGAAGGATGACACCTGCTTACAGAATGGGGGACAGGGTGTGGCTTTCCATACGTAACCTTAACGTGCACGGCCCTAAGAAGCTTCTGCCCCGCTTCGTGGGTCCCTACACCATTGAGAAGGTGATCAATCACGTTTCCATGAGGCTCACTCTGCCCCCTCACATGAAGGTACACCCTGTCTTCCATGTGTCCCTCCTGCGTCCTGTTCACCCTGACTGCCTTGTCTCTTCTCCTCCCTCTCCGGTCCTCCGGGACGATCACGTTGAGTATGAGGTCAGGGCTATCCTTGCTTTCCGTCGCACCAGGGGTAGGCTCTTTTACCTGGGGGACTGGTTGGGGTATGGTCCGGAGGAGCGGTCCTGGGAACCCTTGTCTCATGTGCGTCATGCTCCCCGTGTGGTTTGTGCCTTCCACCTTAGTCATCCCCTTAGTCCTCATCCTGCCACCCCTGTGTGACGCTGTGGGTGTTGGGTGGGGGTTCTGTTTTGGGTGGGGGTACTGTCATGGTTCTGGTGAGGGCTTGGCGCTCCCCGAGTGACTGCGGTGTGCATGCTCCTACAAACACTATGGAAGCCGGATTGCCTCACTTCCGCCTAACATGCAGTTAGCAGTCTAGTTTCCGCTACCGGAAACCTCCTCCACAACTTCCAGCGCATCCGGGGAAACCGCATAACTGCCTCGGTTTCCTCCCGGCTCGGCGCTTCAAATTAATGTTGTAGCCGACTTCGGATGCCTGAACCTGCCTCATCCGCTGTAAAGGTATTTCCGAGTCCGCGCAGGAGCGCTTGTTTAGTTCCTACCTACCCTGATCATACTCCTGTTTCCCGCTGCCAAGTGCGCCCAGTCTTCTTATTTGGGTTTTCTACTGAGAGATTTCACCGCGCAGGAGCGCTTGTTTCTAGAGTTTCTGATTTCCGCGCTGGAGCGCTTTTTGTTTGGGATTTTGTTTTGCTGCGCAAGAGCGCTTTGTTTTGTTTGTGGGATTGTGTCTTGGAGCGCAGGAGCGCTTGCCTTGGAGTAACACATCACCGCGCAGGAGCGCTTTGGGTTTGCATTGCACTTCATCGAACAGGAGCACAAAGTGTTACATGTACTTACCCGCGCTGGTGCGCTGAATCTCTTTTCTGTTTCTTCTGATGACTTCTTGTTTTATGTGCTTCTATTAGCAAGGTGATTACCGGTTCTGAATGTGTGTGTATGAGGAGGGGTGGGTTTGTCTATGCCTATAGTAACCTGGTGTCCCCTTCTCTTCCCTAACCCAGACGGTGCTTCATCGAACGGTCCCCAGAGTGAGAGAGGTCCATTACTCGAACTTCTGAACACCATCCCCGTCATCTCTAGCTTCCTTCCCCGATCCCATTACCATCCTGGTTAGTGTTCACTTCCCTACTAGGGTAAGGTGGGAACGGTGACAGTTGCTCATTTCGTCTCTGCGAGAATACTTCACAAGCAGAAGGTAAGACTTGTGGGGTACCCGACAGCCATTGATAATTCTAGCCTTAGGCATCCAGACGATCTTCTATATAAAGACAATAGATGGGGCTTACCTACCCTCAAATACCAACATCAGGCATTGCATCGCTGTTACAATCATTTTATGACTAATCATCCAGGGTACTATAAAACCCTGGAATACCTACAAAGACAATTCTGGTGGCTATCCATGTCTAAGGATACACAACGCATAGACCAGTTTTCTATTTGTGCACGAAGAAAAAACACACACGTACCTTCCATTGGCCTTTTGCATCCCATTCCAGTGCCTCTACGTCCATGGCACACAGTATTCATGGATTTCGTGGTAGATCTACCCATAACTAAGACTGGTTTTAAAACCATCCTTACCATAGTTGATCACTTATCGAAAATTGCACCCTTTGTAACGTTGAAGAAATTACCCTTGGCAGCTGAATTGGCTCCCACCTCTATGGAACATGTGGTACGTTTGCATGGTATACCCTCTGTCTTGATTACAGATCGAGGTTCTCAGTTTATATCACATTTTTGGGGGAAGTTGGGCAAATCTTTAAATATGAATGTGCACCTCTCTTCTGCCTACCACCCTCAAATGGATGGTCAGGCAGAACGAACAAACCAGACTATGGAGCACTACATCCATTGTTTGTTACTCATCATAGAAAAAGAATGGTCTGAGTTACTATGGGCTGTAAAATATGCATATAACAACACAGCACATACATCATTGGGCATGTCTCCCTTCTACTGTTTTCAAGGTCTGCATCCACAAATCATTCTTTGGGAAACTCCTAACAGTCGCCCTATGCCTACTGTGCAGGAGTTTCATATCACCTTACATACTCTGTGGAAACAGGCCGATTTTGAATTAGCTAAGGCCAAAGAAACATTTAAAAAGACAGCCGATACTCACCATCAACCAGAACCACCATATGCTGTAGGTGATAAAAGTGTGGTTGTTCATAAAGAATCTGAATTTACATGGATCAAAGAAATTGCTACCCTGTGATTTGGGTCCTTACACCATAGCTAAAGTCATAAATGAAGTGTATATGAAGCTAGTTTTGCCCACAGCCATGAAGGTACACCCGTGTTCCATGTTTCCCTCTTGAAAAGAGTCCATCCAGATAGCCGTGCCAACACACCACTTCTCCCAGACCTAGTAGATGACCATGAAAGATACAAGGTGCATTCTACTGTAGATTTCCATAAAACCAGGGGACGCTTGTTTTATCTGGTGGGCTGGAAGGGATATGGTCCTGAGGAACACTCTTGGAGCCACCCTCCAATGTCTGTCATGCTATTCGGTTGATCCCAGCTTTCCATGCTTGGCATCCTCTAAAAGCACCCCTGGCTTAAATTGCTAGGTAATGAGGGCAGGGGTGACACGATTTTAGTGCAGAGAATGCGTATACTACTCTTCGTTGCATTGTGGGAATAATGATATGAATGATTAACAGATCTCAGCCCCCAGAGTTATACAGAAATGATAGGTTGATTCCCGAGTCCTTTCCGAATGGGAGAGACATTGCTCTATGTTATGCCACAAGGAAGTGCGGTTAGTAGTCCAGTTCATGGGTTGCCGAGTCCTCGCAAGATCTCTGCAAGCCACGCGCGCGGAGTATGATATTTAAAGTGTGTATGCATTCAAGACACCGCTTTAGGTTATTGACTGCGGGAGCAGCTTGTCGTCTCCAGGGACCCTCGAGGAACTTGCCGCCTTTCTTTTCTGCTGGAGCCTGGTTATCGACGAATAAGGGAATTACGCTGGTATGATTAAACCCAGAGTGACATGAGCATAGGAGCGCAATAACATATTCAATGCAAGCAGGACGCTTTCACTGAGTAACACACTTGTTTTATGAATTCCAGGATTATAGCGCATGCATGACTGTTGCCATAAGAAAAAGCGCATGCAGAGCTCAGTGTCAGGTATGCTAGGGGGATGCTAGTAGCATAAGCCTAGAAAGCCACTAACCTTGCAGATCGGCCAGCAGGGACGATGACAAGAGGAACGTTCCCTTCCTCCCCTGAGGACAACCCCACACAGATGAACTAGACACCACTGTGTAAGGGAGCCCCCCTGGGAAAAAGGGGAAAATCAGGTAAGCTCTGTAGAGTAGACCTCTCAGAGGGGCCACGATCGGGGGATAGAGTAGCCCAACGTGGTAAGTCACAATCCTTCTTGGACACTACAGTAGGAAGAAATAACAAAGAATTACACTTAAGGTGTATGCCTGGCCACCTACAATAAGTATATATTGTACCCCTTCCCTAGAATACTCTTTACTTACTAGTGTATACAGCAGAGACTCTAAATGAAAGAAAGTTCAGGTCATATAGATATATAAACATCTTTCCATCTGTCCACCGCCACAGGAAAGAACCTGGTGAAAGTAACGGGTGCTAGGACAGTCGAAGCAAAGTACAGCACCTTCTTGCTGGAGAAACTGAATAAGGAAGGCTGGTACTGCGTCCAGTTTCAGAAAACGCTTAGAAGAAGGATCACTAGCTGTTATAATCACAGCGAACGCGTCCTCGTCACACAAAATTAAGTAATAAAAAAAGGAAACACCAACACCTCCGTCTATCCTGGAAACAGTGACAATAGCGTTAGGAAAAGAAACTTGGACGTTACAAAGTAAGCAGGGGAATACCTTCCAGGCACTACCCAGTACCTGCTTAGGATTCCCACTCCGTGTTGATCTTGTTTGAGGTAATCAGACTGGATTACTTAGTAGCAGGAAGAAGCACCCGACCTCCAGCGGGGAACACCGTCCGCTTGGCGCTTGGATTTGAACACTGCAGGGCTGGGCTGAAATATCCGGGAAACGCGAGTGGAGGAGAAGCGCCCGACCTCCAGCGGGGAACACCGTCCGCTTGGCGCTTGGGTCTGAACACTGCAGGGCTGAGCTGAAATATCCGGGAAACGCGAGTGGAGGAGAAGCGCCCGACCTCCAGCGGGGAACACCGTCCGCTTGGCGCTTGTCCTCAGGAACGTTGCGGGCAGTTTGTCAAGCCCCGGTTTACGGAGGGGGCGGGGCTTTATAGCCATCCAATGGGCAGGTGGCCCCTGCCGTGAGATGCGGTACGCCATCCCAGGGCATTCTGGGTACTGTAGTTCCCCCTGCGCAAGGTACTGGAAATACAGGGGGAAGACAATCTCCGTTTCCCTCTCTGTGTCAGGGTCGCGACAGAACCCCCTCTCGAGGATCGTCGTCTCGGCGGTCGCCCTGGTTTACCAGGGTACTTGGCATGGTAGCGCTCTATTAACTTCGGGCAATGTAGGTTTTGTACAGGTTCCCATGTCCTATCCTCCACCCCATACCCTTTCCAATCTACCAGATACTGTACTCGCCCCCTCACAAGCCTAGAATCCAATAGTTCCCGGACCTCGTATTCTTCCTGCCCATCCACTTCTACCGGCAGCGGCGTGGAGGGTAACCTCATATCGATGGGACAAGGCTTTAACAAGGACACATGGAACACGGGGTGAATGTTCCAGGACTGGGGTAAAGTCAGTCTCACGGCCACAGGATTGATAATTTTCTCGATGCCATAGGGACCTACATACTTGGGGGCCAGTTTACCCACCCCTTTTAGGTGTAGATTTTTTGTCGCCAGCCACACCTTATCTCCCACCTGATAAACAGGTTCACGGGTTCTCTTTTTATCAGCGTGATGTTTGTGTACTTTCTGTGTAACCTCCAACTGATTTTTTGCTTCTATGAGCACTGCTCTGAGATGGGTGTGGTGTTCCTGTATGGTGGGGTGTCTTGAAACCACTGGCCATTCGAAAGGGAGCATGTTTGGGTGAAACCCATAAAGACAAAAGAAGGGGGAACACCCTAGTGTAGAATGTTCAGCGTTATTGTAGGCAAATTCTGCCATCCAGATCAATGGGTACCAGTCCATGGTGTTTTGGAGGGAAAAACAACGCAGGTATTGCTCAAGAGTTTGGTTGAGTCGTTCCGTTTTTCCGTCCGTCTGGGGATGATAGCTGGTTGATAATCGAGCTTCTACTCCCATTGTGTCACATAATGCCTTCCAAAATCGAGAGGTGAATTGGGAGCCTCGGTCTGTTATGAGTACTCTGGGTAATCCGTGAGCTTTGATCACGTGCTGGAGGAAAACCACCGCTAGCTCGGCTGAAGTGGGGAGCCGTTTTAGAGGAATGAAATGTCCCATTTTCGTCAGGTGATCTACCACCACTAGAATGGTGGTGTACTCTTCACAAGGTGGCATCTCAACGATGAAGTCCATTGACACGGTATGCCAAGGGATCGGAGGTATAGGTATCGGGCGTAACAATCCCACAGGTTTGGAATGGCTAGCCTTGCTCTGAGCGCAAACGGCACACTTCTTTAAGTAGTCCTTGGTGTCGTATCGTAGTGTAGGCCACCAAAATGATCTCTCGATGCAGGCTATGGTTTTGTGCTCCCCCAGATGTCCTCCTAGTGTCGAATCATGAGCCCAAACCAATACTTGTAGTTGTTGGGCCGGTTGGGGAATGTACAAGGCATGGTAATGGTATAATAAACCATTGTTCGTGGTCCGGTGTTCGGGGTCTTCATTTATCCAGGCCTGGTCATCCAGGTGAGCCAAGGACGCCTTCAAGTCGTCTATGAAGTCGTTTGAAGTGATCAGAGCTATGGCTTCGTGTTGGAAGGCGCTTTCCGGGAGGATGGGAGGGGTTTCCTTTGGTGTTTCCTGTTGATCGTTCAGGAATTCGCCCATACGTGATAACGCATCTGCTTTACCATTTTGGGGCCCCGGTCTGTATTTTATGACGAAATCAAAATCCGAAAAAACAAAGACCATCGTAACTGTCGGGGTGTGAGGGCTCTTGCGGATTTAAGGAACAACAGATTTCGGTGATCTGTAAATATTTCCACTGTGTGACAAGCTCCCAGGAGATAGTGCCTCCATTCCTCGCATGCCCTTTTAATCGCCAAGAGCTCCTTGTCTGTGATGGAGTAGTTTATCTCACTGGGGGTGAGCTTCTTGGAATAGTATGCCACTGGATGGAGTTGTCCTGTGGCGGGGTGTCTCTGTGATAATACGCCTCCCAGGGCATATTGTGACGCATCCGTTTCTACAACAAACGGTAGGCTAGGATTTGGGTGTCGTAAAATGGGAGCATGGATGAAACGGTTTTTTAACTCTGTGAAGGAACGGTCCGCTTCTTGGTCCCAGATAAAAGGAGTATTTTTCCGTAGCAGACGTGAAATAGGATGTATTATCCTCGAGAAGTCCCTGATAAAACGTCTGTAATAGTTCGCGAAACCAAGGAAGCTTTGTACCGCTTTGACGTTCTGGGGTGCTTTCCACTGCGTGATGGCCTCAACCTTGCCCATATCCATCTGAAAACCCTGAGCATTGATAACATACCCCAGGAAGGCAACTTCCGTAACGTGGAAAAGGCATTTTTCCAATTTTGCATACAGTAAATGTTGTTGGAGTCGGTCTAAAACCGTCTTCACATGGGTGACGTGTTCTTGAGGTGTTTTGGAATATATGAGGATGTCATCGATGTATACTATGCAACAGGTGTCCAATAAGCCCCGAAGCACCTCATCCCTAAAGTATTGGAACGCTGCCGGGCGTTACACAGCCCAAAGGGCATCACCTGGTACTCATAGAGTCCGAATTTGGTCCTGAAAGCAGTCTTCCATTCATCTCCAGTTTTGACTCTGACCAAATGGTACGCCCCTCGGAGATCCAGTTTCGTGAAAATGCGAGCTCCCTTCAGTTGGTCCAACAAAACCGGTATTAAGGGCAGGGGGTATCGATTCTTGATGGTGATTTTATTTATTGCCCTGTAGTCGATACACGTTCTCAACTCCTCACAATCTTTCTTCGTTATAAAGAAGAGGGGAGAAGAGGCTGGAGACGAGGAATGTCTGATGAAGCCAGAGGCCAAGTTCTCCTCAAGGTAATTCTTTAGGTACCGGGTTTCAGGCTCAGTGAGGGCATACACCCGACTGCAGGGGATGTCAGCTCCAGGCAAAAGGTCTATGCGACAATCATAAGTCCGATGAGGTGGTAATTGTGTTGCTTCTTTTTTGTCGAAGACAGGCAGGTAATTCTTATATTCCTCGGGTAACGTAGTAGAACAGCAATAACCGGATCCCTCACATCCTTCTGCTAGGAGACCTGCCTGTGTACTGCAGGTGATGTCCGAGGGCGTATGCAGCTTGATGCATTGCTCCTTGCAATATTCTGAGGTTAGGGATACGGTGCGATCCGCCCACCGAATAACAGGGTCATGAAGAGTCAGCCATGGCATGCCCAAAATTAGGCGGAAATGTGGTGCGTCTATTAGGTCAAACTGAATAGTCTCATAGTGATTCTTTCCTACGCGCATCTTAAGGGGAATGGTGTGGTATCGTACTGGTCCTGATGTTAACGCCTTCCCGTCCACTGCTTTCACAATCTCAGGTGTGGCCTTGCTGTCATAGGGTACCCCGATGTTCCAGGCGTATTGCTGATCAATGAAGTTCCCAGTGGCTCCTGAGTCCAAAAGGGCCGACACGTCAATGGGATTCAAATCGCATATCCACAGAGTGACACACACATTCATGTGAGCCACTGAGGGCTGTATGGTATTAACGAGAGCTAAAGGGATCGTTTTAGCTTCCGAACCCAAGACAGAGATCCCCTCCTGACTTGGGTTTCCTAGTTTTCCGTCGGTTGTGGAGATGCAGCAGCTTGCGTTCTGAAGGCATTTGGCCTGTCGGGTACCTTGGCTCTAGCTCTACATTCACGAATGAAGTGCCCACTTTTTCCACAATATAAACATAGCTTTTGTTGCCGTCTTTTTTCTCTTTCTTCGATGGTAAGTGGACCCCGGAGCCCTCCGATTTGCATGGGTTCTACTCCCTCGGCCTGCTTCGGGGAGGTTTCGGACGCTGGTTTAGGTCGAGGTAGGAAAAACGGGTATCACTTCTGCCTCTATCTCCCTTTCTTTCTTGAAGACGGTGGTCCAGTTGGACAGTGAGGTCAATCAACTCCTCACAGGTTTGTGGCAGCTGGACCACCTGGGACAGGACGTCTTTTAGTTCCCCTCTCAATCCCTGATAAAACAGGGTTGTCCTTTTTCCTGGGGCCAATCGGTCTCCACCAGAAGGCGATTGAAAGAGGTAATATAGGTCAACAAGTCCTGCGACCCCTGCCGAAGCATTAAGAGTTCTCGGTCCAAGGACATCATGTGAGACTTCCGGTCAAATAGCTTTCTCATCTCCTTACAAAAATCCTGGAAATTGTGCAGGACTGGATCGTTGCGCTCCATTAATGGGATAGTCCAGCTAGCGGCGTTTCCCCCATATATGACATCATAAAGGAGGTTTTAGCTGTGTCATCCTGGAATACTGAGGGTTTGCAGAGGAAGTGAAGTCTACTTTGATTTAGGAAGGTCTCGAACTTCTTTGGATCCCCATAAAAACGTTCAGGAGGTGCCAGCGGTATACCATGGGTTTGTAAGACGTGAACCGTAGGAATGGTTCCCACCTGTGGAGAGGTTGAGACTGGCACTGTAAAGGTCCCAGGGCCTTGTGCACCACCCCCGGGGACCGATGTGGTGGCAGATACAGGAGGGGGAAGTGTCCACTCCTTAATGTAGGATCCCTTTCCTGGGCCTTTCCTAGCAATACCTGCGACCTCCCTACGCAAGGTACTCATCTCTTGTTTCAGTTCTTGGCTCTCCAAACGTGAGGTATGCACCTCCTGCTGGAGAGCCGCAAGGCTCTCCAGCAATGAAGCCAAAACAACATTAGTATCCATCGTCCAGGCTGGGCAATTACTTGGGCTTGACAATCTGTCAGGTATGCTAGGGGGATGCTAGTAGCATAAGCCTAGAAAGCCACTAACCTTGCAGATCGGCCAGCAGGGACGATGACAAGAGGAACGTTCCCTTCCTCCCCTGAGGACAACCCCACACAGATGAACTAGACACCACTGTGTAAGGGAGCCCCCTGGGAAAAAGGGGAAAATCAGGTAAGCTCTGTAGAGTAGACCTCTCAGAGGGGCCACGATCGGGGGATAGAGTAGCCCAACGTGGTAAGTCACAATCCTTCTTGGACACTGCAGTAGGAAGAAATAACAAAGAATTACACTTAAGGTGTATGCCTGGCCACCTACAATAAGTATATATTGTACCCCTTCCCTAGAATACTCTTTACTTACTAGTGTATACAGCAGAGACTCTAAATGAAAGAAAGTTCAGGTCATATAGATATATAAACATCTTTCCATCTGTCCACCGCCACAGGAAAGAACCTGGTGAAAGTAACGGGTGCTAGGACAGTCGAAGCAAAGTACAGCACCTTCTTGCTGGAGAAACTGAATAAGGAAGGCTGGTACTGCGTCCAGTTTCAGAAAACGCTTAGAAGAAGGATCACTAGCTGTTATAATCACAGCGAACGCGTCCTCGTCACACAAAATTAAGTAATAAAAAAAGGAAACACCAACACCTCCGTCTATCCTGGAAACAGTGACAATAGCGTTAGGAAAAGAAACTTGGACGTTACAAAGTAAGCAGGGGAATACCTTCCAGGCACTACCCAGTACCTGCTTAGGATTCCCACTCCGTGTTGATCTTGTTTGAGGTAATCAGACTGGATTACTTAGTAGCAGGAAGAAGCACCCGACCTCCAGCGGGGAACACCGTCCGCTTGGCGCTTGGATTTGAACACTGCAGGGCTGGGCTGAAATATCCGGGAAACGCGAGTGGAGGAGAAGCGCCCGACCTCCAGCGGGGAACACCGTCCGCTTGGCGCTTGGGTCTGAACACTGCAGGGCTGAGCTGAAATATCCGGGAAACGCGAGTGGAGGAGAAGCGCCCGACCTCCAGCGGGGAACACCGTCCGCTTGGCGCTTGTCCTCAGGAACGTTGCGGGCAGTTTGTCAAGCCCCGGTTTACGGAGGGGGCGGGGCTTTATAGCCATCCAATGGGCAGGTGGCCCCTGCCGTGAGATGCGGTACGCCATCCCAGGGTCTGGGTACTGTAGTTCCCCCTGCGCAAGGTACTGGAAATACAGGGGGAAGACAATCTCCGTTTCCCTCTCTGTGTCAGGGTCGCGACACTCAGTGACTAAATGCATATGCAGGACATTGCTATCAAGCATAGCGCATGCAAGACATTGTTATTTCTTTATGCCATTTTACCCTTGCTAATTACCAGAATGGCAGCGCCCGCAACATTCTACTATTGCAGGGCACAGGAAGTGCCTTCTTTCACAGTACTAAGGAAATAGTGACTCTGCAACTGATAACCAGCCTTTGACTTGGGAGAGTGTGACTTCAACATTCTCTATTTCCTTCCGGCGCTATGTGTATTGGATACAATAGATGGTCTACTGCATCACAACATTTGCCACCCGGTCATTATTAACATATCTCTCGGTTATCAGATAGCCAATGTTGAAAGCGTGTGTGACTGTGAGAAGCTGGCCTGGTATACGATGTCCACTAATGTAAGAGGGTACCTTGCACCAGTCCAGACAACCCTTATGGTAACTTAGGAGGACTCAGACAACCTTAGACAGATATCCAAGTGGTAGCTGTGGAGAGCAGCTTTCAGGCTTAGTCTTGAAGGAGTGTAAAGCAGCTTGTTTTACCAGAATGCAATCTTGTAGCATAGATTAAATTAAAAAGAACCACACAAGGTATTTATAAAAATATGTATTTATTGTATAACACTATCTAGTAGGTTATAGTATCTCCCACACCGAGATAGACACAAAGCACACAATACCTTATCAAAGAAATCACAGTAAATAGCACTAATACAGAGTGGGCCCCAGGGGGGACCAAACCATATACTTAGAAAGTGGTATAAGAACCATGACTCGAGTCAAGACAATGTCAAGAGGTCGTAGAATAGCTGGGGACCCACAGAACCATCCAGGGTAAGTAGATAGGGCCCCACGGAGAGCGTGTGCCATGTGTGAACACGACTTCGTGCTCCGTACAAGTTTATATGCAAATCGCTGTTGGATTTTTAAAGATTAGGGACCCTTCCCAGTGGACCCTGAGGAAACCCCGTGGAAGACAGAAGGTTGGAGAGCCACCCCACCCGTGGATACCGTGGTACCCAAGTTACCTATCCCAGGGAAGCCGGGTGCATAGGTGTGAAGTGGCGTCGGAAACCGCCGTCTAACCCAATGGAGGACTTCAGGAAAGTGCAGCAGCTGGAAGAGGAGAAGATGTGCGAAGGAATCCAAATGTGGATTCTTGAAGAGGAGTACCTGAAAGCAGAGGGGACAGAGTCTATGTCACTCAGGGGTGACTAGGCGACTTGGAATACGAATGCCCTCCGATGTCGGGTGCTTCAGGAAAGATGACGGTGACCTTGACTCTGCAGCTGCGAGGACTAGGCGACGCTGAGAACGACCAGGACCCAGATACGAGCTGTCCCACGAAGGATGTCGAGTGCTGAGGGAGCACCAACAAGCCTTGGCAAATGCAACCCATGCAGGAAATCCAGAAGGTGTCCCGGTTGGGACCAGCAAGGTCCAGGAGACTCACCACAAGCAGGGGAGTCAGGGCAGGCCCCGAGCAATCAGGGGAGCCCAAGGAAAACAAAGGTGACCCTCAAATGGAACCACAGGCCGGAGGCACTGGAGTCGCTAGAGGACCTCAAGCACCTCACCAAAAGATGCAGGCCACGATGCACACGATGCGGTGTGGCTGAAGATTCTGGTCACTGGAGGTGCTCGAGGTTGGAGCAACTTGGAGCCCGAAGATCTTCTTGCAAAGACGACAACAAGCCTTTGCAACTGCCAAGGGGACGCGGTACTCAGGGGTTCGGTTATTGCAACCCCCACAAAGAATACTGGCCTCAAACTTGGTGAGAGGGTAGAGGAGGCCTCGGGACCAGGGGAAAACCACCACCTATGTTGCAGAGCCCACAGCTCTGCAACACATCTGCAGACCGGTCGACTTAGTTGCGGCGCCTGCAAATGCAGCGGAGTGACTCCTTCACTCCAAGGGAGATTACTTCGGTAGTCCTTGATGCTTCACAGGCCTTGGAAGGTTCCTGTATGATGCACAGGCACAGACAATGCAGCAAACTGGAAGGGAGATGAAGTCAGGCCCAAACGAAGTCCAGCGAGGTCCAGAGTGCCCAGACAGTAGAAGTGCAGTGGTTTCAGTTCTGAATCTTATCCTACGATGAATCTAGGGACTTACACCCAGGTAAACCCTTAAGTACCCTAAGGAGAGGGTTGGGAAGATTCAGGGGACCCTCCCAGGGGAGGGTCTGGACAGGGGGGAGGTTACTCCCACCTTTGTCCAGTTTTGCACCAGAGCGGGAGCCAACGGCTCCCAGAACTGGTTTGAACTGGACTATGCAGAGGGACACCAAATGTGCCCCCATGCAGACTTTCAGGTGCTGGCAAGCGCACCCACCCAGCCCTAATACACTGAATCCTGTCTGGGAGGTGGTCACACCTCCCTGTGACAGGATGCCTATTGTTCTACCTTCCCCTGCTCGAGCTTGGCTCAGCAGCAGGAGGGCAGAAATGTGTCTCTGGTGGGCAGCAACCATTTTGTGCTGTCCGGGAGTAGAAGGCTGGTACCGGGAACACTGAGAGCCTAACGGAGGGCTCTTCCAGTGCTTGGAATCATACCCCCACACCGTTTACGGTGTGGGGGTATGATTCCAACATGTTTGATACCAAACATGATAGGATTCGTTGCAGCCGGTTTCGAGAAGGTCATCGCGCGATTACGCGGTGCACCTCTATATAGTATATGGCTTGTTCACTGACAACCCGGAAGAATGGACTCCATAGGCTGCAGGGGTGTCCTGCTCATGCAGGGGCACCCTCTCACTTAGAACCAAGCACCCTGCCCTCAGGATTGTAAAGGCCTGCTATAGGGGTGACTTATAGGTTTTAAGTGCAGTGACCCTTATATATAGTAAACCTATATCTTTAGTAAGTGGTGCATGCACCAACTTACACAGGCTGCAATGGCAGGCCTGTAGTTCCATTTTGCATGGTCTCCCATGGGTGGCATAATGCATGCTTCAGCCCATGGTAGACCTCTGGGGTACCTATGTCCTGGGTACCTTAGTACCATATACTAGGGACTGATAAGGGTACCCCAGTATCCAATCTGGAGTGTACCTAGGTACTCAACACAACAATTTAGGGAGAAAGCAGATAGACTGGGGTCCTGATTAGCAGGATCCCAGTCAGACTAGTCAAAAACGGCATCACATCAAGCAAAAAGTGGGGGTAACCATAAGAAGCAGATCCTACTATCCTGCACCCCCCCCCCCAGACGTAAGGAGATGAAACTAACCTTGCCCAGTTGAGTCTTCATTTTCTAAGTGGAAATATCTGGAGAGTCCATCTACATTTGCATGGTTACTCCCAGGTCTATGTTCCACTGTATAGTCCATCCCCTGTAGGGAAATGGACCACCTCAAAAGTTTGGGGTTTTCACCCTTCATCTGTTTTAGCCATAAGAGGTGCTTATGGTCTGTCTGAACAATGAAGTGAGTGCCAAACAAATATGGCCTCAACTTCTTCAGGGCCCAGACCACAGCAAAAGCTTCCCTTTCTATAGCTGACCAACGTTTCTCTCTGGGGGTCAACCTTCTGCTAATAAAAGCTACTGGTTGATCCTGGCCTTCTGCATTAAGTTGTGACAACACAGCCTCTACCCCCAACTCAGATGCATCTGTTTGGACAATAAATTGCTTGGAGTAGTCAGGACTCTGCAGAATGGGAGCAGTGCACATGGCCTGCTTGAGATCATCAAATGCCTTCTGACAGCTAACTGTCCACTGAACTTTCTTGGGCATTTTTTGGGAGGTGAGATCATTCAAGGGATTCACTAGGGACCCATAGCCTTTTCCAAACCTCCAGTAATACCCAGTCAGGCCCAAGAAAGCTCTGACCTGAGTCTGGGTAGTTGGAGCAACCCAGTCCATTATGGTCTGGATTTTGCTCTGAAGTGGTTAATACTGGCCTCCATCCACAAGCTGGCCCAGGTACACAACCTTGCTCTGCCCTATCTGGCACTTAGTAGCCTTGATAGTGAGGCCTGCTTTCTGCAGAGCTTCCAAAACATTCTTCAGGTGGACCAGGTGATCCTCCCCGATGGAGACAGCTATATCAAGTCAAGGAAAGCTTTATTCGACTGCATTTTTTAACAATCATAAAAACTTGAAACATTCATAAAAAATACATACAATTCCTAATGTTACACATAGAAAAATAACAAAAATATAAAATTCAATATAAAAGTTAAAAACAACACTAATATCAATCAATCTAGAAAATGGCGATTACCCATTCCATAATAATTCATCGTGGTTGTAATTCATAACATATCATACTTTTTCTAAAATGCAGTATTTTCTTCAAGAACATTGCCATGCGCCAAGCGACATGTTCGTTCTCCAAGAACTGAAGTTTGGCCAAGGCCGGGCGGCATTGCCTTAGCCCCAGTTGTTTTAAAAGTGGAAGAATCCACACTTTCCTTAACGCTATATAAAATTTACAAAATAAAACTATATGTATGGTGGACTGCTCAGCCTGATTGTCACACGGACAGGGTTGCAATGTCCGTGACCAATCGTTCTTTCTTGGAAAAGTCACTAAGCTATGAACAGTACCCAGCCTGAACCAAGTTAAAAGCCGCCTATCAAAACCACCCGGTACAAATGTTAAATATGGTTCAATGTCAAAAGAGGTTAAAATTAACTGATGTTGTTTTACGCTAGGCTTTAAAATCTCTTCTGACATTCTTAATGTGCCCAGGTGCTGGAGACCTTCCTTTCTTAATTTCTGTCTGGGGATTTCTTGCATTGAGTTTGGGTCGGTAAAATATTCTGCGTGCCCTAGATCGGTCATAAAATTACGCACGTACCTAACCCAAGGAATTTTTAAAACCCCTCTAATTTAAGGCAATCTTGTAGTATATCTCTATTTAACTTGGTGTCCTCCTTTAGCCAAATCCTATGCCACAACAAGATGGGTTCAAGTTTTATGAGATCCGAAATAAACGGAAGACCCAGCTTGTCATGGCAAGCAAAGGAAGGAGTACTCGCTGGGACTGATAGAAAGTATCTTAAAAATGAATTTTCCACTACTTGAATCGGGTGGACATTAACAAAACCCCAAACTCCCGCCTCATACATTGCCGACGTAATACATTTAGCTTTATATATCTGAATTAGCTCTGCTGGGGGTTTCCTGCCTAGTTTCTTAGAAAAGGAGGTGAGGGCAGCTGTTGTCTTTGCAAACACCAACTTTTTTGTTAATAATGCTTGAGCCCATGAATCACTTTGAGTAAATAGGATACCAAGGTAAGAGAAGCTCTTGGTTGTAGCTAACTTCTGCCCGTCCACGTACATGCCCCTTGGCCTTATTCTTCTCCCACCGCAGTTCATAATGTATGTCTTCGACTTATTAATTGAGAGACCTAGATCCTTCATAAAGTCTGTAAAACTATCCAGGACCCTCTGCAGACCAATTTGAGTTCTAGATATTAGTACTGCGTCATCCGCGTAAAGGAGAGCAGGTATGGGTCGGCCACCTACTAAGGGGAAATCCTGATTATTCCTGAGCAGTGCTTGTTCCAATCCATTAATATACAGGTTAAAAAGAAAGGGGGCCAGTACGCAACCTTGCCTGACCCCCCTTCTAATAGAAAAAGAGGCTGTGCGCTCACCCCCTATGCCGAAGCGCACATTAGCTGAGGCACCACTATACAAGTATTGTAGAAAAAGGATAATATGGGGATCCACCCCTGCAACATCAAGAATCTCCCACAGTCTATTCATGTCTCACGGAGTCGAAGGCCGCAGTGAGATCCACGAATGCCAAAAACAAGGTGCCCTTCTTTACTCTGACGTATTTCCCCACAAGTAGTGCAAGGTTTACACTCTGCTCAATTGTTCCAAGACCCTCTCGGAAGCCATACTGTATATCTGATAGGACCGGACTATCTTCTGCCCATAATTGAAGGCGCTCCAGTATTACTCGGCCCGCAACTTTTACCAAGGAGTCCAGCAGCGAAATAGGCCGGTAACATCCGGGGTCATTACGGTCCCCTTTTTTAAATATTGGAACTATAATCGATTCCTGCCAGGTCTTTGGCATCGCGTCCTCGCAGCTGGCATTAAAAACCTGGGTTACTATAGGCCCCCAAAGAGCAATGTTTGACTTGAACAAGTCCACAGGTACTCCATCGGGGCCCGGAGCTTTGCCTCCCTTGCTCGCTGCAATTGCTCTCTCCACCTCCTCCAGAGTGAATTTCAGGTCTACTTTATCCACCTTCTCTCTTGGGATAGCAGGGTATGTTACATTAGTAAGCTCCTGACCCTCATAAATCTTTGAGTAGTGTCTAACCCAGGATTCCTCAGGTATAGCTATTTCTATTGAGGGACCCCCCATTGGTTGTAAGAATTGAGTTTTCACTACACGCCAAAAGGTGGCACTATCTTTCTGTAGTGCCGCACTATGGATGGATTCCCAGGCTTCTCTTCTCAAAGCGCATTTTCTTTCGTTGAGGGCCAGCTTGTAATCTAATCTTGCCTTCTTAACATTGTCGATGGTTCTGGGCTGCCTATGTAGCTCATTTTTGAGGTTAGTATATGCTCGCGTGCATTGTTTGTCGAACCACCCATGGCTCTTAACTTTATTCCGATGTTGGACAAGTAATAACTCCCTTACCCCAGCTGATAATATCTGGAACGAAGATAATATGCTATTTGGTGGCGCTGACTCACTCAAGCAGGTGTCGAAAGAGGTTTTATACTTAATTGCTAGTTGTTTCATAACTGCTTCAGGGTCGACCTTAGACCACCGTAATGTGTAACCATTCAATTTATCCAATTTTACCATTCCTGGGTCTTCTGTGGGATTGCCTACCCTTTGAGACCTATGTGATGGAAAACTAATCGTTAGGCAAAGGGGAAAATGATCACTCATGGGGCTATCCCCTACTTTAAAGGAGTGTATCCTTGAAACATAGTTACGAGGTGCAAGTATAAAATCTATAGTCGATGATAAACCTCTCCCGTTAAATGTAGGGGGCATGGGGATCGGATTAGCCAATCGGTCGTTCACAAAGCCCAGTTCATTACTGACCATCAGATTATTAAGCAATTCCCCTGACATTGTGTGGCAGAAGTGAGTGTTACAAATACCTTCTTCGTCACTAAAACCGCAGATTCTGGTATCCTCATGGGAGCATAAGAGGCAATTAAAATCCCCCACCAGGAGGATCATGGTATCTTTTGGGCTGTCATTGCTTGCCACATTTAGGTCACTTGCAATATTTTTTACTACCTCTCCAAACTCCACTGGAAGAATGTTATTGTAGAAATTAATCAACATAATACAATGGGTCAGGCTTATGTATAATTTGATCAGTTGGTAATATCTGTTCCCCCACTTTGACTAAATGTTGACTATTGCTACTTTATTCGATAAATAAATACAGAGCCCTCCCTTTGCTCTACCCTGTGGTCCCTTTTCTGCAGCCATATGTAGTGTTTTAAAGCCATTAATGTGAATTGGGTCTATTGTCCACGTTTCCTGTAAGCAAAGTATATCGTAATTTAGAATCAAATCACACCATGTTTGGTTATTCACCTTATTACACAACCCTGCAATATTCCAGGATATAATCTTGCACAAAGTGCGGTCATAGTTGGGCTGAGATCCATTTCGGTCTAGGGTTATGGGGGATATACTTGAATTTCCCGTGGGAGTCTTTACTCGTGTTTGGGTCTCACATGGAGCAGCTATTGGGACTATGCTACAGGAACTATATGCTCTCTCGCACGGTTCCAACTCTAATATATTAGGCGGTGGATTAGGCAAGGGTTCCTCCAAATCAAGGGTGCTACCTTTAAGGGGAGTTACGTCGCCACGAGATCTACATAGGCCCTTGTCCTGGTTCGGGTAGCTATTTCGTGGTGCCAGTCAATCGATATCCTCTAGAGTGTTAAAGATATCGTAACGATTGCTTACTGGAATGGCATACCTATTTTGCCTTAACCCGGTTGATCTATCTTCCTCTGGCATATACTGCGGGAATCTATATGGTTGGTAGAAGAAGCCCAGGGGTAAGATGTTTATCCCCGATGTGCTGACTGCCCAGTCGCCCCCCTTACCTAGTATAGTTCGAACCAGAGCTGGAGTCCTAAAAGTTAAGACTACACAATCTCCATCTAAGGTCTTTTTAGAATTACCTACCCAACCAATCCGCCGAGCCATCTTAAACTCTGCGAATAGCGGGTTTGTAATACCTGTTCTGGCACTTAGTAGATGCAAAGACTTATTCCGAAGTGACGACCAATGCTACAGCTCCCCCGATAATAGGGGGGGAACATTGGCCAATATGATCGTGTATGGTGTTACTTCGGGAGGAAGGTGCAAATTACTACGGTCAGCTAAGTGACCCCTACTTGGGTTCTGGTGTCTTGAGTCACTTAGGGTCTGAACTCCCTGTTTATAATTATCCCTGGCGGGGAGGATCTCTTTTTGTGTATTTCGCACCCGCTCGCTGCCTCCATTCAGACCCTGTACAGGCTGTGGTTGGTTATAGGTGGAAAGTGGTTCTCTTGGGTGGAGTGACCCTGACCCAGCCGGAGCGTTGGGTTTAAGGGTAGAGTCTTGTTGGTACTGCCGAGACACGGCCCCATTTCCCAGGTTAGTAATCTCCTCATGATTTATACCCTTGGGTCTACTTGTTGAGGCGGTCATTGTGCTACATTGACAGGTCGCTTGGGGGTGTGGGGGGGGACTACCCACCCGATTTTCCAATTTTGCTACACTCGTCTCCAGCGCCGATAATTTAAGCATTAATGGTTTCAAGAGGCCTGATATTACTGTTTCCAACTTTTTCCAGAACTCCGTATTATCATTATCCTGGATTAAGATAGGGGCTGTTTGAGCAGTGTCTTTAGGTGCCCAGGAATGTCCTGTACAAGCTTCCCTTTCTATAGCCTTATGTTTATGTCCCGTAACCTTTGAAGGGGGAAACATTTTCTTAGTAGAACACTGGACTTTTCTTGTCTTAGATGGCGGTGCTAAGTTTGTCCCTTGACTGATTTTGACTTTCTGGCCCCTGGTGACTACATTCGGTCTCATGATACTATCAGATGCTTCAATGCAGTCAGCTATCTCTGCGTCGGATGCCGGTGAGTGGTGGTCTCCCGGCAAGGGAGAGCTATGCGTCGCATTGATGTTTTCCAAGGGGGCATTTACACTCACGTGGCAGGGGGGACAACTTGGATCTAATGAAAGCCTTCGCTCCGTAAGGGCAATTTCATGAATTAAAGCTGACTCTGCCCTTAATAGGAAAGCGTCTAGTGTCCCCACCACACCCTGCCCTGTGCGCTTACTCATGATTTCCTCCCCCACGAGACTATCAATACAGAACAATCTGATACAGTCTTCGGGATAAACGGGACGCTAGTTATAAATTAAAAACAATAACAGTCAAAGTTCAGACCCTGTACCTTGAAGGCTCAGTTCAATTCAGTTCAGGTCAGATTCAGCAGGTGTCCATTATCCGCCTCTAATTCTATGGATGTTGGTAGCCTGGCCCAGCCCGGCCTCTGACGTGTGGGAGCCCTCTGAGGATTTTATCTGCGCCTCCAGGCGCGTGGTGCGGGCGTCAGATCCGGCATCAGGGTCAGCGCTTGGGAGCCTGAGACCTGCAGTCCTGTCCCGCTCCCGCTCCCCCGCCGAAAACAGCAAAAGTCCGTGGCAGCAGGTGGTGGCCGTTAACCCGGGCGTCCCGCGCTGCGGGAGCCCTCTGAGGATTTTATCTGCGCCTCCAGGCGCGTGGTGCGTGCGTCAGAACCGGCGTCAGGGTCAGCGCTTGGGAGCCTGGGACCTGTAGTCCTGTCCCGCTCCCGCACCGAAAACAGCAAAAGTCGGTGGCAGCAGGTGGTGGCCGTTAACACGGGCGTCCCGCGCTGTGGGAGCCCTCTGAGGATTTTATCTACGCCTCTAGGCGCGTGGTGCGGGCGTCAGAACCGGCGTCAGGGTCAAGATATGCTGCACTATAGGCTTCCAGACCTGTGAGAACTTTGTTCACCAGCCTTTGGAATGTGGCAGGTGCATTTTTCAAACCAAAGGGCATCACAAATTGATAATGCCCACTAGGGGTTGAGAATGCTGTTTTTTTTTTGGCCTCCTCAGCTAGTCTGATTTGCCAATAACCAGCAGTTAGGTCAAATGTGATCAAGAACTTGGCTGAGGCGAAAGTGTCAATAAGCTCATCTGCCCTAGGAATTGGATGAGCATCAGTCCTAGTGACTGCATTTAGTCCCCTGTAGTCAACACAAAACCTCATCTCTCTCTTACCACCCTCGGTGTGAGGTTCTGGTACCAAGACCACTGGACTAGCCCAAGGGCTATCTGATGGCTCAATCACTCCCAATTCCAGCATCTTTGGGACCTCTGTCCTGATGCAATCTCTGACATGGTCAGACTGCCTGTAGATTTTATTCTTGACAGTTAGACTCTCACCTGTGTCCACTTCATAGGTACACCAGGTGGTTTGACTGGGTGTCAAAGAAAACATATGCCTATATTGATTGAGGACCTTCCTGCAATCAATCTGCTGTTGGTCAGTGAGGCTGCCTGCCAAGGCTACACCATCAACTGACTCATCATCAGGGTTTTGTGAGAGGAGATCAGGGAGAGGGTCACTCTCTTCCTCCTGTCCTTCATCAGTTGCCATGATGTCAGCCCTGTCTACAAAAGGTTTGAGCCTGTTCACATGGAGCACCCTGTGGGGGCTCCTGAGAGTGCCAAGGTCCACCAGGTAGGTGACCTCAACGTTTTGCTCAATGATGGTGAGGGGTCCACTCCATTTATCTTGGAGAGCTGCTGGGGCCACAGGCTCCAACACCCACACCTTCTGGCCTGGCTGGTAAACAGTCAGGACAGCCTTTTGGTCATGCCAAGCTTTTTGCAATTCTTGACTGGCCTCCAGGTTTTTACTTGCCTTCTTCATGTACTCAGCCATCCTGCAGCAGAGACCAAGTACATAGTCCACTATGTCTTGTTTGGGAGGTTTGAGAGGTAACTCCCATCCCTACTTCACCAAACATAAGAGACCCCTAGCTGGATGCCCAAACAGAAGTTCAAAAGGGCTGTAGCCAACCCCCTTCTGAGGGACCTCTCTGTAGGCAAGGAGAAGGCAGGGCAGAAGGACATCCCATTTTCGCCTAAGCTTTTCTGGGAGGCCCATGATCATGCCCTTCAAGGTTTTGTTGAATCTCTCAACTAACCCATTGCATTGAGGATGATGGGGTGTGGTGCATTTGTAATTTACTCCACACTCCTTCCACATTGCAGTGATGTAACTTGGCATGAAGTTTGTACCTCTGTCAGTTAAAACCTCCTTGGGGAAGCCCACTCTGGAAAAAAGTCCCAAGAGGGCCCTGGCCACCACAGGAGCTGTGGTGGTCCTAAGGGGAATGGCTTCTGGGTACCTAGTGGCATGGTCCACCACCACTCAATCAATCAGGGAATTGTGAAGCGCGCTACTCACCTTTAGGGGTCTCAAGGTGCTGGGGGGGGGGGAGGGGTGCAGCTCCGGTCAGTCGTAGAGCCAGGTCTTGAGGGTCTTCCTGAAGACGTGAAGAGTGGGGGTGCGTCTGATGTTGATCTGGAGCTCGTTCCAGGTCTTTGCCGCGATATAGGGGGAAGGCTCTTCCACCCGTTCTGGCTCTGTGGATGCGCGGGGTTTTGGCGAGGTCGGCAGATCGGAGGTTTCTCTTGGGTACGTAGAAGGAGATTCTTTCGTTGAGATATTGGGGTCCGGTGTTGTGGAGGCATTTGTAGGCGTGGGTGAGTATCTTGAAGGTTACTCTCTTCTCGACGGGGAGCCAGTGGAGGTCTCGCAGGTGTTGGATGATGTGTTCGTGTCAAGGGATGCAGAGGACGAGTCTGGCTGCGGTGTTCTGTATGGTCTGGAGCCTGCGGAGCAGAGATTTGTTGATCCCGGCGTAGAGGGCGTTTCCGTAGTCCAGTCTGCTGGTTATGAGTGCGTGGGTGATGGCCTTTCATGATTTGGGGGGGTTCCATTTGACGGTCTTGCAGAGGGTGTTGAAGCAGGTGGAGGCGAAAGCGTTGATCTGTTGGGTCATGGTGAGGGAGGAGTTGAGAATGATCCATAGGTTCCGGGCGTGGTCCGTGGGGGTGAGGGTGGGGGTGCTGCCGAGGGCGGTGGGCCACCAGGTGTTGTCCCATGCAGAGGGGGAGGGTCCGAGGATGAGGACTTCTGTCTTCTCCGAGTTAAGCTTCAGGCAGCTGCTGCTCATCCAGGATGCAACCTCCTTCATTCCTTCCTGGAAGCTGAGTCTGGTGGTGAGGGGGTCCTTAGTGAGGGAGAGGATGAGCTGGGTGTCGTCGGCGTAGGATACTATGCTGAGTCCGTGCTGTCTGACGATGGTGGCGAGGGGGGCCATGTAGATGTTGAAGAGCGGGGGGCTGAGCGATGATCCTTGGGGTACTCCGCAGTTGATCTCTGTGGGTACGGAGAGGAAGGGCTGAAGCCTGATTCTTTTGGTTCTGCCGGTGAGGAAGGAGCAGAGCCAGTCGAGGGCTGTTCTCTGTATACAGGCGTCGTGGAGTCTGGCGGTGAGAGTGCGTGGTGGCGAGTTGTTTCAGTCTGAGGTTGGCGAGGTTGTCCAGGAGGGTGGCAGAGATGGGGTCGCTGAGGTTGTCGAGGTGGAAGTTGAGGTCTCCGATGAGTATGTAGTCCATGGAGGCGATGGCGTGCGGTGCGATGAGGTCAGCGATGGTAGTAGTGAACGCGGTTCGAGGTCTAGAGGGTCTGTAGGCGAGGGTGCCGCGCAGGGTTGTTCTGGGGCTGGTCTGGATCTGGAAATGGAGATGTTCAATGGTGGATGGGGGGGTCGCTCATACTGGAAGTGGTGAGTCGGAGGGAGCTCTTGTGTGCGATGGCGAGTCCTCCTCCTGGGCGGTTGGGGCGGTCCTTCCTCTGGATTTTGTATCCGTTGGGATGGCGATGTCGGGGCGGAGGTGGGGTTGGTCCACGTTTCCGGGAAGAAGGCGACGTCTGGCGAGAGGGTGTCGAGGAGGTCCCAGATCTCTATAGCATGTCTGGGCAGGGAGCGCACGTTGAGGAGGATGCACCTAAGGACTTCGGGGTGCTAGCGTTCAGCGTGGGGGCTGCGGCCGTGGGGGTGCGGAGGATGGTGAAGGTTTGTCCGCAGTGTCGGCAGGAGAACTAGCCATGGGTGGTGTTTAGCGTAGACAGCTGGCAGTTGTTGTTCCTTCCGGGGTTGAGTGTGAGGAGGGCAGCTGAGTCATAGCGGTGGGTGGCCGGAGAGCCAGGGTCCCTGGCGCTGGTCGAGGTCAGGTCGTGGACGGGCGCAGACGGGTTTGCCTTTGGCGCACCTTAGGTGCACGTCTGCTGCGGGAACCGGCAGGAGGGAGGGGCCGCGGGGGCAGCGGCGGCGGTAAAAGGACGGCGAAAAACGGGCACGGAGGACACAAACAAAGGGCACAGAGACAAATACAATTAAAGGCAGAAAATTAAAGGCATAATAACAAAAAGACAAAACAAAAAGACAGACAAAAAACTGAAAAACTGGCACAAACACGAAGACAGAGACCAGCAGACAAGCAGAAGAGCAAGGCTCTCCCACTGGACCACCAGGGATGAGGCGCAGGCAGGAGCCTGCGGGTGAAGAAGGGCCTCGAACACATACCTTCACAGAGAGGTGTAGGGGGCAGCAGCAGAACAGCGGAGCTGCTGGGGTGGAGAGCAGAGTCCCTGACCAGTAGGTCAGAGGTCTTGCTCACAGGTCCGAGCAGCGGCCGCAATTAAATAGGGAAGTGGGGAGGGAAGCGCAGCTGGGAGGCGGGAGCGGGAACCAGCAGGGGGGAGGGGCCGCGGGGGCAGCAGCGGCGGGAAAAGGACAGCGAAAAACAGGCACGGAGGACACAAACAAAGGGCACAGGTACAGGGACAAATACAATTAAAAGCAGAAAATTAAAGGCACAATACCAAAAAGACAAAACAAAAAGACAGACAAAAAACAGAAAAACGGGCACAAACACGAAGACAGACACCAGCGGAGCCGCAGAAGAGCAAGGCTCTCCCACTGGAACACCAGGGATGAGGCGCAGGCAGGAGCCTGCGGGTGGAGGAGGGCCTCGAACACCTACCTTCACAGAGAGGTGTAGGGGGCAGCGGCAGTGGCACAACAGTGGAGCTGCTGGGGCGGAGAGCAGAGTCTCTGACCAGGAGGTCAGAGGTCTTGCTCACACGTCGGAGCAGCGGCTGCCATTAAATAGGGAAGGGCGGAGAAGCGCAGCTGGGAGGCGGGAGCGGGAACCTGCAGGGGGGAGGGGCAGCGGGGGCAGCAGCGGTGGGAAAAGGACAGCGAAAAAAGGGCACAGAGGACACAAACAAAGGGCACAGGTACAGAGAAATACAATTAAAGGCAGAAAATTAAAGGCACAATAACAAAAAGGCAAAACAAAAAGACAGACAAAAACAGAAAAACGGGAACAAACACGAAGACAGACACCAGCGGACCAGCAGAAGAGCAAGGCTCTCCCACTGGACCACCAGTGATGAGGCGCAGGCAGGAGCCTGCGGGTGGAGGAGGGCCTCGAACACCTACCTTCACAGAGATGTGTAGGGGGCAGCAGCACAACAGCGGAGCTGCTGGGGCGTAGAGCAGAGTCTCTGACTAGGAGGTCAGAGGTCTTGCTCCACTAGTATGTAGCTGTGCCCAGATGCTGTAGGAGGGTTCATGGGACCAATGAGATCAATCCCAACCCTCTCAAAGGGAACCCCCACCACTGGAAGTGTTATCAGGGGGGCCTTTGTGGTGCCACCTGCCTTGCCACTGCCTTGGCATGTGGCACAGGAGCGACAAAACTCCTTTGTGTCCTCAGACATGTGAGGCCAGTGAAAGTGAGGGACAAGCCTGTCCCAAGTTTTACTTTGGCCTAAGTGTCCTGCCAGGGGAATGTCATGTGCTAGGGTGAGTAGGAAGCCCCTAAACTTCAGAGGTATAACCAACCCCCTGGTAGCACCAGGCTTGGGGTATCTACCCTCTGAATAAAGGAGTCCCTCATCCCAGTAGATCCTGTGGGACCTACTGACATTCCCAGCAGCCTCAGCAGCAGCTTGCTGTCTGAGGGGTTCAAGAGAGGGGCAGGTTTGCTGCTCCAAACTCAAGTCTGCCCTGGAAGGGCCCCCTGTCCCCAAGAACTCAACCTGATGAGGCTCAAGCTCATCTGGGACAGTTCCTTCACAGGGACTGAGATCATCTCCCTCAAGAGACTGATCCTCACTCCGAGTCTGGGGGGAAGACACAGCCTTACCCCTCCTGCTTCTTCTCTTGCAAGGCACCTGGTCCATTGTTCCAGGATCCTGGGCCTGTTCAGTGGATGTCAGTTTGGCGTGTGACCTATTCACAGCAAACACATCTGCAGAGATGCCCAACATAGCTGCATGAGTCCTAAATTCAACCTCAGCCCAGGCTGAAGTTTCCAAATCATTGCCCAACAAACAATCTACTGGTGAGTCTGAACTTACCACAACCTTCTTTGGGCCAGTTACCCCTCCCCAGCTGCAATTAACAACTGCCAAGGAATGGTCAGTACTGACATTGTTTGCATTGGTCACTTGGTACATTTCACCAAGTATGATCTGTCCAGGAGATACACGTTTTTCTGTCACCATGGTGACACTGGCCCCTGTGTCCCTGTAGGCCATTGCCTCTGTTCCATTGATCAAAGGCTGTTGTCTGTACTTGCCCAGGTTACTGGGACTGACAAGTAAGGTGGCAAGATCTATGCCACCATCACAGACTAGTACAGCCTGAGCTAGAGTTCTGACTAGGTCAGAACCCACCTCAGATCCCAAGGTTAATCCCACTAATCCCGTGTTCCCTGTACCACCACTTGTACTTGTGCTAGGGGGAGCAGTTGCCTTAGGGGCAGTGGTGGTAGGAGTAGTTTCCTTGGCTTTTGGACAATCAGCATCTTTTATCCAATGGGTTTTTACCTTACAAAGGTAACAGCAAGGTTTCTTTTTGCCTTTTCCCTTGTTGGAGTGTGACTCCCGCCCCCTCCCCACCCCCCCCCCCCCCAGATGCAGGTTTTTGGGGCCCTGATGAAGACTCTTTTTTGTCTTTACCCTTGTCCCCACCCTTATCTTGAGTTTTTGAAGAATCTTGCTTCTTCTGGTCACCACTATTGTTCTGGTTTTTCTGCTTCACCCTGGTCCTGACCCACTTATCTGCCTTCTTTCCCAATTCTTGGGGAGAAGTCAAATCTGAGTCCAACAGGTATTGATGCAATAGCTGATTTTGGCAATTATTAAGGATCTGCTCCCTCATAATCAAATTGTACAATCCTTCAAAATCATGCACTTTGCTGCCAAGCAACCAACCTTTCAGAGCCTTAATAGCACTATCCACAAAGTCTACCCAGTCCTGATTCTGTGCCTTCTGGGTGTCTCTGAACTTAATACTGTATTGTTGAGTGGTTAAGCCAAACCCATCAATGAGAGCACTCTTCAAAACTGAGTAATTGTCAGCATCCTCTTCTCTAACAGTGAGAAGCTTATCTCTATCTTTGTCAGAAAAGGAGAGCCACAAGATAGCTGCCCACTGCTCTTGAGGGACCCTCTGCACTTTACAGGCCCTCTCTAAAGCAGTTATCCATTTGTGGATGTCATCCCCAACATGGTAGGGAGGGACAATCTTGCTCAGGTTCCTATGGTCAAAGGAATGTTCCTTACTTCTAGGGACACTGTTGCTGCCACCATGGGACTCTAGTCCCAATTTCTTCCTAGCCTTCTGAACTTCAAGGGACTCTCTTTCGCGGGCCAAATGCTCTTTCCTGAGCCTAAGCCTAGCTTTCTCCAGCTCAAGAAGTTGGTACTCCCTATCTACAGAGTTCCCTCCCTTACTAGAAATGGAGGTCCCTACTGAATGGCCTTGGGCATTGGATTCTCTTGAGGAGGATCTAGACCTCCTTTGCCTACTCTGCACTCTCTCAGGAGGAACAAAGGGGGCACCTTCTGAGCCACCTGATGTATCCTCTGGGAGGTCTGAGTTGTCCAGGTGGGAGTCCTCGGGCTCCATCTGGTCAGGGTTAGATTCTAGGTCAAAGAGGGGTTCCCCTCCTACCCTATCTTCATTCCTTGGCCCACCCACTCTGTCCTGTTCATCTGACCCAGAGGATTTCCTCAGGTCATCCAACAGTAACACCTCTACAAGGTGTTGAGTGTTTGCACTTCTCCCTGTCTTCAGCTTTCTAGGTGCACACAGTGCTTTCAGTTCTTGGAACAAAACATTCAGTGTATATAGTAGGCACTGAAATCTCCTTTAGTAGACATACTAAGTGAGGTGTGGTGTTGCACCTGCCTAACCTAGTGGGAACTAAACTCTCTGAGGTTGGAGAAAGGGTGTGCTAGACCCTTGACTTACCCAACCCTACGTTCAGTAGAACTTACTTATTCTAAGCTTGTATTTATATATGCCTAGTACTAGTGATGGTTTTTCAGTCAATCAATATAAAGATTTATCAGGTAAAACAATGCAGGCTTGAATCCCAACCGCTGAACACCAATGTGAGAAGCTGGCCTGGTATATGATGTCCACTGATGTAAGTAGGCACCTTGCACCAGTCCTACAACCCTTATGGTGATTTAGGAGGTCTCAGACAACCTTAGGAAGCTATCCAAGTGGTAGCTGTGGAGAGCAGCCTTCAGGCTTAGTCTTGAAGGAGTGTAAAGCAGCTTGTTTTACCACAATGCAATCCTGTAGCATAGATAAAATTAAACATAACCACACAAGGTATTTATAAAAATATGTATTTATTATATAACACTATCTAGTACGTTATAGTATCTCCAACACAGAGATAGACACAAAGCACACAATACCTAAGCAAATAAATCACAGTAAATAGCACTAATACACAGTGGGCCCCAGGGGGGGACCAAACCATATACTAAGAAAGTGGTATAAGAACCACGACTCAAGTCAAGACAATGTCGGGAGGACGTAGAATTGCTGGGGACCCACAGAACCACACAAGGTAAGTAGATAGGGACTCCATGGAGAGCGTGTGCAGTGTGTGAACACAACTGCGTGCTCCGTACAAGTCTATGTGCAAGTCGCGGTTTGATTTTTAAAGATTAGGGACCCTTTCCAGTGGACCCTGAGGAAACCCTGTGGAAGACAGAAGGTTGGAGAGCCACCCCACCCATGGATACCGTGGTACCCAAGTTACCTATCCCAGGGAAGCCGGGTGCATACGTGTGAAGTGGCGTCGGAAACCGCCGTCGAACCCAATGGAGGACTTCAGGAAAGTGCCGCAGCTGGAAGAGGAGAAGATGTCCGGAGGAATCCAAACTTGGATTCTTGAAGAGGAGTACCTGAAAGCAGAGGGGACAGAGTCTAGGTCACTCAGGGGTGACCAGGCGACTTGGAAGACGAATGCCCTTCGATGTCCGGTGCTTCAGGAAAGATGACGGTGACATTGACTCTGCAGCTGCGAGGACCAGGCGACGCGGAGCACCACCAGGAATCGGATACAAGCTGTCCCACGAAGGATGTCGAGTGCTGAGGGGTCGGTGTCCGGCGGAGCACCAACAAGCCTTGACAAATGCAACCCATGCAGGAAGTCCAGAAGGTGCACGGTTGGGACCAGCAAGGTCCAGGAGACTCACCAAAAGCAGGGGAGTCAGGGCAGGCCCTGAGCAATCAGGGTAGCCCAAGGAAAACAAAAGTGACCCTCAAATGGACCCACAGGCAGGAGTCACAGAAGTCACAAGAGGACCTCAAGCAGCTCACCAAAAGATTCAGGCCACAAAGCACACAATGCGGTGTGGCTGAAGATTCTGGTCACTGGCGGTGCTCGAGGTTGGGGCTACTTGGAGCCCGAATATCTTCTTGCAAAGACGACAACAAGCCTTTGCAACTGCAAAGGGGACGCGGTACTCAGGGGTTCGGTTATTGCAACACCCACGAAGACTACTGGCCTCAAACTTGGTGAGAGGGTAGAGAAGGCCTCGGGACCGGGGGAAAACCACCACCTGTGTTGCAGAGCCCACGGCTCTGCAACACATCTGCAGACCGGTCGACTTAGTTGCGGTGCCTGCGAATGCAGCAGAGTGACTCCTTCACTCCCAGGGAGATTACTTCGGTAGTCCTTGATGCTTTACAGGCCATGGAAAGTTCCTGTATGATGCACAGGCACAGACGATGTAGCAGACTGGAAGGGAGATGAAGTCAGGCCCAAACGAAGTCCAGAGTGCCCAGACGGTAGAAGTGCAGTGGTTTCAGTTCTGAATCTTATCCCATGACGAATCTAGGGACCTACACCCAGGTAAACCCTTAAGTACCCTAAGGAGAGGGTTGGGAAGATTCAAGGGACCCTCCCAGGGGAGGGTCTGGACAGGGGGGAGGTTACTCCCATGTCCTTTGTCCAGTTTCGCGCCAGAGCGGGAGCCAATGGCTCCCAGGACTGGTTTGAACTGGACTATACAGAGGGACACCAAATGTGCCCCTCCTGCAGACTTTCAGGCGCTGGCAAGCGCACCCACCCAGCCCTAATACACTAAATCCTGTCTGGGAGGTGGTCTAACCTCCCTGTGACAGGATGCCTATTGTTCTACCTTCCCCTGCTCGAGCTTGGCTCAGCAGGAGCACAGAAACGTGTCTCTGGTCGGCAGCAACCATTTTGTGCTGTCCAGCACTAGAAGGCTGGTACCAGGAACACTGAAAGCCTAACGGAGGGCTCTTCCAGTGCTTGGAATCATACCTCCCACACCATTTACGGTGTGAGGGTATGATTCTAACATGTTTGATACCAAACATGATAGGATTTGTTGCAGCCGTTTTCGAGATGGTCATAGCGCGATTATGCGGTGCCCCTCTATATAGTATATGGCTGCTTCACTGACAACCCGGGAGAATGGACTCCGTAGGCTGCAGGGGTGTCCTGCTCATGCAGGGGCACCGTCTCACTTAGAACCAAGCACGCTGCCCTCAGGATTGTAAAGGCCTGCTATAGGGGTGACATAGGTTTTAAGTGCAGTGACCCTTAGATATAGCAAACCTATATCTTTAGTAAGTGGTGCATGCACCAACTTACACAGGCTGCAATGGCAGGCCTGTAGTTCCATTTTGTATGGTCTCCCATGGGTGGCATAATGCATGCTTCAGCCCATGGGAGACCTCTGGGGTACCTATGCGCTGGGTACCTTAGTACAATATACTAGGGACTTTTAAGGGTACCCCAGTATCCAATCTGGAGTGTACCTAAGTACTCAACATAACAATTTAGGGAAAAAGCAGATAGACTGGGGTCCTGATTAGCAGGATCCTAGACACTACTAGTCAAAAACAGCATCACATCAAGCAAAAAGTGGGGGTAACCATAAGAAGCAGACCCTACTTTCCTACAATGACACTTACCATGTGTGTTTGATTTATGTATTTAGAAACTCACCTTCCTGGGTTGATTTGGAATCTGCTGTTGACATCGCACCAGATAACCACCAGGAGTGCCTGTATGTGTGCTTCAGTTACCTCCAGGTAGACATCTAGTGGTATTCTAGGGTGGGTGTTACATAGGGGATCACACACTCCTTCATTTATTGATATGTGTCCCCTTACACTTTATGGTTTACTGTTGTACGCAAAAGAGGGACTTCCAATTCTGAACAACTAGGACCTTCTCCCCCATGCCCCAGCTTTTCTTCCTTGTCAAGTAAGAGGTAAGGGTTTGTGGGGTTGGCCCACATAGTCTCTGCAAGGTTATCCTACGGAAATAGGGTAAGATTCACGGTGGTCTGACAACTTCAGGCAAGCCAGCTTGCTGATGACAGCTCCCCTTAGGCTGAGTGCAAAAAAAGGGAACCATGCAATGAAATTGCAGGAAATCAAATGAAAAAAATAGTATCATGTCAGAAGACACCTGCTATCCTGAAGAAACATGAAAGCTAAACAGCATTAAGACTTACCAAGACATTAACTCTGAACCATTCAAACATTGCATCCATTTTCAAATAAAACTGTGAAATTAGTAGAGAAAGGAAATATCAGACAAAGACGCAATAGTGCTAGCAAGGTAAAACAGATACAAGAGAAGTCGTGAAGTCAACGGCCTTTTCTCAGTATACTTGTTCACACCAACTTAGATTTGTACCTCTACATAGAATGCCACTACTTCGACCAATATCTGGGAATGGTGCACTGAACAAATGGAGTGTCTGTTTGCCATAAACTGAATGTCAAATGAAGTGGTAAGCACTGTTCCCTGTAAGGTGCGCGCGCCCGTGGGCCCCGCCAAGCACCCAGTGCCGTGTGTGAAGCGCGCACACACCGAGGGGTGATTGTGTGCCTTTGTTTAAGTTTTCATGATAATTGTAGCTCATGAAGGACGTTGCAATTAACATGAAAACATTAACAATTGCACACAATCATCCTGCAGCCCAGCTCTATTAAGAAAGAAAATGCAGTAAGTTTATAAACACAGTGTGTGCTCTCAGGTGATTCTGAAAGCACACGCCGTTTTTGTAGACTTGCTGCATTTCCTTTCTTAATAGAGCTGGGCTTCGGGGTGATTGTGTGCATTTGTTTAAGTTTTCATGTTAATTGCAGCTCATGAGGGACGCTGCGATTAACATGAAAACTTTAACAATTGCACACAATCACCCCGCAGCCCAGCTCTATTAACCCCTTCGATGCTCATGACTGAATGGTTCCGCGGTGCTCCTGTGCTCATGACGGAACCATTCCGTCATGAGGACAGGGGCACGAAATCCCTCTGCTGCAGACAGCAGAGGGATTTCTTTATCTCCCCCAAAGCCTCGGGAGCTGGGGAAGAGCTTCCCCAGCTCCCGAGGCCCCCCTGTTTCAGTGAAATGAAGATCAGTGCGCCGTGAAATGAAGATCAGCGCGCACGTCGCAATGACTTCATTTCACTGAAACCGAAACTAAAATGAGCCTTTAGGCTCATTTCAGTTTCACTTTCTACGTGCTCAGGGGGCTATCTCAGCCCCCTGAGCACGTAGAAAGACGGGAGAGGTATCATTGGAAAGGGGAGAATCTCCCCTTTCCAATGGTACCCCTCCCCAGTGGATCCCCGAATCTGCCCCCCCCCGGGGGGGGGGCAAAAAGCCCACTAGACGCCAGGGATTTAAAAAAAAATTATAATTAGTGGTGGGGGCTGCCCAATATGGGCATGCCCATGCCCCTCCCCTCCCCCACAAAAATTACAGCCTTTCTGCCCCCCGGGGGGCAAAAAGCCCAGTAGACGCCAGGGATTTTTTTGGGCAAATTTTAATTAGGGTGGGGGCATTGGCATGCCCGTTTTGGGCAGCCCCCACCCTAATTAAAATTTGCCCCAAAAAATCCCTGGCGTCTAGTGGACTTTCTGCCCCCCCTGGGGGGCAGATGGGGGCATTAGCCCCCAATCTGCCCCGCCGGGGGGGGGGGGCAAAAAGCCCACTAGACGCCAGGGATTTTTTTTGGGCGAATTTGAATTAGGGTGGGGGCTGCCCAAAACGGGCATGCCCATGCCCCCACCCCCGCAAAAATTACAGCCTTCCTGCCCCCCCTGGGGAGCAGATGGGGCAGTAGCCCCCAATCTGCTTCCCCGAGGGGGCAAAAAACCCACTAGACGCCAGGGATTTTTTGGGGCAAATTTTAATTAGGGTGGGGGCATTGGCATGCCCGTTTTGGGCAGCCCCCACCCAAATTAAAATTTGCCCAAAAAAATCCCTGGCGTCTAGTGGACTTTCTGCCCTTCTGGGGGGGCAGATTGGGGGCTACTGCCCCATCTGCTCCCCAGGGGGGGGCAGGAAGGCTGTAATTTTTGCGCGGGGTGAGTGGAAATTTGTGGATCCATGCAGATTCCAGAACTTTTCACCACAGAAATGTGAGGAAAATGTGTTTTTTTGGACACATTTTTAGGTTTGCAAGGGATTCTGGGTAACAGAACCTGGTGGGAGCCAGTCAAGTCACCCCATCCTGTATTCCCCTGGGTATCTAGTTTTCAAAAATGTATAGGTTTGCTAGGTTTCCCTAGGTGCCGGCAGAGCTAGGGTTCAAAAACTACAGCTAGGCACTTTGCCAAAAAAGGGTCATTTTGCACTGTGAAATTGTGGTGTGTCCATGTTGCGTTTTGCGCCGTTTCCTGTCGCGGGCACTAGGCCTACCCACACAAGTGAGGTACTGTTTTTCTTGGAAGACTTTGGGGAACGCGGGGTGGGTGGAAATTTGTGGATCCACGCAGATTCCAGAACTTTCCACAACAGAAATGTGAGGAAAATGTGGGTTTTTTGACAATTCTTTAGGTTTGCAAGGGATTCTGGGTAACAGAACCTGGTGAGAGGCAGTGAAGTCACCCCGTCCTGGATTCCCCTGGGTGTCTAGTTTTCAAAAATGTATAGGTTTGCTAGGTTTTCCTAGGTGCCGGCAGAGCTAGGGTTCAAAAACTACAGCTAGGTACTTTGCCAAAAAAGGGTCATTTTTCACTGTGAAATTGTGGTGTGTCCACGTTGCGTTTTGCGCCGTTTCCTGTCGCGGCCACTAGGCCTACCCACACAAGTGAGGTACCATTTTTCTCGGAAGACTTTGGGGAACGCGGGGTGGGTGGAAATTTGTGGATCCACGCAGATTCCAGAACTTTCCACCACAGAAATTTGAGGGAAATGTGGTTTTTTTGACAATTTTTTAGGTTTGCAACGGATTCTGGGTAACAGAACCTGGTGGGAGCCAGTCAAGTCACCCCATCCTGGATTCCCCTGGGTGTCTAGTTTTCAAAAATGTATAGGTTTGCTAGGTTTCCCTAGGTGCCGGCA
The DNA here is from genome assembly GCA_963921515.1 of Calotriton arnoldi. Classification (NCBI taxonomy): domain Eukaryota; kingdom Metazoa; phylum Chordata; class Amphibia; order Caudata; family Salamandridae; genus Calotriton; species Calotriton arnoldi. The sequence goes on from CAWUFW010001246.1 coordinate 2,061,480, forward strand.
GAGCTAGGGTTCAAAAACTACAGCTAAGCACTTTGCCAAAAAAGGGTCATTTTTCATTGTGAAATTGTGGTGTGTCCACGTTGCGTTTTGCACCGTTTCCTGTCGCGGCCACTAGGCCTACCGACACAAGTGAGGTACCATTTTTCTCGGAAGACTTTGGGGAACGCGGGGTGGTTGGAAATTTGTGGATCCACGCAGATTCCAGAACTTTCCACCACAGAAATTTGAGGGAAATGTGGTTTTTTTGACACTTTTTTAGGTTTGCAAGGGATTCTGGGTAACAGAACCTGGTGGGAGCCAGTCAAATCACCCCATCCTGGATTCCCCTGGGTGTCTAGTTTTCAAAAATGTATAGGTTTGCTAGGTTTCCCTAGGTGCCGGCAGAGCTAGGGTTCAAAAACTACAGCTAGGCACATTGCCAAAAAAGGGTCATTTTTCACTGTGAAATTGTGGTGTGTCCACGTTGCGTTTTGCGCCGTTTCCAGTCGCGGGCACTAGGCCTACCTATGCAAGTGAGGTACCATTTTTCTCGGAAGACTTTGGGGAACGCGGGGTGGGTGGAAATTAGTGGATCCACGCAGATTCCAGAACGTTCCACCTCAGAAATATGAGGAAAATTTGTTTTTTTGACATTTTTTTAGGTTTGCAAGGGATTCTGGGTAACAGAACCTGGTGAGAGCCAGTCAAGTCACCCCATCCTGGATTCCCCTGGGTGTCTAGTTTTCAAAAATGTATAGGTTTGCTAGGTTTCCCTAGGTGCCGACAGAGCTAGGGTACAAAAACTACAGCTAGGCACTTTGCAAAAAAAGGGTAATTTTTCATTGTGAAAATGTGGTGTGTTCACGTTGCGTTTTGAGCCGTTTCGTGTCGTAGGCACTATGCCTACCCACACAAGTGAGGTAACATTTTTATTGGGAGACTTAGGGTAATTCAGATTTGTAAAGCAACTGTTATTACCTATTGACTTTCAATGCATTTCTGCCTTCCAAATGAAAGACAATATGTAAAAAAGAAGTCATTTTGAAAAATGACCGATAATTCTCATGCTAGTAGGAGTATTCCCAATTTCGGAAATGTGCAAATATCTACTGTCTCTAAACTCTATATTTTGTTCCCATTTCAGAAATACATAGGTGTCTTTCATACCGATTTTTCCATGTATACATTTTCCCAGAATAATTGCTATATACCCGGTACATAATAAAAAACCATTGCAAGTCGCTGCTCAGTTTTTGGCTCTGGGTTCGTCGGGTTCTTGGTGAACCTACAAGTCCTATATATCCCCACAACCAGTAAGGTCCCGCGGATGTAACAGTATATTGCTTTCAAAGAGCTGTCATAATTAGAAGAAGTTACAGGTGAAAACGTTAACACAAAAGGCTGTTTTTTTCAACTAATTTTCAATTTTTCCTATATTTAACGGTTAGTTTCTATAAAGAAACCTTGAAGGATCTACACAAATGACCCCTTGCTGAATTCAGAATTTTGTCTACTTTACTAAAATGTATAGCTTTCCAGGATCGATTATTGCTTTCATACCCATTTCTACCATTAACTGGAAGGAGGTTGAAAGCACAAAAAATAGCAAAAATAGGCTATGTCCCAGAAAAATGCCAAAACTGTGTAAAAAAATTTGGTTTTCTGACAAAAGTCTGTCATTCCCTAAAAGCTGGGGAAATGGTGATTTCAGCCCCACAATCCCTTTTTTGATACCATTTGCAGGGAAAAACCCAGACGCTTTCATTTGCAGCACTTTTTTCCCATTTTTCGCAAAAAAAACAAAATTTAGCTGTATTTTGGCTAATTTCTGGGTCCCCTCCAGGGGAATCCAGAAACCCTGGGTACCTTTAGAATCCCCATGATGTTGGAAGAAAAGGACGCAAATTTGGCGTGGATACCTTATGTGGTCAAAAAGTTACAGGGGCCTAAGCGCGAACTACCCCAAATAGCCAAAAAAAGGCTTAGCACAGGGGGGGGAAAGGCCTAGCAGCGAAGGGGTTAAGAAAGGAAATGCTGCAAGTCTACAAACACGGCGTGTGCTTTTATGTGATTCCGAAAGCACACGCCGTGTTTGAAGACTTGCTGCATTTCCTTTCGTAATAGAGCTGGGCCATGGGCGTAGGAAGCGTGGGGGACGCGGGCGATATATCCCCCCCAAAAGAATTTCCTCTCTCTCTCTCTCTTCTGTCAGTCCAGGGCCATTGGCAAGTCAAAGCGCTAGTGCTTTGACATGCCAATGGCCCTGCACTTGACCTGTGACCTTCCCTTTTGTTGTGCTGCATACCTCCAGGAATTTTTTCTCACCTCCCGCTGGCCGCCGGGACAAAGGAAGAGTCTTGAGGTAGTTTGTTGATTGCTGTCTGCATTCTGCCCCTCCTCAGATGGACCCTACCTTATTTGACTTTCGCACTGCGCAATTCAGTCATTCAAAGGCTAATGTTTTGTTGAAATGTTTATTTTGAACAGTTGAACCTCAAATTAGCATCAGACAAAGTCTAAGCACACATCTTGGGTTCCGGTGTATCAGATGTGTTGGTCTGTCTTAATATTTACACAAATAACAATTTAAATACCACTAGTTTGTCTTATTTCTTTTATAGCGCTACTCAACCCAATCCAGGGTGTCAGAGCACTTTACATCACACATACACATTATACATTGACAATAAACCATATATGTGTAAATCAATTTACAGGATGTGTTACATAAGATAGTGAGGGTTACAAGGTGTAGGAGTCACATGTTCTTTCCTTTATAATTCGCTGTGCTATACGAGAAGGATTACAATTTATGAACTGCAAGTAGCTAAAGGATCTCTATGTTAAGAGCAATAACTCATTTACCCATCTACATAAAATAAAAATCTGTCATCTGTGTGTCACATGATGTGCTTTGGGGGCGACATATTAACCCCCTATGCTACTTTAATTCAAAACCAGGACTAGACTAAACACCTGTCTCTCCAGCAAGTGCATTAACCTCCAGAGTTATTTTACCATTATTTTTATTTACTGGGTACATAAATATCTATGCAGCAGGTGCCTTAACTCCATAAGATATTTTAAAATGCAGACTTTGCAACCAATTATGCAGAACAGATATACTGCCACGTTTCTCCTTGTTGCCAATATCATTCTGGCAACGTTTTAATAACTAAATGTATAAGTAGATGCCTAGGTCTTGCTCCGGGGTTGCATCACTTTTTTGGCACAACTGCGACGCGAAATCTAATTTGTTAAATAGTGTAATGCGCTCAAATGTACTCATGATAGACCTGCTTAACATATGTGAGGTCTTTTTCACTGGTGGGAGAAGTATAATCGAGAACTGGTGTTGGTGGTTGTAGGAGGCTGGCTTAGTATATGGTGCACACCCTCAGGAGTGATGCACCTTGCACTAATCCAGGCAACCCTTATGGTGATTTTAGTGGTCTTTGATAACAATAGAAAACTCACAAAGTGGTAGATGTGGATAGCAGCCCTCAGGCTTATCTTGAAGGAGTGTAAAACAGCTTGTTTTACCACATTTAATCAACAGTGTAGATTAAGTGAAAAAGAACCACACAGTGTCTATAAATATAAGTCTAATTATTATGCAACACAATCACTAATACATTGGCATATCTCCTACCTGGAGATAGCAACAATACACACAAGCATACTTCAAAATAATCAGGTAAGTAGCACAAATATACACTGGTCTCCAGGGGGAGACCAAACCATATACTAGGAAAGTGGAATGTGAACTGCAAAGGAGAACAGGACTTGGATCAGAAGACTCAGAGGAGCCGGGGACACAAGGAACCACCCCAGTTAAGTACCCAGGAACCCCACGGAGGATGTGTGCAGAGTGGAAACACAGCCGCATGCCCAATGGAAGTCAATGGAGAAGTCAAGTTGCAGTTTTAAAGAAGAAGGACCCTTCCCAGAGGACCCCGAAGAAACCCTTTGGAAGACAGGAGGTTGGAGAGCAACCCCTACTGTGGATGCCCCAGGAACCAGGTTACCTGCACCAGGGAAGCCGGGTGCATGGTGGTGAAGTGACGTCAGAACCTGCCGTAGGCGACAATGGAAGACTTCGAAGAAGATGCCTCTGGAGAAGCCTGTGAAGTTGTACGGTGGAATCTAAGACTGGATTTTTTAAGAGCAAGACCTGCAAGCGGAGGGGACAGAATCTATGCCACTCTGTAGTGACCAGGATGCACGGAAGCACAATGCCCACCGATGTGGGGAGGTTCAAGAGTAAATATGGTGACTGTGGCGCTGCAGCTGTGAGGACCAGGCGATGCTGAGGAAGACCAGGAGCCGTGCACGAGTTGTCACACATCGGGTGTCAGTGTCCAGGTGGTCGGTGTCTGGCGGGAGCACCAACAAGCGTTGGTAGCTGCAACTGCCATGGAAAGCAAAAAGTTGTAACCGTTGGGACCAGCAAGGCCCAAGGGACTCACCAAGTGCAGCAGAGTCCGCGTAGGCCCCGGGCAAGCAGGGGAGCCCACTGAAGCAAAGGTGACACTTGAGAGGACCCACAGGCCGAAGGCACAGGAGTCACAAGAGGACTTCAGGCAGCTCACCAAAGATGAGAGTGCAGAGGATGCAGGGAGGCTGGAACTTCTTGTAGCCCGGAGATCTCTGGAGTGCAGAGTCAACAAGCCTTGGCTACGGCAAGTCGACACTGTGCACAGGGGTTTGGTCCCAGCAGCTCCGACGAGGGATACTGTCTTCAATATTGCAGAGAAGACAGGTCAGGCCTCTAGGGAGCTGCAGAATCACCACGTGTGTAGCTGGGCCTCGGGAAGTCTGTAGGACGACAGGAACAGCAGACCGGTGAGCTTTGTTGCGGTGCCTGCAGATGAAGGGAAGTGACTCCTTCACTCCAAGGGAGATTACTTCAGATGTCCTTGATGCCCACAGGCCTTCTGGAGAACCTGGATGAAGCACAGACACAGACGACGCAAAAGACTTGAAGAACAGCGAGACCAGGAGCAGCAGGAGTCTTCCTTGATGCAGTCTTGGTTCCAGTCGAAGTCTAACAAAGTCCAAGTGTCCAGACGGTTGAAGAGTGTCTTGGTTTCAGAGGTGAGTCTTGTTCCACGATGAATCTGAGGACCCACCCATAGGGTGCTTTTAAGAACCCTAGGGAAAGGGTTGGAACGACTCAGGGGTCCCTCCAAGAGGAGGGGCTGGACAGAGAGAATACTCCCCTGTCCTTTGTCCAGTCTCGGCCAAACAGGTATTGTCTCAACTTCTTCAAGGTCCAGACCGCAGCAAAGGCCTCCCTCTCAATAGCTGACCAACGCTTCTCCCTGGGGGTCAACCTTCTGCTTATAAAAGCTACTGGTTGACCCTGGCCCTCAGCATTAAGCTGTGATAATACTGCACCTATCCCTATCTCAGAAGCATCTGTCTGGACAATGAATGGTTTGGAGTAGTCAGTACTTTGCAGAATGGGAGCAGAGCACATGGCTTGCTTCAGGTCATCAAACGCCTTCTGACAGCTAACTGTCCACTGAACCTTCTTAGGCCTCCTTTGGAGGTGAGATCATTAAAGGGTGTCACTATGGATCCATAGCCCTTAACAAACCTCCTGTAGCACCCAGTCAGGCCCAAGAAAGCTCTGACCTGAGTCTGGGAAGTGGGAGAAATCCAGTCCATGATGGTCTGAATTTTGCTCTCCAATGGTTGAACTTGACCTCCACCTACAAGGTGGCCCAAGTACACAACCTTACTCTTCCCTATCTGGCAATTTGTGGCCTTGATAGTAAGGCCTGCCTTCTGAAGGGCCTCAAGTACATTTCTGAGGTGGACCAGGTGATCCTCCCAGATGGAGCTAAAGACAGCTATATCATCTAGATATGCTGCATTATAGGCTTCCAGACCTGTTAAGACTTTATTTATCAGCCTCTGAAACGTGGCAGGTATATTTTATAAACCAAAAGGCATCACAAGAAATAGATAATGCCCTCTGGGGGTTGGAAATGCTGTTTTTGGCTTGGCATTCTCATAGAATCTTATTTGCCAATATCAGCAGTCAGGTCAAATGTACTGAGACATTTGACAGAGGCCAACGTATCATTCGGTTCATCTGCCCTTGGAATTGGATGGGCATCAGTCCTAGTGACTGCATTAAGGCCTCTATAGTCAACACAAAACCTCATCTCTCTCTTACCATCCTGGGTGTGAGGTTTTGGTACAAGGACTATAGGACTAGCTCAAGAGCTATCTGAAGGCTCAATGACCCCCAACTCCATCATCTTTTGGACCTCTGTCCTGATGCAATTTCTGACATGGTCAGACTATCTGTAAATTTTGCTCTTCACAGGCAGGCTGTCACCTGTGTCTACTTCATGAATATACCAGGTGGTTTGACTGGGTGTCAGAGAAAAGAGACCAGGAAACTGATTGAAAACCTGTCTGCAATCAACTTTCTGTTGATCAGTGAGGCTGTCTGCCAATAATACTCCTTCAACTGATCCATCAACATGGTCCTGAGAGAGGAGATCAGGGAGAGGGTCACTCTCTTCATCCTGTCTCTCATCAGTGGCCATGAGCAAGCTCATATCAGCCCTGTCAACAAAAGGTTTCAGGTGATTCACATGAAGTCCCCTGTGAGGACTTCTTGGGAGTACCTAGGTCAATTAAATAGGTGACCTCACCTTTCTTTTCCATATAGTGTGGGGGCCACTCCACTTGTCTTGGAGAGCTGCTGCGGCCACAGGCTCCAACACCCACACGTCCTGTCCTGGCTGGTAAACTGCTAGTACAGCCTTTTGGTCATGCCAAGCTTTTTAAAGCTCCTGGCTGGCCTCAAAATGTCTGCTGGCCTTCTTCATGTACTCAGCCATGCAAGAACCCAGGCCGAGTACACAGTCTATTATGTCCTGTTTAGGAGGCTTGAGAGATTGCTCCCATCCTTCTTTGACTAGACATAATGGACCCCCAGCTGGATGTCCAAACAGAAGTTCAAATGGGCTGTAGCCCACCCCTTTCTGAGGAACCTCTCTGTAGGCAAAGAGAAGGCAAGGTAGTAAGACATCCCATTTTAGCCTCAGCTTTTCTGGGAGTCCAATGATCCTACCTTTGAGGGTCTTGTTGAACCTTTCAACAAGCCCATTGCCCTGTGGATGGTAGGGCGTGGTAAACTTATAGTTAACACCACACTCTTTCCACATAGCAGTGATGTAGCTAGACATAAAGTTAGTACCACTGTCTGACAAGACCTCCTTAGGGAACCCAACTCTGGAAAAGATTCCCAGGAGGGCCCTGGCCACTACTGGAGCAGTAGTAGTACTAGAGAGAATAGCCTCTGGATATCTAGTGGCATGGTCCACCACTACTAAGATAAAACTATGTCCAAAAGCTGTTGGAGGAATTAAGGGACCTATGTCTATCTCTACCCTCTCAAAGGGAACCCCAACCACTGGTAGTGGGATTAAGGGGGCCTTTGCAGTGCCGCCTGACTTACCAGTGGCTGGGCAAGTGGCACAGGAGTGATAAAACTCCTTGGTTTCTTCAGACATGTAGGGCCAGTGAAAATGGGGGACAAGCCTGTCCCAAGTCTTGCTTTGCCCAAGATGTTCTGCAAGGGGAATGCTGTGTGCCAGGGTCAGTAGGAAACACCTGAACTTCTGAGGTATGACCAACCGCCTGGTGGCACCAGGCGTGGGGTCTCTACTTTCAGAAAACAGGTGCCCATCTTCCCAATAAGTTCTGTGGGACCCACTGACATTCCCTGCTTCCTCGGCAGCAGCTTGCTGTCTGAGTTGTTCAAGAGAGGGGCAGGCCTTCTGCTCTAGACTGAAGTCTTCCCTGGAAGGCCCCCCTGCCCCCAGTAGTTCTGCCTTGTCAGGCCCAAGCTCCTCTGGGACCGTTCCTTCACAGGTACTGAGATCATCTCCCTCAGGAGGCTGATTCTCACTGGGGGTCTGAGAGGAGGGTACATCTTTACCCTTCCTGCTCCTTCTCTTGGGAGCTGGCTGGTCCATTTTTTCAGGATCCAGGGCTCCCTCAGAGCCTAACTTCTTGGCTGAGCCCTAGTGACAGCAAAGACACTGGCTGAAATTCCCATAATTTCTGAATGAGTCCTGAACTCCACTTCAGAACAGGCTGGAGTTTCAAAATCAGTGCCCAGTAGACAGTCCACAAGTAGGTCTGAGGATACCACAACTCTCTTTGGGCCTTTTACCCTTCCCCAGCTGAGATTGACAACTGCCATGGAATGATCTGTCCTGACATTGCTTGCATTGGTCACTTGGTAAATCTGACCAAGTAGAATCTGCTCAGGACACACACTAAGGGTGGCAAGCTCAGTGCCACCAACAAAGACTAAAACAGCCTGGGTGGGTGCCCTAACTAGGCCAGAACACACTTCAGTACCCAAGGTTAACCCAGCTAAACTCTTGGGGCCTCTACAACTACAAAGGCTATTTCTAGGGGCACTAGGAGGTTTAGGAGTAGTAGTAGTAGTATTGGTGCTAGACTTAGCGAAATTGGCATCCTTTGCCCTATGAACGTTTTTCTTACACAAATAGCACCAAGGTTTCTTGTTAGAGGAGGAAGAGGATGGGACCCACCCCCAGAGGAAGATTTTTGGGGACCTTCAGAAGACTCTTTCTTTTCTTTAGATTTCTCCCCACCTTTCTCTCGGGCCTTAGAAGAATCTTGCTTCTTCTGGTCACCACCACCATAAGACTTTTGTTTCGCCCTGGTGTGGACCCACTTGTCTGCCTTCTTTCCCAACTCTTGGGGAGAGGTCAGATCCGAGTCCACCAGGTACTGGTGCAGTTGCTGATTTTGACAGTTATGAAGGGTGTGCTCCCTCACAAGTAAATTGTACAGTCCTTCATAATCATGCATATTACTTACATGAAAACCAGCCTTCCAGAGCCTTAATAGTACTATCTACAAAATCTACCCAGCCTTCAGTGAGTGCCTTCTGTGTGTCCCTAAACTTAACCCTGTATTGCTCAGTGGTTAACCTAAACCCATCGATGAGTGCACTCTTCAAGACTTCGTAATTGTCTGAATCTTCTTCCTTTACAGTCAAGAGTTCGTCTCTACCTTTGTTAGCAAAGGAGAGCCACAGGATAGCTGCCCACTGCCCCTGAGGAACCTTCTGAACTTTACAAGCCCTCTCTAAAGCAGTAATCCACTTATGGATGTCATCATCCTCCTGGTAAGGAGGGACTATCCTGCTCAAGTTCCTAGTGACAACTGAATGTTCCCTGAATATAGGTTCACTAGTGCTGTCACCATTGGATTCTAATCTGAATTTTTTCCTAGCCCTCTGGACTTCTAGGATTTATTTATCTAGGGCCAATTGTTCTTTCTTGATTCTGAGCGTGGCTCTCTCAAGTTTGAGCAGGTGGTATTCCCTTCCTAAAGAATCCTCCCTCTTGCTAGAGATGGAGGTCCCTATTGAAGTGGCAGAGGAGGTTGAATTAACTGAGAAGGACCTGGACCTCCCCTGAAACATTTGTACCGTCCCAGGTGGAATAAAGGGGTCCTACCTCTAGGGCCTCCCTCTGTGTCACTAGAAATATTCCCTGGGGGACTAGAGTTATCCAGTAAGGGGTCTTCAGACTCCTCCTGGACATGCTCAGAAGCAGAGTAATGGGTATTGGACACCCCTGGCTCATCTTCTGGAGCATCACCAAGTTATCCTGCCCATCTGACCTTTTTTCTTGGTAGCAATAACTATTCCCCAAAGATTACTTCACTGTTTATACACAACTCTCCAAATTTCACTTGTAAATAATTCATCATAGTCTTGAGCAAGGCCTCCATGCCTTCAATCATTGTTTAAATTAAATGCTCATTATTTTGGCTCGAATAATCTTAGCACGAGACATATTTGCTAGTTTTGAGCATTTTATAGTTTTTGTGAGCCTCCCATATAGCAAAGTTTTTGTGCTTTAGTGCATCCCATGCACTGCTCATTTGTGACCTTCCACCCTCTGTATTCATTTGTAAGCTTCACATTCAAACACTATATTTCTGGTGTTCATCACTAACACCTCATATCTGAGCTTTGCCACACATCTCATTCTGTATATCTCACTATACCCATCTTCTGTGAGCATCTCACATGTGTCTTTCACAGCAGGCTTTTCTACATTGTTAACCACCTTTCTTCCACACAAACACTGTGCATCTCATTTTTGGGAGCATCCCACACAAGGCTAATTCTTATTGCAAATTTATCTCATAGGACTTCTTATATTTTTGTGCAAGATAATGCGTTTGAGTGCACTCTACACTCATATCATCCATCTGCAATAACTCTTCTCATAGATTAGACAACAAAAGTTTCTGTATTGTGTTGTATACTTTGCGATGCATTAAGGGTTTCTCCACCCTCCAGCCACAGGAATGCAGGCAATAAACTTCCAGTGTTTGAGAAACTATTCTCGCCCTCCTTCTTGTGCCCTGCTAGACCAGGGGTTTCCAAAAGGGATCTGACTGACTTCAATACTCAGACACACAGAATCCTATACCATACTATTAAACCTGCCAGCCTTAGGATGGTCTTCTGCCATACTTTTTGCCTGCTTTCCTCCTCTTTTTGAAGATTGATTTTGGTGGCCTAAGGACTCTGAGCATTTTACCACTGCTGACTAGTGCTAAAGTGCATGTGCTACTCCCCTAAACATGGTAACATTGGTGTATACACAACTGGCATATTTAATTTACTTGTAAGTACCTGGTAAAGTGGTATACCATATACCCAGGGCCTGAAAATTAAATGCAACTAGTGGGTCTGCAGCACTGATTGTGCTACCCACACAAGTAGCCCTTTACCATGTCTCAGGCCTGCCACTGCAGAGCCTGTGTGTGCAATTTTACTGCCATGTCAGATTGGTATTAAAAACCCCTTGCCAAGCCTTAAACTTCCATTTTATTACCCATGTCACCTCAAGGTAGGCCCTTGGTAGCCTACAGGGCAGGGTGCTATGTCACTAAAAGGTAGGACATGTGCTTTTAAGTGTTGCATGTCCTTGTGGTGAAAAACACCTACATTCGTTTTTTACTACTATGAGGCGTACTCCTCTCATAGATTAATATTGGGAATTCCTTAATAAACTCTTTTAAGCTGTAATTCCTTGTTAGAAAGGAGTTGCCATGTCATGTTTTATGTCTTTGGAATGGCAATGATAAATCATTTTTACTGGTAAGGCTGGATTTCATATTACTATTTTAGATATGCCACTTTTAGTAAGCAGACATTTTCTGCTCTTACAGCTCTGTGTGCCTGCAGCCTGTCTCCAATCCAATCCAATATTAGTCCAATTGCATTTTGAGGTTTAGGAATGTTGTGAAGATCATTCAGGTTATTCTGCCGTTTTTTCCTCCCACCTTTGTTTGCTTGATGCATTAAGATGCAAGATTCAAAAACATGTTTTTTCACATTTGATCTAATTGCTTTGTGATTGTAAATAACAAATAAAGCATACTTGCAAACTGTGACTACATGCCTGCCTTTATCAATGTTTCACTACAAAACTATGCGATTGTATTCGGTTAACGGAGTGTCCGGCTCTAATACAATGGGCGATTTGTACAGGGTCACTGGAAAGTTCAAAAGTTTATCCTTGTCCCCCCCAGAAATCTAGTGTTTCCTACACCCCTGAGCTTGGCTGTGAGGTGATCGTGTGCATTTGTTAAAGTTTTCATGTTAATTGCAGCTCATGGTGGACGCACCGATTAACATGAAAACTTTAACAAAGACACACAATCACCCCGCAGCCCAGCTCTATTAAGAAAAGAAATGCAGCAATAGAATGGCACACATAAGCACAATAAAACAAAGGAAATGTCATACACAAGCTATATAAAAAACTGGCAGCTATGCATCCTGTCATTGTTTTTATTAAAACAATTTCTACCTGACGGGTATTTGTAAAAATTAATTATCAAGTATTTGAAAGGCAATCATTTTCATTTCACATTCACTTTTTCACATTTCTTAAATGAATTATGACTAGGGTCCTCAAAAATGAAAGTGACACAAATCCCTTTGTATCTTGATGTGGCTTTCATAATCACCAAATAGCTAAAAAAGTTTCAGGATTTTGAGAGATTTTTTAAAATTTATTTTTAAATAACATGTTTGATGATAGTTGTATCACAGTAGACTGTGGGGTTCATTTAACGAAGCCTGTGACAGTGCCTCCCACTGCTCCTGTGTGATGTAGGAAAGTGTGCTAAATTAAGACTGCACTGCTCCTTAAAATTGGAAGTTAAAAACATTTCAACATCTATGAGGTCCTTCAGCAAACGAGCCATTTCTTTATGTCATCCGGGAAGGGAAAACTGTTTTTTGCGTTTTTCATTTATGAATGTGCTACAGAGAACGGAATTTGTTATCACATAAAAAATGAAAATAGTTTTAATTTTTGCTGTTCAGAGAATTGAACAAGTTCTTTGGTTACGTAAGAGAAACAGCTCTTCGGTTGTAAAAACAACCATTATTCTTCATGAAGCAAAAGATTTATAAAAAACGAATCAATCTACAACACGATGCCTGCATGCCGTCTTCTGATCTTGTAAATAAAGCAGCTGCTGTGCTGCCTAATCAATGTCCCAAACCCTGCCCCGCGCCTACCTGCATGTGCATCCGCAGCGCAGCCTGGACCTCCAGGGCTGGGTAAAGAGGCACAGCCATGCTGGGACACTTGTCGCCAATGTACCAAGCTCGGTGTCCCAGCTCTCTAGGAGCAGTGGCGCTACAACTCTGCAAGTAAAGGACCCCGGCTGCAGCAGGCTTCGTGCTCGCGGACTTTAAATCCAGTGCACCGCCTGTTTGCGCCTGAACAGGCTACAGGCACAGAAGACATATACATGCTGTAAATGCATGCCATGAAGCCGCCAGTGCTTTGTCTACACGACGTGCAAACAATTTAACTGCAACCTCACTCAATGTGGTTAGCATCACGGAAGGCTGGAAATGTAAGAAAAACTATCCAAATTTGAAACAAACAGAATGCATTCTTTTTTAAATCATGGGGCCAAACGACTAAACTGATTTGTCTGGAGTCTGGACAAACGTTAATGGGAGCCAGGGGTCGCAAGCAAAGAGGCAGGGGTCGCAACAGGTAGTCTAGGGGTCGCAGTTGTGACACCTGGCAACCCCCAATTGACGTCCATTATGGAGCACTGCACCGGCGTCCCAAGGCCAGTCCCACCCCAGGCAGGCCTTGTAGTCTCCAATAATTCCAGCACCGCCTTAGGCCCCCATGCCTGTCCTGGCTCAGCCTAGCTTGGTATCTGATCTGCCCTGTTCCCCTCAGTTCTTTCACAGTGGCCAGTAGCACAGTGGGTGATGCCAGTGCAGTGTGATGTTATTTAAATATCTAATTTATTCATCATAAACTGGGGAAGAAAATAAAAATATAATCTGTCCACTCATGTAAAGTACCATATACTTTTATAATTTTATATGATACCTGTCCTATATTAAGAGCCACAAACACTAAATATTGCATATTTCTTGAGCCAAAAAAGGTAAACTAGTAAGTTTACCAAAAATTAATATTAGCACGTGAGATTTTAAAAAATAATCAGAAGAATGTATTTCTCTCATTGACTTCTATCGAGGGTGAGGCTTTACTTGGGTCTATTGTCATGTATGGGACTTGCAAGTGTGCTGCTACAAGGTCGGCTATCAGAAAAGCAAAAATATTTTTTTTTCCTTCCCTGTCAGGAGCACGGAGAAAGCGATATAGCAGGCAGAGAGTACGTGACAAAAATGTTGTGCACTGGCCTGCAGGAGCAGATTACTGGCAGTGCATACTCCGAGTCAGACAAGACCAGTCCCTGTCGGTAGAAGTCTTCCAAAGAATCGGGTTCATGCATGCAGGAATCGGGAGAGAGGAGACTAGCCTTGAAATCTGTAGTCTCCCGCCTAAATCAGGAGGGTTGGCATGTAAGATATATATAGTTACGCAGCTCTGCAAAAGTGACGCAAGGTTGTTTTTCGAAAGGTTTTAACTACTACTGCACCTTCTAGATCTCCACTTCTCCACCAACAATGCGCGTCAGGTTAAAATCTGTAAGTTTACTATTTTACATAAATTGGGAGCTCAACATAACACACTGGATCTGTTTGGTGGGGAGCTCATACAAAATCTACTAAATGGCCTTATTTCTTGCAGCCTGCCAAATTACATGCATCAGGGGTTAGATGAATGCATTTTAGTGCTGGTGGCCGCATCACCGCACTAAAATGCATTAGCCATGCACATTAAAGCTCCTGGGACCGACATATGTGCACTGAGACACTGCAGCATTCTTATAACCAACATGATTTATTTTGAATGGTTCTGTCCTGCTGTTGTGCGTAGCCGCAATGTCAAAATAAGTCAGGCTGGGAGGGGTGAGCGTTGCTGGGCTACCAATCGTTAAAAAACAGATTTGACATCATTTGCTGTCATTAACTACACTCATTGGCCTGGCCGCTTAGGGCCACATGGATCTGACATCATAGTGTGTCGTATTCACAGTATTAAATAAAGTGCCGTTTTGTTTTTAGCATGAACACCTTGGCCCAGGCAGGCGGCATATTTGTTTATTCCTGCTGTGATTGCTTCACCAAGGCAAGGGGGCACTGTGCTGCTCATGGGCAGGGCAGCAGGTGCACTGCAGGATATTTTTCACCTGGCTAAAGCATAACTTCATTAACCATCTCTGGCCAGCCCAGGTATGAGTGCACACTTTAGAAGTGTCAGCTTTGGCCAGCCTGCCCTCAGCTGCTGTGATTCAATTATTCCAAATGGCGCAGTGTGACCTGGACGAGTTAGTCACACCAGAACAACAGATGCTCACCAGTTGCATCTCGGCGGCCCGGCGCACTGCAGCAATGGAAGATACTTTGCAGGCTCAGCCTGCAGTGGCAGCCACCTTTGAATCTCGTTGGTGTAGGTGAGTTCAGCATGCCACACCAGAGAAAGCTGCCGTCTGCAGCTCATGACGGGTGCTGCGACTAACATGAAAACTTTAACAAAGGCGCACAATCAACCCGCAGCCCAGTTCTATTAAGAAAAGAAATGCAGCAACATAGCTGCCAAGGTTTCAAATTGCCATGTGGGGCGTTTTCATAATATCAGTGTAATTATGAGCAGGGCTTTAAGTGGGATGACAACATTTCTCTAAAAGGGGCGTGGTCAACAAAATTAAGGACGTGGCCTAAACTCTGCCTATCAAGGTATTTTGTAGAGACTGGGAAAATACATGAAGTAATACTTCAGCTTACCATTTTAGAGCTCCCTGCTGTACACCACTGAGTAGATGACAAAATTAGTGAGTCCTCTCTGGGTGGGTGCTCTTGGGGGCTCAGGGAGAGGGGACAGTGGTCATTTGACTTTGCAATGAATGCCTGCAGGACAGTATAATCACAGATGGCACCAGCAACTCCCACGTGGTGCTACTAGCACCCTTTCAAAAGTAGGCCTGAGGTTTCTCTGCATGGACAGTATATGTTCCTGTGCACCTGCACCCTATCCTTTGAGGCGAAGTTAAAAACAAAAACAGATGATTTTGCTTAAAGTGTTAATTCAGCATCATTTCTGACCTTTGTACCAAGTTAAAATGTTAACAAGTGGCCGGTATTTGTCTCTCGTAAATATGTGACAATTTTGGGATAATAAATAGGTTTGTTGCAATCTATGTAAAGCGCTTTAAGACTAAGGAGGGAATATTGTGTGTTCTGTCATTGCAGCGATGGATACAAATGACGGTAAGGTTTTATGCACAGAATTATTCCACCAATGACTGACTATACATTAATTAGGAATCATTTTTTGGGGAGTATTGTGTTACCACTTCATACAACTCATCCCACAAGCCTGGCCCACGGACAGGTCGTGAAGTGTGAAGTAAACAATACAGATCAGGAGTTTTAGAAACCAGCTGAAGGCTTCAAGCGATTGAATGTGTGCCTTTACCGAATCACAGCGCCACAAAGGCACTGGCAATTCATGTCATGACGTGTGTATATAAATTGCAAACCTGCCTTAAGACCCTTCACGTGGCACTGTATGTGAAATGCACTCTCTTTTCACTTTTATAAGAAAAAGTTTGGTGTGATATTTGGTGCTGAACCCACACGCGCGGTCTGGTTACTGGCACACATAGCCTTGGCTGCAGCGCACATAGACCTTACACTGCTGCACACAGAGGAAAACAATTTGAGGGAACATTGGTGGTGACCAATGTTCCCTCTAAACAATTTTTCTCTGTGTGGAACAGTGTAATATTTGTATGCACTCTTTTCTTGCTGTGTACTCTAATGAGTGATGAGGTGGCCATTATGAGAGTGTCAGGTCGAAGCCTATCAAACAGCACAGCTGTCTGGTTTGCTGATGACATCTTGGGGACATTCGGAAAGCTTCCCTGGGAATGCATTCTGCCCATTGCTTACCGTTGGCTTTGTGTTTTGTAACTCACATTTGCTTGCTTTCTATTTGTTGGCTCTATTTGTTTTAGGCTGTCCAGCTTGTTTGTCCCTTCCGTGGCAGATAGCCTATTTACAGTATCCTTCAACCAGTGCTCGATTTCTGTAAACAGACCTTTATATCTAGTTCGTATCTTGTCACATTTGCTGTGGATTAAAAAAAAGAGGTCAAATGTCAGGCTCCGTCTTCCGAGGGAGCTTGGTGTTTACTTTTCTTTCTCTGACTTCAGAGTGAGAGGATTTCTATGACAATCTTCTTGCTGGCTACTGCGGGTGTGCTGAAAGGTGTGTTTTTTAGGTCAAGTCTAGAGTCAGTGTGCATGCGCTGCTCTGCGAGGCATGCAGTAAACGCTCTGTGGAGTTCTGTGGAGTTTTAACACACCTATCACTTTTTTATTGGTTGCCTGGTCAGCCTTTCCAAATTGCATTGCTGTCAATGGTGAACAGTGTGTATTTGTCCCACCTTGTGGCTGGTTTGTTACTTGCCCTGGCGATTGACCATGCTACATGGATCATTTCACTGGTGGCCAAATGTTTTGTTTCAAGCCACTACTTTTTCTTACGCCCTCTCCTTGCAGATCTTGTGTTTTTGTTTCCTGAGCCTGTCTTCGGCACCGTCGCTGTGTGGGAACAAAATAAATCACATTACAGAGCACCGTCCTATTTAGAAGGGACAGCAGCGTCTCATTATGCAGGGCTGTTAATAACTTGTGCGTTTTTTTTAACTTTAAGGCTAGAACTAACGAGCTCTCTCTACCTCTCTAGTTCTCTTCCAAACAATGACCAGACCCTTCAGACCTGGCACTTCCTCTGCCCCGCCAAAAAAACCAGCTGCCATAAATTACTATGCCTGTGAGGACTGGAGCATGGTGGGCGCTGGGGTGGAGGCCTCGGTACCTAAGCTATCCTCGTGCCCACATTCCTATTAATGCTGGAGGGGCTGCATCTATTTAAATCAGAAACTACAGTCCTGTAAACTGCATATCTGTCGTTGTTTAGGTTGAGCCTAGCGGCAGCGCGCATGTGCTGCTCGCTCTGCGAGGCATGCTGCATTGGGTATGGAATAGAAGCTCTGCCAATTTCCCCGCCCATCTTTTCAAATGGCTCCTGTTACCGTCCTTCCTAAATCGTTGCTTTTCATTGGTAAATAAGCTTACTAGTCCCGCCTTGTCTGCAATTGTAACCTCCCACAAGGACTGGACCTTTTACTTGTGGTGTTATGCGGTGTGCTTTATATGGTCAGTGAGCACTATTTTCTTGGTGCACAGCATGGGCTGTACAAGGAACGTGTCGATCTGCCACTCCGCCCTAGCTGCACTAGTAGTCTGAATGTTTCCTCCTGCGCCAGCACCAAGTCATACCTACGCCTCTCCAGCGATGCCCCCACATGCCATCACCCCCAAATGATACTCCCACAACACACTGCTTCGATATACCCTTATCTTTGTCCAGGCTGCACAGCTTCATGAAGCAAGGTGAGCCCAACAACACCTGTAAGCAGAGCTCAGAGATAGCCAGATTCTGCCGTAGCCACCTTCCACATACACGCTGACCGACGCATACCAACCCCACGCCTCGCGGTTTCCTTCCCAGCTTGCGATGGGTGCATGCTCCACTCACGGCACTCGCTGCCCATAGTCTCCCACCCGCTTAAACGACTCTGTACGGCCAGGCACTGGCAATTGCACCGCTCCGCCCTTCCTGAACATTTGCTGCTAGTAAGAAAGCTCCCCGACACCTAAGTCCTTCCGGAACTTAACAAAGCCCCAAGAAGCCGAGCGATGTGGTGCGCCACAACCCTAGAGACCCCCAGCGCATCCTCGACTCTCTCTCAGGTGACTAAAGAGCTCCAGCTGTTAAAGCATGTATCGCCCCGCTGATTCGCACTTCTGTCTTAACAAGGCACTGCACTGGAAACAGAAAGACAGGCAGAAAATCATCCAATTGTCAAGAGCTAGCGTCCTGCGCATGTAGTGGCCATGTTAGAGTTGGTCAAATCCGGAAGAGAAAGAAAATACAACAAAAAGTTATGCAATAAACCTGAAATTAATCTAATTAATTCTGAATTACTTTTTAATACTAGCTCATGAAAGTTAACTAAAATTCCAATCAGCCAAAGAAAAATACATATTTTATTAAAAAACGTAATTACATTAACACACGTCTGTCAAAGTAAAAGTCAAATATCTTGCAAAGTCTTCACTTGTGAAATATGGTGCGATTTCCAGACCAAGTCTTCAGGATGGTTTGAAGGTGCAGAGCAGCGCTGGTTTGTCCCACCAGCCGAAGGGTTCTATTTTTTTTCTGCCCGCTAATCAATACACTGCGAACGGCTCGTACAGCAGGCCATGTGCCCCAACAACAACTTTTGTCAATATGTCGTCATTTCCTCTGGACAGCCCGCGGGCGAACTTTTAGTTGACATGGCAACAGGAAGCCAGACCTACCCGTACCCCCGAGGCCCAAGCAGAAGTAGGGTGGAGGAGGCTTAGACTTTGCACAAGTTATTAACAAGTGATGAGACAAATCGGTTGCCAGCTTAACTCTGACAGTGTGATTTACAGTGCAGGACCAAATTTTGCCCTGCGATGTCAATCATACTGATAATCTAATTTTCCCGTTGTGGCAGAGAATGAAGAATGGAGGAAAAAAGGGAATGAGGATAAGGTACGATCTTTCAAACATTCGACAACACCAGAAGTGACATCGCCAGAAGTGCTGTCATAAGTAGCGCTGAGAAAGCGCTGAACTGACCAAAAATCGGTGGTTGAGACCAGGCGCGCAACCAGATCTTAACATTTAAAACACGCATTGACATAGCCAATAGGTCTCACCTTTGGGACTTTTATAAGTGTTTAGCCAGAGCATGCCTTTCCCACGTAGAGTCGTCACTGTAGAAACACTGCAGCTCAAAACGCCTGGTCAAAAACAAACGGGCCTCAGAGAAGATATTTTTGCAGCCTGTTTATGATGGGGGCAGCTACCATACTTAAAGTGAAAGCAGGGCAGTTTCTAGGTGTTTTGCCGCCCTAGGCGAGAACTGAAAAATGCCGCCCCCTCCCTTTTACTACCATCACTCTCTCCCCCTGTCATCCAGGTGTTGGGGAATAGAGGCCTGCTTTGGTGCCTCTCTATCTAGTCTGGACTGTCAAATCCCTAGTAAAGATTTCATCCCACATAGGGATCCACCCCACCCCCAAGTAATGTTTTTTTTCTCCAAAAAGTATACTTAGAACTGATTAGACATACGTATTGGAAATATAATCAGGGTGCACCTTGGAGAAAGTGTGAAGTGAAAAACACCAAGGATTTCAAAATGTAAAAATGTTAATTCATGGTGTGCTGGTTACTGTCATACAATTCAGATTAGGGGCATCGTGCAGTCCTGGAACCTAGACAATCTTCACCCAAGACAGCTCATTTTAACTTTTGGCAAAACAAGAGTTTGCATTAAAAAGGAAAGGGGAGGGGTCTTAGAGGTAGTAAAAAAAAAATACAGAGACTGGAGAGGTTTGGGCAGTTGTATTCTCAAATCAGAAGTAAACCGTGGCTCTATTAGGTTGTGAGGTTTGCGGCATACTGTACAATGCACATCACATAGTAACATCATTATTATTTGAATGTAGGATATTAATGTTTCCCGTATTTCACTGAAAAGAAATTTCAAATTTCACCCTATTCAGTTCCGTGTTTTAAGAACCGAAATATCTGTAAATCCTGGACTCAGGCGACAGGTAATTTAAGTGTCTAAATGCTCTCTGTGCCGTGGCCGTGCACAGCTGCGTGCCCCTCGGCGCCGCCAGGGCAGGGGGCACCCTCAGAGCAGTGGCAGGGCCGAGGGCTCCCAGGAATGCGGAGCCGGTGCTTGCAAGCTAGCAGTGAGCAGTACTTTGAATATCTGAGGAGGAGGGTTCCGAGCTGGGATAAACTCCAGAGCTGCAGATAATGCTGCGCCGCCCGCAATGAGAGAGGAGCCCGCCACCTGCCCTCAGCCCATGAGCCCAGAGTCCCCCGGGAGGTAGGAGGCATCGGAGAGGGGAGCAGGGCACTGCCAACCGCCCGCAGGCACCAAAGCAGAGGAGCGGAAAAAGAGAGCCCTGCAGGAGCTCATCCAGAGGCCGAGGAACAATGTGTGCGCTGACTGCCAAGCACTTTCCTCTCAGAGAGGACGCATGTTTTTTGCCGCCCTCCCCCTTTTGCCGCCCTAGGCGGCCGCCTAGTCTGGCCTAATGGTAGAAACGGCCCTGAGTGAAAGTGCGCCGCAAGATCCTTAACAGGAAGCCTCACAGCAGCTGAACTCTTCAATAGAGAGTTTTCCCAGAACTGCTCTGTTGAGCAGCGTGTGCTTGCGTGTGGAGAGGCGTCTCTGTAGGTGGCCATCACAGGGTCATTTTGAGTAACATGAAAAATGTACTTTTTTATGGCTTCTTTGACTTTGATTGGAGACTCTGGTCTCCAGGAAGTTTGTAGAAATAATCTCTTGCAGTGTAAGGGAGGAAGGCTGGAGAGACGGTAGGATGGAGAGAAGGAAGGATGGAGAGAGATGTGTGGCTGGAGAGAAGGATGAAGGGATGGATGGAGAAAAGGAAGGTTGGGGAGAAGGATGGCTGATGGCGAGGGGGGTGAATGGAGAGAAGGATAAATGGGTGGATGCAGAGATGTGAGGATGGAAAGAATGATGGATGGGTGGATGAAAGAGGGATGAAAAGGGAAGGAAGGGAGGAGAAGGATGCACCGGAAGGAAGGTGGATGAAAAGAAAGATGAAGAGAAGGAAGGGTAGATGGAAAAGACTGAAAGGTGGATAAATGGCAAAATGTACAGAAAGGATGGAAAGAAAGCATGATGGAAAAAAGACAGAAAAAGGATGGAAAGAAAGACTGAAAGAAAGCAGCAGGGAAGAAAGGAAATGAAAGTATCTTAGAAACCCCTAATGGGGGCTATCTCCCGAACGACTGCCTGGTTCGCTTGCCGCATCTACTTGCTCAGAGCTGGCTGGGACATGGCTCAAGGTGGGGTGTGTTGTATTTTTCTGCCTACTCCCTTGCAAGTGATTCCATGTTCCTTTGATGGCTGTTTTTTACCCTGCGCTTTACTCAATAAAGATTCCATTCTGAGAGTTACAGGGTTGGTTGAGTTAAATGTGACGGACACCTAAAAGCAATGATTTGGGAAAGGAAACTGGGCACTGGAAACATAGCATCCGGTAACACTGAGTCAACTGGTAACCCGAGATCCAATTCCTAAAGTGGCTTCATGAAGAACTGAAAATAAGAGAAACAGGCCTTTTGCGCTAGGTATTTTGTCTGAGGTTCAGGGGAGACGTGGGCTCGGAAAAACAACACGGGATAGGGAGAAGGTGTGATCACAGCTAAGGACCTGGAAATTGGATCTATTTTAGCACCCACTTTTCCCGCCCCTTTGCCCTCCTGCGACTCTGAGGGCAAACAAAGGCTTTGTGTGTTGTAAACAAACACCCAGGACAGCTCTTTAGATAGTGTGTGAGATCCCTCAGAAACACATGGGGGGTATGGGGGGAGGGGTGGGGCTGTAGGGAGTGGGACAGGGAATGAACAGCGCCCGGAAGAAAGGTAGAAATGCATCGACGACGACGTTCAGCATGTGGTTTAACGCGTACCTCTCTGTGTGTCATCTGCGGTTTGGGAGGTACAAAGAACAGGTCATTTCAACAACACTGTATACATTCCTGAACAACTGAATAAAATTAATTGATTTAACCCATCCCCTCTGCCCCCTACAGCCATTGAGCACATTCTGTGTGGTTATTAATGTGAGAGTGCAGGAATAGCAACTTCTGTGGGTCAAATGCGGTGCACTGGCAGAGGTGTGCCCATGCCCCGTTACTGCAATATCCCGAGTCGGCCGGTCAGTACTAAAGAGCATTGGAGAGCTGTATGCGAGTCTCATTAGTACTGGAACGGTACGGGTGATGTATCAGTGTGAGGACTGAGGTGCCTCAGCAGAGCTGTGTATTCGGGTCCGATGCTGGGTCACATGTCCTCGGGGGTCAGGGAAGTGAGCGGTTAATTGTGGAGCGAGCGTGGAATGCCTTCGCCCAAAGACCAGCCCCCCCCCCTTCCTCCACACCTCTTACAACGACCCTCTTCGCAGTCCGCTCACCTCCAAGTGGGAGGAGGCTTTCTCCGGAGCACCGGTGAAATTGACAACTCTACAAAGGAAATCGGTGTCTGCCGTACTAGGCAAAGTAAATCGGAAGGGACAAATAAATCGGAAGGGACAAATATCGGAGCAATGTACAAATGAAATCGGTGTCTGCCATACTGGGGAAAGTAAATTGGAAGGGAAAAATATTGGAGAAATGTAATTTAAAACAAATAACATAGGCGCGGTTGTAAAAAGTGTCGCCTAACCTTGCAATCAGGAAATCCAATGCAGCTCTAGACTATAATTCACACTGGGCAGGCAGCATTGTGTCCGGGAGCCCTGGCACGAGTTACAAGAATCAAAGAATGCAGATTTTCCACAGTTTTAATGGGTAGAAAATCATGATTTTATTAAAGGCACGGTGGCTAATATTATGCATAATACCTTTATTGCTTCCCAAACACAGCAGCAACAAATACTAGAATTTAGAATACAAATAACTTCTAGAACGTTGAACATGCATATACTGACAGAACGGGCAGTCATCTTCCTCTTTTAGGTGCTGCGAAAAAAACAGAGTCCAAATAAAAACAAAGATCCATCACTCAAACTCCAAGCGATTCTGAATCTTCCAGAAACTGCTCCAAAGGAACGACTCGTCTTCTTTAACCTGCATAGTAAAAACAAACAATTAATAAACAGGGCGGGAACAGAGGAGGGATAATATTAGCCTCCGTGCCTTTAATAAAATCATGATTTTCTACCCATTAAAACTGTGGAAAATCTGCATTTTATAGCAAGGCCCGGAGGCCAATATTGTGCATGTTCAAAGTTCATCCAAAACTCTATCCAACACATTTTCCACAGGTTTAAAATAGAACCTCTTAAACGTTGAGTCATTAGACCAATCTGCCGCTTTCATAATCCCACTTAAACTAAAACCTCTCATAAAAGCTTTGCTAGCCACAGCCCCTCTAACAGAATGTGCCCCAAAAACATTCACATCCACACCTGCCTTTGACATAACCTCTCTCACCCACCTTGCCAGCGTAGGAGTTGACACAGCCCTAAAAGGCTTCCTATAAGAAATCAAAAGTTGAGAACAACCTCCTTGCCTCAAACCAACAGTGCTTTTTAGGTCTTGCGCCTAGCGGTGCACTGCGCAGCAGTGCTCGCGCAGCGCGAGACATTTAGTGGGGGAAAAACGGGGTATTGAGACTGACCTAGGAATCGCACACACTCGGGCATGTGCGATTCATTTTGTGCTACGCGATTGGCCTTTGCGTGAGTCTTTATATATAAGACTGCACGCAATTGGCCAGAGGCGGGCGCATTGCTCCGCCCATGGCCTATTGGTGTCTATTACGCGCTTGGTGCGCGTAATAGACACCAATAGGCCGCGTGGTTTCAATTATCGTGCCCAGACACGGGCAAGATAATTGAAACCACGTGCTTAGCTGTGGCGCGCGTTCATTTTTTAAATTTTTTATTATCGAGTGATTATCCCCCCCCTTATAATCAGAATACTAACTTGCTTGTGAGTATTTACCTGCCTAATGAATCGCCCAGTTAGAGGGTGCGTGCCTATGATTAGCGGGGAAAAATGAAAGGATTGTGCTTTACATAATGGTTCTAGTGAACAAACATTAATGGGGAATTCGAAGACAATCGGGAGGCTAAGGGAGGGCCGTGGTATAAAGTGTGTACAGAGAACGGAAGGGGCAGCGGGGGTGGGGGGCTGCTCTAGTCGGACACCTACTTTTGTGGTGAGGGAAGCACGGCTGACGGGTCTTGCACTAAAGCTCCGTCTGTGTGCAGTGCTCCGCTGCAGTGAATCCAGTGTCCGGAGCACAATACATGGCCTTTAAGCTTCTAACAAGGGTGCTTGATTTCCGCAGGACCTTCGTGAACGGCCCCGCAGTCACCGGCCCGACTCAGCTGTACCACGGAGACCGGATCCTGTGGGGGAACAACCACTTCTTCAGGTACAGACCACCCCCTCCCCGCACCCCGAGTTCAGAGCCGCAGGGCGGATTTCCAGTGTTCCTGTCTCAGGGAACGAGTCTGTACTGAATACTCAAGTTGAGGGAATATAGAGGCACAGTGAAGCCTGTTTGCGTTATTTTCATTGTTTTGTCTTGGGGTGACTTTGAGTTCTTCGTGGCGGGTGTTCCTTGTCGTTGTGTGGTCTTTTTCTTTCTGTCTGGTGCAGCATCCACTGTTAGAACGGTAGACGAAGGGTGCTGTGTCTTGTTACGAGAAGAAGTGCGTGGCTGAATGCCCCCTAACTGATTGTGTAAGTTCTAACCTGAGGTCTCTCACTAAATGCCGCTGTGTACTGATTATGTCCGAGTTTAGTGTGTTATTTCGGTACTGTTTTTATATTAGGCTAAACATCACTGGGTCTGGTGTGTGGAAGAACTGGCGTCATGCAATGTACAGAGTTTGGCCCTATTCACTTGGGTATAGAGCCCAACTGTACTTTTGTAATCCGATATTCACAAACTGGGAAAACAGCGCCACCTTGTGGAACGCACGCGAACGTGCGCCTCTGGCACAATATCCTTGCTTGCATTAGGGCCCTGACACCACTGCTTCGCCACTCTTGCCGCAGGTAGTTGACTACCTAGGTTTTCAGGGTATATGGTATATCTGACGTCATGCGAGAGAGGCTCGACGCCCTCGCGTACGTGCTCCTCCCGCGAGTCTAACGCCTGTAGCAAGTCCAGATCGCAGAGACGTGGCTGTGAAGAATGCCGGTTTGGCGGCAGCAGACAGAAGGGTGCCTGGTCCTGACAAGTTCTGCCTGCAGACACTTCCCTGCCCGCTCTCGCTGCAAGCCGGCACTCTCTTCTTAGATCCGGAGCGTGAGGAACCCCCACTCCGGAGCACCAGGCCGCCGTTGCACAGGTAGGTGAGAACGTGTAATGGATATACACATTGGTGAGTGTTTAGCACTTACTAAAAGTGTGCGCTTCTCCCGGCCCCTTCTAGGTTCCTTTCCAAGTAACTCCCGACTGCCACGAGGCCGCCAAGAACGGTCTGCAGTTTGTCACAAGCCGGAAGATTTGGTGGACACATTATAGTCCTCCGGTATTACCTCAACACTTCCAAAGTGTCACTTGAAAATTGTAAAATTTTTAAAGTAACACATATATAAACAATTGACATTTTTATTGGCTATAGTGCAGGTTCTCAGTTTGCAAGATGCTGAAAAAAAGAGAAAGGAACACACAGCAGAAAAGAGGGATCAGGCAGACAAAGAAGCAGAGTAAAAAGAGGAGGTATGGGGGATACCACATTAAGGAAAATAAAGGGGAGTAGACCAAGGGGTTCAGGCCTCATTAGGCGGAAAAAATAGTAACAAAATTACTAAAAGCCCTAAAAGAGAGAATGAAATGCAAGAAGGAAAAATGCAACACACGTTACCTAAAATAAAGAAGGGGGTGCAGGAAGGAAGAAAGAAGGGAAAAACAAAAAGGGAAGACTAGAGAGGGTGGAAACAATTGAGAGGAAATACATACTCAAGAAAAAGAGGAATTGGAAGAAAAATGGTAAAAAAACATAAGTAAAACAATTTCATAGTAAAAACCTAGAACAGGTACCACGCTCAAATTCAATAATTCATTGAAAGTACTAATTATGTACAAAACATCTTCACTCAGCCTGTGTGGCTTCATTGTAGTTGATCTAGGGACATAGTCTGGCTTCTTGGAAATTGAAGCATCTACTTTCAAATGTACACCTTATCTAGAGTAGGTTTTTGTTCGAACACTGCAGGGATTGTCTGGGTTTGTAGTCATGTGTTTTGAGGCTTTGCTGAGGATGCATTTATGAGCGAGGTAGAGTCCTGTGTGGGTGACTTGAGCATTGACAGGACGCCTGTTTTGTAATTTTATGGTTGGGAGATGGAGTCCCAGAGCTTCGTAAGAGCTGTCGGTCTTGCGGTGTTGTGACACACGCAGAGAGCAGATTTCACGTTTAAGAGACTGGTTGCTGAGATACCATTGCGAGTTAGGGCAGCTCATGTATTTGTTTTACTACGAATTTTTTCTAAATTGTGCTCTTCAGTATTCTTCCAACTCCTGGCTGGGCTCAGAATAGCCTCTTGGTACTTTGAATGAAGGTCGAGTGTTGACCGTGGGTGGAGTCCTCTCCACATCACATTCTTGAAATTGTTCGTGAAGCGCCAGACTGTGTCTGACTGGGAGCTTATTTCTTGGATGAGAACTTACCACGTTGTGTTATTTTCCTTCCAATTATTTTGCAGGATAAGTTTGCCAAAGAAAAAAAGGAAATCTGAGCACGAAGATGATGAGTGAGAAAATAGTATGAGGAACAGTAACAGCTTTGAACAGCTGGACGCTGATGGGGACACGTCCAGCGAAGTGTCCAGCGAGAACAACTTCAGCTACGAGTACGCACAGATGGAGGTGATGATGAAGGCCATTGGAAATAATGGTAAGGAGTGGCTGTTGTCAAGAGACCTTTCTCTTCTGTATTGTAGTGTGTTGTTGAGTGCAGATGCAATGGCTTGCTTTTCCCTTGGAAAGCCTTCTAACTTCTGCCCAACTTAGTCACCAAGAAGGGCGTGTTGGAAAGGTTTGCTCCTATGTTTGGAATAGATGTTCACCCTTAATGCGAATTACAAGTGTATTCTTTCACATTGTTAAGTGGAAAGAAAATTTCTATGATTAAACAAAGGTGAACTGTGCGTCAAATGTACGTTTGTGCGTCATTTTCCACCCATATTTTTAGGTTGAGCCTAATGGCAGCGCGCATGCGCTGCTCGCTCTGCGAGACTGCTGTAGTAGAGTATGGGAGAGAAGCTGTGCCCACTCTTCTCCCATATTTTTCATTGGCTTGTGTAATTGCCTTTCGTAAATGCTGCCTTCGGATTCGTTAATAGGCTTGTTAGTCCCTCCTTAGTACGGCCTTGTCTTCATTTGTACCCTCCCATGGCGACTGGCCCTTTTACTTCGGTTGTTACACAGGACCTGTTATTTAGTCTGTAAGCACTATTTACTTTATTGAGTTTCTCTTACTGCAGGCCGGAAATGCTCTGCTTCAGCTGAAAGCGAGGCTTGTGTTTTTTTAAGCAGCACGGCCGCCCCCGTAACACGGACGCCTGCTTTCAATCACTTTAACCTGGCATTATCTCGTGTCTGTTTCAACGCCCCCCAAGTAAAATAGATTTAGAAATGATTAGCGAATTAAGTCAAGTGAATTCCAGGTAGCACATAATCCTGTGCTAATGGGCTGAAGCTGACAACAGTACATCTGTGTTACATGTCATCTGTACTAAAGCCACCTGACGGGTTGTTTTCAAAAGCCTGTTTTATTAACACCACCACCAATACCACCACTATCAATACAACCACCTCCACCACCAATACCACCACCGCCACCACCACCAATACAACCAACACCAATACCACCACCACCAATACCACCACCACCAATGCCACTACCACCAATGCCACTACCACCAATGCCACCACCAATACCACCACCAATACCACCACCACCAATACCAACACCACCATCACCAATACCACCACCACCACCAAAACCACCAATAGCACCACCACCAATAGCACCACCACCACCACCAATACCAATGCCACCACCAATACCAATGCCACCACCACCACCAATACCACCACCACCACTAATACCTCCACCACCACTAATACCTCCACCACCACTAATACCTCCACCACCACTAATACCTCCACCACCACTAATACCTCCACCACCACTAATACCTCCACCACTCCACAGTTAAGTCATGTGAATTCCAGGTAGCACATAATCCTGTGCTAATAATAGGCTGAAGCTGACAACAGCACATCTGTGTTACATGTCATCTGTACTAAAGCCACCTGACGGGTGGTTTTCAAAAGCCTGTTTTATTAACAACACCACCACCACCCATACCACCACCTCCACCAATACCACCACCTCCACCAATACCACCACCTCCACCAATACCACCACCTCCACCAATACCCCCACCACCAATACCACCACCACCAATACCACCACCACCACCACCCTCCATTCCCCGGGGCCCAATGTAAGCAGTGTTCTGAGGACCCCAACCACTGGGACACTGCTGTGTTCCCTGCCCGGCAGAGTGCAGCCAGGGAATGAAATCTTGTTTCCTGGCCGCTAGCAGAAACCAGTGCGCGGGGCCTTCCCCTATCCTCAGCCTGCGGAGAGGTGAAGGATAGAGATATCGCGATACAGCGGCAGCAACAATGGCAGCAATGCTGGCCACGAGGGCTCTCTAACCAGAGCAAACATGTCAGGAGTCGTTTGGAGGACTGAAGACCGTAACTCTTCAATAGCCTGCCAGTCGACGCTGTGTCCCTTTTCCACACACTGGTCTGCCCGCAAATGATTCCTGGTGTGTGATTTTCAGCACAGGCGAAATTGAGGAAACACCGAGATGGGGTAGGAGGACAACAGAGAATTTATTGGCGATGTGAGGTTGGGGGCGGTGGGGGTCTGAATAAGTTGGGAAGAAAGTAATGGAAGCAATGGATGAGAACATATCCTGAACTGGCGTATAGAGGCATTTTGTTGCCTGGAGGTGAATGACGTTTCCAGGGTCAAAATTCAGTGGTCCGAAGTATTTCTTGAGTAAGTTCCGGCCCATCTTTAAGAAAATTTTTTGCAGTTAGGCTGTGTTGGGCTGATATTCAGTTCCAAGGGGGAGACTCTTCTCTGCTATCAGCACATTACATTACATGGGCAATACAAGCATAAGATAAAGATTGCTATTACCAACTACCGATATACAACTTCACAGGACACTACAGTAAGCAATGACTTTCCTAGCTGGCGTAATCCTCCATGGAAAAACAAGCAGCCTGTTTCAAATATTGACACTAAAAGACTATCTGGTCTACCTGGTCATGTGCAAACTTGTTCTAACGTTATGCTCAAGTCTACGGCTACCAAGAAACTACCTAAAAGTTTCCTGGCGCAATATACAGTTATTTGGCCAGGAAAAGTCTTTGTGTCATTCCTTTTATGGATACTTTTACAGACCACATTGATAGCGCAACACAGAAAAACCAGGTTAATTAAGTACAAGGAGTACGGATGAGAGAGGTCAAGGACTAGACAAGGGATCTCAAGATGACAGCCAGAGAATGGCAAGGCATACCTCCTTTTAGGTCGAGCCTGGGCAGCGCATGCGGTGCACTGCGAG
Source organism: Calotriton arnoldi (assembly GCA_963921515.1). NCBI lineage: Eukaryota > Metazoa > Chordata > Amphibia > Caudata > Salamandridae > Calotriton > Calotriton arnoldi. The sequence continues at coordinate 2,091,273 of CAWUFW010001246.1, forward strand.
GCATGCTGTATTAGAGTATGCCCTTGAAGCTCCGCCCACTTTCCTCCCATAATTGTTATTGGCTTGTGTCTTTGTCCTTTGTAAATGCTGGCTTCTGATTCGGTAATCGGCTTGTTAGTCCCTCCTTGGTACTGCCTTATCTTCATTTGTAACCTCCCACGAGGACTCGCCCTTTTACATTGTTGTTACACCGTCTGTGTTATTTAGTCTGTAAGCACTATTTCTTTAATAAGTTTTGTCTTACTGTAGGCACGACGTGCTTTGCAGCAACATTCAGTGCGCCATGCGCGCTTTCACTTTCCAAACAGCCGGGACAAAGGCGGCCGCTTCTTTGGAATGCCATAGGTCTCGCATTTAGGAGAGTTTGAGCTATTGGCATTGTAAGTGACACTAGCTTAAACTCTCGCAAATGTGACACCTTTTGCTTTGCAAATATTTTTTGGGTGGGTTGTTTCCAAGCATCCCATGCCGCACTTGCACTTAATAGAGGCCACGCCCCTTTCTTTAGATGCGACTTGTCTAAAGAAAGGGACGTGGCCTCTATTAAGTGCAGGCGCGGCATGGTTCGCTTGGAAACAAACACTATTTGCAATTCAATAGGTCTCGCATTTGCAAGAATTTAATCTATTGACATTTACAGTGCCAATAGCTCAAAGTCTCGTAAATGCGAGACCTATTGCATTGCAATGCTTTTATCATATTCTCTAAGACAACCAACCACACACAAATTATCATGCCCCTCTAAAAGAGGATAAAAAAATTGTCCTAGACATAGTCTTTGTCCTTTTCCTTAACTCAAAGCACACACCCTCTGGCTGATAACACCTTGAATCCACCTCTAAAGCCCTAATATCAGAAACTCTTCTAAAAGAAACAAAGCAGAGAAGCATAGCCAACTTCCATGATAAAAATTAAAGCTCCAAAGACGAATTAACACCCCAACTATCCAATTCCTTCGGAACCACTGAGACATCCCAAAGCACACCATACTTAGCCTTTGGAGGCAGAGCCACTCTAACGCTCTTAATCAATCTTTTAACCAACACATGTTGCCCCACTGGCAGACCACTCACCAAAACATGACCTGCTGAAATTGCAGATCTGCTTATGTTAACAGTATTGTAAGCCAAACCACTCTTATACAGTTCCGATAAATAATTTACCACCTCCACTACAGGTGCTGATACGGAATCCAAATTCCTCTCAACACACCAACCAGACCATCTTCTCCAAGCTGATCTATAAACCTTGGTTGTTCCCTTAGACCATGATTCCGCGATAAGATCCTCAGCCTCTTTTGATAGTCCATGCACCTGCCATACTCTCCTGAAATCAGCCATGCCACCAACCTTAACTGACCTGACACGACCAAATCGTGAACATTTCCCTCCGGATCCAGAATTATCTCTCTTAAACTAGGCAACAACACTGGATCCTCCACTACCAGACTCATCATATCCGGAAACCACACCTGAGCTCTCCAGAAAGGCGTTATCATGACTAACTCTGCCTTCTCCCTCCTGACTTTCATCAACACCCTCTGAATCAACGAGAAAGGAGGAAAAGCATAATTTCTTCCTATTTTCCAATCCTGAAGAAAAGCATCTATCCCCATCGCCTCTGGATCTGGTCTCCAACTGTAAAAATCCTTCAGCTGACAATACAGTCTGTCCGCAAAGAGATCCACCCGCAGTGGATCCCATCTCCGCTGTAACCTCATAAAAACTTCTCTGTTTAATCTCCAGTTGCTCACGTCCCTGAGATACTTTGAATACCAATCCGCTTCTACGTTGCTCAACCCCGGAATATACTGAGCCTGAACCATAATCTCCTTCTCTAAGCAAAACTTCCAAAACTCCTTTGCCAAATCCGCTAAACCCCTCGATCTCGGGCCTCCCAACTTGTTCACATATCTCACTGCTGACAAGTTGTCCATTTTCAACAGGACACAACATTTCACTTGATCCCTCAGGAAACTCTTCACTGCAAAGGATCCCGCCAGAAGCTCCAGGCAATTTATATGCATCACTTTCTCCTCCTTTGACCATTGTCCCCCTGTTGACACCATGCCACACCGTGCTCCCCATCCGTGCAAACTCGCATCCGATTCTATTTCTATTTCTGGCACCTCCCCAAAGATCGCTCTTCCATTCCAGGCTTCCAGACTCATCAACCACCAATTCAACTCTTCCTTTGATTCCTGATTCAACATCACCTTCTGTGAATACTTCGCCCCTCTTCTCAAATGATAACCCTTCAACCTCTGCAACGCTCTGTAATGAAGAGGAGCTGGAAAGATCGCCTGAATCGACGCAGATAACAGACCCAGTAACCGAGCTAATTGCCTCAATGTAATCCATTTTGCATTCCTCACTCTTTTCACCTCCTTCCTGATTTTCCTCACCTTCTCCATAGGCAACTTCAACACACATTCCAACGTCTGTATCTGAAAACCTAAAAACTGCATCTCCTGCTGAGGCTCCACACAGGATTTCTCTTTGTTCACCACAAAACCTAAATCCTCCAGAACCCTCACAGCAAACTCCGTTTGTTCCCTTGCTAATTCCTTCTCTTCCGCCATGATTAACACATCGTCCAGATAGACAATCAAACGTATTCCCCTTGACCTCAACCAAGCTGCCACTGGCCTCATCACTTTTGTAAAGCACCATGGGGCTGAAGTCAACCCAAATGGGAGACTCTTGAACCTCCAAAACCTTCCTTTCCACCTGAACTGTAGATAATTTCTTTGCTCTTCGCACATCGGAATAGTCAGATAGGAATCCTTCAAATCCAACCTTGTCAACCAATCCCCTTTCCTTAACAGATCCCTCAACACATGGATGCCCTCCATCTTGAAATGATTGTAAGAAACCCAATCGTTCAACTCTCTCAGATTGATTACCGGCCGCATACCTTTTCCCTTCTTCTCCACTAAAAATACATTGCTTATGAAACCTCCTCTCACTTTTCTTGCCGGTTCTATTGCCCCTTTTGCCTCCAATGCCTCTATTTCTTTCGTTACCATGTCCTCCATCTCCTCTGAGAACCTCAGAATATTCGGAGGCCTCTCTAGCACTGGAGTCTGTAAAAAATCTATTTTGTAACCGGACACCGTTTCCAAAACCCAGGGATCCTGTGTAATTTCTCTCCATCTCGAAACAAAATGGGCTAGTCTGCCGCCCAACTTTATTTGGATAGAAATAGGGTCTTGAAAACAGCTTACCTGAGGCACCCCTTGACCGCCTCTCCGATCGCATACCTCTCGCTCTGCTTCGTTACCTTTGTGGGAAAAAACTTCCCTGCCCCCATCTCGAACTGTTGAAGTTTGAACCAAAACCGGTTCCATAGGGTCTGAAATCTCTTCCAAAGTATCCTGTAGAAACACCTTGTTCACGGCCGGGGAATCGACCCCGCATTCGCCCGGCCACGCCAAAAACTCTCCTCATATCTTTTTGCGCCTTCTCTAGTGAGCTAAAAGCACCCACATATCTGGACATATCTTTTACAAAATCGTCACCAAAAAGTAATCCGTCACTACGTTCCCCTAGCTCCTTACTAGCAAGATCTGCCAACTTCGGATCTATTTTGAAAAGAATACTTTTCCTTCTTTCAATGCAAAGCGCAGTGTTTGAATTACCAAGAAGGCATATAGCCCTCTGGACCCATTGACGCATTTCTGCCACATCAATTCCCGTATTATTGGAATGCGCCCCCTCACACATGTCAAAAAATTTTGTCAGGGGCCCCAATACGTCCAGGAGTCTATCCTGGCATCCCTTTAATCCTTTTTCAAGACCTCTTCTAGGGTCTTTACCTGTTTTGTTTATAAATGCCATCATTTTCTGGTCCAGCTCAGGAGTGTAAGCAACCTTACTTTCCAGACTTGGCCTAGGACATTCGCTCCTCATCCTAGTCCTCACATCCTTTGGTATTTCCCTTCCAATACCTCACGTATTTGGCTACATGCTCCACAGGAGCCCATTGCGGAGAGAGTGGATGTTGTATCAAAAGAGGATCAAACATCACTTCCCCTTGTGGATCTACAAAGTCATTTTCCTCTATTTTAATCTCTCTCTCCTTCACCTTTCTCCTCTTAAGTGGAACCTCCTCCACATCCGACTCTTCTATACTTGAGCTACATGTAAGTTCAACATCACCACTAGAGGAGCTAGAATCACAAGCCACGGCTGTGTGTTTTACATTATGCGCCTTTATAGCGCTCCCTTTTGCCTTTATAGCGGACTCTTTATGAACCTTCCGTTCTTTCCCCTTCCTTACTGTTTCAACATGCTTTCTCTTCTGAGTTTTTTTCTTCCCCTGGCTAGTCCCCCCTGCAACCACTTCCATCTCTTCAGTGGTCCAGAAGTTCTCATCTTCGCCAGATCTTTGTCTTCTTTGCATTGTTTTCTCTAAACTATTCTCTATCTTTTTGTCCAGAGACGCAGACATCTCTCCAAACATTTTTTCCATGTAGCTCTTCATTTTTTCCTCAAAACTTCCTTCTGTACTTTCCATTTTATCAACAGAATAAAAATTGTACCTCCTATTCCAAACCTTTCCAATTTACTTTCAACCAAAAAAATCACCTAAACAATCTGACCACAGCTCAGCCTAAAGCTTCCTCTAAAGTCAAAATTTTTATTCACCAAACACTCACAACTTATCACAAACTGTCCTCTTATAGTAAAACTGCCAAACCTCTCTCCTCACGTAATCAAACTCGACCTGCACCTGAACTGTTGACCAAAGTCTGACAGAAACTGACTCGCGTTCTGACAGACTCCGTGTTAACCCCAAAATATGGCAGACAAAAAATCCATTACTTCTAATGCACCTACCCAACTAAACAAAATGGCCGCCGCACGTTGCGTGCGTACGGCGTCCTTACTGTGTCAAAATTAGACCCAATTACAGCACGTTACGTCAGAACCCGCTCAATCTAACTACCTTCCCTCGTCATAGAGAAGAAAGCGCGAGCCATGCCTCTGCATCTCCGTGCCTTGCGCCCCACGCTCCCCGATTCAACTGCCAAATCATAACGGTAAGCCTTACCAATACCTTAAAGCCACAAAAAAAGTCCTTAAACCCCCGTTACAACAAGCTCACAAATCATTCTTACACGGATTAAGTGATCGCTAACCTAAAATCATACATTTAAGTATTTCAAACGCCAAATATTTCACAAACATTTCAATTTCCTTTAAATAAACAAACTTCCTTTAAACCCTTTTAAAAAAGTCTATTAATGACATTCCCCATGTAAACATAAATACAAAATCCTTCTTAATCATTCATTCTTCAAACTTTTGTTAACCAAAAAAAGTTGTGACTTATCGGTGTCTGAGCAGCAACAAAAGAGGAAGATGTCTGCCCGTTCTGTCAGCATATGCATGTTCAACGTTCTAGAAGTTATTTGTATTCTAAATTCTAGTATTTGTTGCTGCTGTGTTTGGGAAGCAATAAAGGTATTATGCATAATATATTGGCCTCCGGGCCTTGCTATAAAATGTAGAATTATTTGTTCACTTGGTCTCTAAGCTTCCTTCTGTAAGCGTCCCTTCTGATGAGGAATGCACAGCTTTGTAAAAGAGGCTTGGACACAACCCCTTCGGAAAAAAACAACAGACCATACAGATTTAACCACCTTTAGGACAGTGCCTTAATTGACCTCTATGGCAAAGTTCACAGGTGGCTGTGTTAAATCATCTGCTTGAGGGCCCAAGAAACAGGAGTGCGCCCAAGAACATGTACGAACACAGCACTCCTTGATGTGAAAAAATGTCTTTTGGAGGCTGCCGACGCTCACTTCCAGCGATGCTGGAAATATCAACAGTGTTCAGCATCATTGATCATGTTCTCTTAATAAAAAGATTACAACCAGTGGGCCATGTGTCCGGTCTAGAAATCAAATGATTGGGTTCTTTCCAGCAAGATTGATGGAGGACAGCAACTGTTCTAGCTACTGTGGCGCAACCCACTACAGTATCCCATGGCCTGCCCCAGCATGCAATGCTGTACTCGCACCTCTTTATATGTTGAGCCAGATCAGCAAGCTGTTACCCAATTGGCAATTATCTACAGGGTCTCAGATTTTCTTGCAGTGGTACGAGCCTATAAAACATTCATAGGTGAAAACTGGCGAGCATTAAATGCTAACAAAAACAAACTGATAACATAACTGGCCCACCTTGCCAAAGCAGTCAACGGCAACCAACCTGTACAATATAAGGCGCGACTCCTGTCTCCTAAGCCAGAAAGCAACCTAACACCGCTGAGGCTGAGATGCGCAAAACCTAACACCGCCGAGGCTGAGATGCGCGCACACATTCTTCACACACGCACTGTTAACGAGTCTGCCCCGCTGAACTGGCTGCTCCAGAGAAAGTGAAAGCGACCGCAAGCAGGCAAATGTCAACAAGCGCGCGCGGCCACGCTAATTGAAAACAGATGGCCCCTGCGCGCTGCTGCTCGCTCCCGCAAGGTGGATGCCAGCACAAGCACGAGTGCTTGAAAAGAGCAGACCGATTTCTAAAGGTCCTCTCCTAGAGCAGCGCTTGCGCGCTGCGCTAGGCTCAACCTAAAAAGGGGGGTGGGGGGGGTTTACTAGTACTAAACAGTGGTAGTGGAGCTATTGGATAGTGTGACCACCTGGCATGGAAGCAAATACAGGACTGTAAAAAATTCAGAAATAAGGGTCAAAACTCAGAACAAAAGGTACATTTTACAGACACATCCGAGATGCAGCCATTCCCCACTACTTTATCAATTCATTTATTTACTATTTTTAAGTCGAGCCTAGCGGCAGCGCGCATGCGTTGCTCGCTCTGCGAGGCATGCTGTATTGGGTATGGAATAAAAGCTCCGCCCATTTCCCCGCCCATCTTTTCAAATGGCTACTGTTACCATCCTTCCTAAATCGTTGCTGTTCATTGGTAAATAAGCTTACTAGTCACTCCTTGGTACCGCCTTGTCTGCATTTGTAACCTCCCACAAGGACTGGACCTTTTACTTGTGGTGTTATACTGTGTGCTTTATATGGTCAGTCAGCACTACTTTCTTTAATGATCTTTCCCTATTACACTCACGACATCGCAGCAGGCCACGGCGCCACCCTTAATAGTTTAGCAGGCGCCCACTTTTTTTCTTGTCAATAAGTATTACTTTGCATTTTTTTTTTAACAGTACGTAATGCCGCATATAATTACGGCTGACCGAGAACTAAGCAAACAATGGCAGCCGCACGGCTCGCCAACTCCGTCAACATATCCGCTTTTATTTTCACAACACGGGCGCCACGCTTTAGGTTGCACCACGGTGCCCGCTTTTCCACTATTTGCTCCTCCTTGCTGTCCCACTCCCGAGCTCAACTTTAAGTATTAACAACACGGGCGCCGCGCTTCATATTTTAGCAGGCGCCTGTGCTAGCCTTAAAGGTAAAGAGATTTTTTTTTTTTATTATTATTCTTTGGAGATTAGAAGTCCTCTCCTTTGTATAGTGCCAACATGTCACCTTTCTGACACCTTACAGTGCATCGCGATCACGGAGTGCAAAAAAGGTCATCGCTGTATATTCCCTGGGAGCTCCGTTTGCCTGACTAGACTTCCCAAACAAGCATTTGCAATGCAATAGGTCTCGCATTTACGCGAGTTTAAGCTATTGGCATTGTAAATGACAATGCATTTAATTTATGTTTTAAAAACCAAAACATAAATAAAAGGCATTGTCATTTTCAATGCGAATAGCTCAAACTAGCGTAAATGCGAGACCTATTGCATTGCAAATGCTTGTAAATGTCTCCTTTCAGTCAATTAGCCGAGCAGTTGCACAAATTTCTACTTCTTCCTCCAATTCTCTGATCGTTTCTCTCTCCACGTTTTGCCCCAAATGGCAAATTACCAGCCCTTTTAATTGCAAAAAAGTTGCCAGCCTGAGCGGAAGTAACAGGCAACTTGCCAAACACACTCATGTCTCATGTAAGTGCAGGCATCCTTTTATGCACCTAGTACACCCCATTTTTTACAGCCTTTACTGCTAAGGATAGCGAATCTCTTCACATATTCAGACCTGCTGAACTAATAAGAGATGCACATTCCCGTCTCTGCTGCCCTGTGTGGCAAAAATAAACATCACACAGGCACACATGTGAGCACAGACACATAGGCAAACTTGCAGACACAGACATGAATGAATGAATGAATGATGTCATTTATAGAGCGCAGCTATCACTCCGGGGAGCATCTTGGCGCTAATGCGGGAGGCAGTGGTATGAAGGTCATAAGAACAGTCAGGAAATGATCAGATGAGTGAAAACACTATATTATCTGGGGCAGCAAAAATCCAGGTTTTCAAAAGTTTCTTGAACATAGGTTCTGACTGTGAGAGTCTGAGATGGGTGGGTGAACTATTCCAAGCTTTTGTTCCCAGGACTGCCATTGACTTTCCCCCTCTGTACGTCAGATGAAAGCTGGGAGGTGCTAGAAACTTTTCAGAGGATGATCTCAGTAGCCGTTGGGTAACATAAGGTTTGATTCTCGTCCTGAGGTATTTAGGTCCAATTGACCTGAAAGTTCTAAAGGTAATTACTAGGATCTTAAAAAGAATCCTTTTGTGTATGGGCAGCCAATGGAGGGTTTTGAGTGCTGCTGATGCCGAGGACCCCCTTGGCAGTTTTAATACCAGACAGGCTGCTGCGTTTTGGACTATCTGTAGTTTTTTCAGAACTGCCTTTTTGGCTCCCGCGTATAGGCTGTTACAGTAATCCAGACAAGACAGGATTAAGGCCACTGCGACTGTCTTTCTAGCTGTAACTGGAAGTAGATCAAAAACATTTTTGGAGGTTTTTATCATGAGGAAGCAAGTGCCGGCGACCGAGAGAGCTTGCTGGTGGAAGGACAATGAAGTATCAAATCTAATCCCCAAGTTCCTCACAGTATCCACTGTGTTATGAGGAGGTACAGTGTCAGTCGGCCCCCACTGTTTGGGCATGAAGATGTTAGATTTCCCAAGCAGCATGATCTCTGTTTTTTGGCTATTGCATTTGAAATGGTTAGATTTCATCCAGTCGATGACAGCGGAGAGGCAGCGCTGAAAGTTTTTCTCTGCCGCAGTGGAATCTTTGTCTAGAGTTAAGATTAGCTGAGTGTCATCAGCATACGAGATAGACGATGTCAAAAGATGCAATCAGGTTGAGCGGAGGTACCATATATATATTGAAGAGTGTTGGGCTCAGGGCCGAGCCCTGTGGAACACCAGAGAGCAACTTTTTCTCCGTCGATTGGTAGTTGCCGAGGGTTATTATTATTTGTTTCCTGTTCTCAAGAAATGATTTGAGATGCCACTTGTAACTAACTGGTCTCCCAAGATGTGGGAGACCGTGTCAAACGCGCCCAACAGATCCAACAGAATCAGCACTGCATTTTTCCCTTGATCTAGGGCAAATTTTAATGTTTCCGTAGTATGTAGCAGCGCTGACTCTGTTGAGTGCCCAGGCCTAAAACCCGATTGCCTAGGGTGTAAAATGTTAGGTTCCTGCAAAAAATCATTTAACTGCGTATTTACTAGCTTCTCTGTTATTTTGCTTAGACATGGTAGCAGGGAGATGGGCCTGAGATTTGAGAGGGTTGTCGGATCCGGTAATTGCTTTTTTTGGAGGGGCTTGACTGAGGCGATTTTTCCAATTTGCTGGTACTGTTGCTTGCCTAAAGGAGGAGTTTATTATTTGATTGATAGTTGGGTTTATAATATCGATGATTGCATGCAAAATTTTAGTGGGGCAGGGATCAAAAGGGGAACCCGATTTACATGAGAGGATAGCTTGGCGAGACTGTTCAAGACTAATCTCCTTGAAACATGTCTTTAGGGACACACCTTACAAACCTGCCAGGGAGGTGCTCTAAAATCCTTGCACCGTGGACAGCTGGCTGCCGGGTAAGTCTATCTAAATTGCCTTTATCCTGCTTTTAAAGCGCGCATTTTGTCTCCCGGCGATCTTTCCCTGGGCTTAACTTAAAACACAAGAATTTTTAATCTGTAGTTTCTGCAGTCACATAGAACTCTGATCATTTGACAGAAGACTGCTTGGATAGGGGATGTCGTTACCATATGCTTTGCTGTTGTAGTTTGCAAAAACATCTTTCTTTGCATGTGATTTCCTATTTTAAAAATGTTTTGTTTTGGTTCAGCATTTTGTTGTATTCGGGTGGGAGCGGGAACCTTGAGAAAATCCAAAGAAACATCAGTGAGCTGAGCTAGCAGGGAGTAAAGGAAGGGGGAGGGGGCCCCTTAGCCAGGGACATGTTTAGGTTGAGCCTAGAGTCAGCACGCATGCGCTGCTCTGCAAGGCATGCTATATTCTCCCTGTGATGTTTGAACATTCCAACTTAGCTAACAAACATTGGCAAAACCAATAGCTCTAGCTAAACACTTATAAAGTACCCAAAGGCGAGACCTATTGGCTATGCCACGCCTGGGGTGGCGTAGTGGGCAAAAGAACGATGGATTTAACCCAGATCTTTTGACTGGGGGAGAATGTTTGCATTGTCAGCATTCCGTCCATCATTTGTTTGCTGTAACACTTTTCGCCCTAAGTGGGATGGGTATGCCCAGACGTGGGTCCCTTGCTCACTCTGCCACTGAATTCAAGCTAGCCTGGCTGAAGAAGGGTGACATACCCTGAAACCGGTCCCAGGATGCTTGTTTCCGGTCCAGGGAGGACCTGGCCTGGCAGTTCGGTCTGGACTGTTCCCATGGGGCACAGGGTCAAGACTGATTTGCATATGGCTGGGTCCAGCCTGGGGTGGCGTAGTGGGCAAAAGAACGATGGATTTAACCCAGATCTTTTGACTGGGGGAGAATGTTTGCATTGTCAGCATTCCGTCCATCATTTGTTTGCTGTAACACTTTTCGCCCTAAGTGGGATGGGTATGCCCAGACGTGGGTCCCTTGCTCACTCTGCCACTGGATTCAAGCTAGCCTGGCTGAAGAAGGGTGACATACCCTGAAACCGGTCCCAGGATGCTGGTTTCCGGTCCAGGGAGGACCTGGCCTGGCAGTTCGGTCTCGACTGTTCCCATGGGGCACAGGGTCAAGTCTGATTTGCATATGGCTGGGTCCAGCCTGGGGTGGCGTAGTGGGCAAAAGAACGATGGATTTAACCCAGATCTTTTGACTGGGGGAGAATGTTTGCATTGTCAGCATTCCGTCCATCATTTGTTTGCTGTAACACTACTTGTTTAACTAGCACACAAGGAAATGAACTGTGCAGATATTTCAGAATATATCAGAATTCGGGAAGGACAAATGAAGCACATTTTGTGGTAATTATGAAGTGTGGTGGAAAAACAAATATTTTAATACGATAAAAAAAAATCAATTCAGTAGGTGATGATAGTTCCACACTATCATTTATGCGCTATATACTTTCAGCAATAAAACTGTATGTACAAATGTAATGGTCATTTCAACTGAGGATGTGTTGTATGTAATGGCAGAGTGCTACCACACCATGCATACTCCACTTTACCCCACTCCACTATGTACCACTTCACACCACTGCACTCTACTCTGCATCACTCCACATTGCAACACTGCACTCTACTCTGCACCACTCCACTCTACACCACTTCACTCTACTCGGCAACGCTTGAATCTATGCCAATGCATTATACCCCACTACACTCTACGCCAGTGCACTTTATGCCAATACATTCTACGCCACTCTAATCTGCACCACTCTACACCACTGCACTCTACTCCACTCTACTCTGCAACACTTCACTCCCTGCCACTGAACTCTACTCTACTCTGTGCCACCACACTCTATGCCACTGAACTCTACTCTGCACCACTCTACGCCGCTACACTATACGCCTCTCTAGTCTGCACCAGTCTACTCTATATCAGTGCACTCTACCCCATTCTACTCTACAATGCACTGTTGTATTCCTCTTAGGGTGTCCGTACATGGGTTTTCCTGTATCATGTCCTTATATAGGCACAATTCGCCCTGCCCTTATATAGGCATAAAATCCCAGTCCTTATTTAGGCATTAAACCGTGCACTCCAAATACAGGCATGGTCTCCGACATCCGTCCACCCTAACGTCACAACGAGTTCTTGAAGAACAGACCCTTAGGCTTCGGGAGTTTCCCTAGCACAGGACTATTGATTTCTTCAAGGACTCATCTATTATGCATGAACCGTTATACCTTGAGCGTTCATTCATGACGTCTTCCGCTGTCCGATTCACGTCAATGCTAACATTCTGAGGTACCTCTCAGGTATAAATATACCTTCCCTAGCCCTTGTAAATCAGAGGAGACCTCGACTTCAGAGGAGCCCGTTTCCCGGCCTGACGCACTGAGAAGACGCTGTCATCCCTGCACGCAGAGAGTCCAGCTTCCAGTGATCTGACTTCCCTCGCGGGGTGTTGGAGTTCGAGTCTGGCAAGAGATTCCCACCTCTCTCATTCTTAAGGTATGGAGCTGACTAGAAACCTAGAGGGACTCTTGGCATACTAGGCATACTAGGCCTAACACACTCTTAGTATACCATAGTAAGGAATACTCCACCTACTTCATACCTCTCCCTACACCTAGGTTAGGTTAGGTACATTGGGGTAGAACTAGCTTAGAAACCCATCATATGAGTACTCGCATTTTTAGTCTATGTTATTTATGTAAATGAATATCTACTAAAGATCATGCTAGCGCAGTATTATTTATTTCTACTGCTTACGCTGTACATTATTTATCTTGCATACTGTCTTGTGATCGTAACAGCACATATTACTTACACGAGAAACAAGACTGTTCAATAAATCTTTTATTGAAACGCCAGTCTATTCTTTCTGTGTAACTTTGAGGAAAACTAAGCATGCACGATTGAGCTGAGTGAAATGGTTATCTATTGTTTCCACGACTCTGGGACACGTTCTGATTCTAAAAGGGAAACAAAGTTGTCATGTTTTGCGGCTGCCAGAAACTACTCCCTTCTTGTTAGTCAAGGAGTTTCTAGTGGCCTCTGAGCTAGCTGGCACAAGTAATTAAGTTTAATATACTCGATAGGGACATACCGACCTCAGTCCTATGTCAAGCCTATAGGGTATATTATTCCAATGCGCAGAGCCTATTCGGGAAATAGGAGCTACACTACAGCACCACTGCCCTCTTCGCCACAGCGCTCTACACCACTCCATTCTAGGCCACTCCAATCTACTCTTCTACACTCCGTACTATGACACTCCATTCTATACCACTCTACTCTGCACTCTACGCCAATATACTCTACTTTGTATCACTCCACTCTACTCTGCGCCACTGCACGCCACTTCACTCTACGCTGCTCCACTCTAATTTACATCAATCTACTCTACACCTCTGCGCGCTACACCACTCTACTCTAAACCATTGTACTCTTTGCCAATATGCTCTACACCACTTTCCTGAAAACCAATGCACTCTACACCACTGCACTGTACGCCACTATACTCTACAAGACCATACTCTACGCCACTGCACACTCCGCCACTTGACACCATTGCACTTTATATCACTGCACTCTACGCCACTCTATTCTACTCGGCACCACTATACTCTACACTATTGCTCTCTACACCACCCCACAGCACTCTATGCCACTTTACTATGTACCACTCAATTCTATGCTACTCTAGGCCAATGCACTCTATGCCACTCTGCTCTAAGCCACACTACACCTCGCCACTACCCTGGACCACTCCACTTTACACCACTTCAGTCTTCTCTGAAACAATCTACTCTACGCCAAGGCACTCTATGCCACTCAATTTCACTCTGCACCACTGCACTCTACGCTGCGGCACTCCACTCTATGCCAGTCTACCCTACACCACTCTACTCTACATCCTTGCACTCTATGCACACCACTTTACTCAGAATCAATGCACTCTATGCCACTTCACTATACGCCAACCTACTCTGTACTTTACGCCACTTCACTCTTGGACACTCTACTCCACTCTATGCCACTCCACAACACTCTACTCCACTCTGTCACGCAACAACACTACTCCACTCTATAACGCTCTACGCACCTCCCTCTACACCAAAGCACTTTACTGCACTCTATTCTACGACACACTACTCCACTTTATACCACTCCACTCTATGACACTTTACACCACTCAACTCTGCGCAACTCCAGTCTACAACACACTACCCCACTCTAAGCCACTCCACTCTACAACACTCTAATCCACTTTACGCAACACCCTCCACTCCACTCTGATCTACGCCACTCAAATCAACGATACTCCAATCTACGACACTCTATGACACTTTGTAGAGTCGAGCTCTATAGGACCCTGAAACTGCCTCAGCAGGAGGCAGCAAGTTTAAAACGGGCAGACACCGGAAGGGAAGTTAGTTACATGTAGGGCAGTGAAGGTATAGTGTGTGGCTGCCTTTCGCTGTCACTATAAAAATAAAGATTCAAAACAACACTCCTTGTGTCATGTCATTACTACTGCATAGACACGACAACTGGCGACGAGGAGGTAAGTACTTGCTATCCTGCCAAGAGCATGTCGTGCTCCGACACTGGCCAGCCCCGGAAAACCTCACGAGAAGGTGAGCGTTTGCTCGTGCAGTGATCTACCAGGCCTACACTCACCTGAGTGCACGTAGCGCTTGGACACTAGCCGGCCCGGGGTAGTCTTGCATGAACCACTGCAGTCACCTAATCTAATGGCCCCGTGCGGCATACAACTAAGCACTGCATTTGTCCAAGTCCTGGAGCCCCACCTCAGCGTCCTTCAAGCCTCCTCACCTGTGTGGCTCTCAGTGGCACATGAGAACCCTGCACGCCTGCCCCAGCGCTTTTGAGCATACTCCTTGTCTGCCGGCCATCTTGGATTGGGAGGCCTGCCCAGATACTGAAACTACCTTGCTTGATAGCAGCCATTTTGAATTGGGAGCTGTTTGTCTTATATCAGGCCTCTTTGACTGCTGGTGGCCTTCTTGGACTGGGGTGGCCCACTGCTACCGAACCCGTTTCCTGCTGACAGCCATATTGGATTGGGAGACCCATCATCTCCTAATTTTGTGTCTATTCTGCTTGGCTGCCGTTCAACATTGCTCAACAGTCAACATCGTTGCCACTGCAACATTCCTGGCTGTTTCCAGCTCACGACTTTCACCCATTATTGCCTGCTACCTCTGGTGTGGCCCGAACATGCCTTGTTATCATTCCTTCAGTGTAAGTGCCCCGTGGGCACAGTTCACCACATGTCATCATGTTCGCTGACAGGCAGCCTGCATATGATGCTGTTGCATTCCTAAAGACACCACCATACATCCAAAAAGCTCAATATTGGGGCACGGTGAGCTGACTGGATTGAGATATTTGACGACTTCATTGAGGCCTTCGATGCCAAAATATTTCGCCATCTCAAAAACCTTGCAGGGGATTGCGTCAAAGAAGCTCTCAAGAAAATTCCCAAAGAAGAAGCCAGCACATAACGCTTGATCAAAGAAGAACTTGCAAAAAAGTTTGATCCTCCTACCAATGTGGACTACGAACAGTACATATTTGAGAAGGCTTGCCAACAGCCAGGGGAATCGATGGATGACTTCATCGAGCACCTGGAACCTTTATTAAACACTGTTGTTTCACCAAATTCTCCAATGAGGAGGCCATGCGTCTTAGGATCATAGACGGCTGTCAATCGGAAGCCTTTCGAAGGCAAATGCTTCGAGAAACTCACTCTCTAGCCAAGATGCTCACCACAGACCGCGCAGAAGAACATGCTGACAAGCAGGCAGCTGACATGGAAGCAGATGCAAGCACTGTAAAATATGTACTGGCCATAAGCAACAGCCACCAGGTACAAAAATACAAACCCAAGACACAGCTGTCAGATACCCCAAAATTCTACTACAGATGTGGGCTGTCATAGTCCCATGATGGAAAGTGCCTAGCTCTAGGACAAGTGTGCAAAGGCTGTGGCAAAGAAAACCATTTTAAATCTGTCTGACCCGCCCAATTAAAACACTCCTCCAATTGCAGCAGACGCAGAGAAAAACTGGGTAGCGAGCACCGACGCCGTTTCAAATCAAGCGACAAGTTGGGGGGGGTGAGCAGCCGAGAAGAATGGCCGCTCACTAGCGAGGCTCCGGAGCCCTCGCCACATATCCTGCATTTATCCGGCCACCTACGTTGCAAACATCCCAAATCGAGGTGGTTTACCGGCCCCTGATCCCATCGGCGACGAGAGTGACGTGCAATTAGCCCGTGAAACGGTGAATACAGGCAGGATCGGGCAGACGCGGCGGACATGCAGACGAAAATGGAGGCGATTTAAGGAGAGGTGGAGGAGGCTCCGAGAACCCTGCAGTCGCTCGCCGATCCCCAGACCTCCTGCGGAGCACTGCTAATGTGAGCGGGAAGAGGAGTGAACCAAGGTTAGACTCCCGGGCTATCCGGCAACGTAGCCGCAAACTCAACGCAGCGTGTAAGGGGGCGGGGAGCCGCGCAGAGCCGAAAATCGAGGCCCCGGTGCTGGAGGCCTACTGGGCCCGCCGAACTGGCACTCTGCGCACGGATCCCCGAAACGCCGGCCAATACCCGGACTGCAGCACAGTCATCCCTTGTCCGCGTGCCAACATGCAGCCACTCAGCCCACGAACGCCTGGGAGCGGGCGACGATAAGGCGGTCCGAGGTGGCGGAAACCTGGGCAGAGACCCCCCCCGACGCTGTAGAAAGGCCTCATCGAGCGCGGCCGCCACAGCGCGCAATCGGCCACAACAAGTTTGAGATCCCGCAGGAAGGCGCCGGTTGGAGCCTGGGGCTGGTCCGGTGCGTGGGGACGGATGAGCTCTGACAGTGGTCTACATACAGGGGTGGATTCTTAGCTCACAGCGTGGGGGGAGAGATACCTCGGCAGACTCCACTCCTTCGGCAGTAAAGGATTCAAATAGCCCAATAAGAGCCATACCAGAAACTGGAGAAGGTGACTGGAGCCCGGGCACACAGAGGTGAGACTCCATATCACCAGAGGATAGCGAATGAACGTCCGGCCGGAGGTCGAGGAGTGGCAGGGGCGCCGGGGACCTGAATCCGGGAAACCCGACAGGCCGCCAGAGGGACAGACATCCCCCATGGGCAGGCGGCGGGTACTACCAGGACTGGTCTCGGAGGGCCCACGCGAATCACCACAGCAAAGCCAGGCAATGGCGAGCGGAATGGGGCCCAAAACAACGGCCCTGGCCAAGTTCGCCTGGAATAAAGCGGGGGAGGGGCAGGACACGGCACAAATGGAAACCCCAGATAAGCAACACAACCCCCAACCGCAGCAAGACCTCACGCTCCATGACATTATGGAAGTAATCACCGGGGTGCGTACCTCCCTGGAGGCCCGCATTGACACTGTGAACATAGAAGTGTCCCTCATCCGAGCGGATCTTCGTAAAATGGACACCAAAGTGAAAGAGCTGGGAGATACAACAACTGAACTGCGGAAAGACACTTCCCAGCTCCAACAGCAAGTGTGCAAACTTCAAGAACAACACACCACGATGGAAAAACAACTGGATGAGTATGAAGGCAGAGCCCGCAGGAACAATATACGCATCCTTGGTGTGCCGGAGCGATTGGAGGGGCCATCGGCGGACCTCTTTGTGGAGGATTTGATCCTGAAGTGCCTACAACCTACGAGGCTATCGAGCTACTTCTCGATTGAGAGGGCCCATCGTGTCCCAGGTGGGTGACCGAAACCAGGGGCTCCCCCACGTCCACTCATCGCCCGTGTCTTTAACTACAGAGACAGAGACATGATACTTCAAACAGCACGGGCTAATCCTCCGATCAAATTGGAAAACAGTGTCGTCACGTTCTTCCCAGACTTCACCGCCAAAGTCCAGGCCCAGCATCGCAGCTTTCTAGCAGTGAAAAGGGAGCTGCGAGGAAAGGGAGTGAAGTACGCCATGCTCTTCCCAGCAAAGCTCCGCATAGAATCAGGGGGTAAGACGTGGTTCTTCTCCTCACCGGATGATGCTTGGGACTGGCTGGAGGGATGGCGCAGAGTTGAGAAACCGCATAAAGAACGCACTGGTGGTCACAGATCGAACAGATCCACCCAGGGAACTGAGCTGGGCGAAAATCCATCCCAGACGGAGCTGGGAGAGACAACGCGCAGTTGAAAGGATGGCTTCCCGAAATGGGACAGAGACGCATTGGTCGCAGATAAGTGACTTAGAGATGGCAATGCGGGCAAGGGGGACTCCTGGGCACATCCCCCTAACTAAAGGGTCTGGGCATACTGTGATTTGGTGTCCATGCCGTCTGCCGGAGCAAGGTACTGAAATGAAGGGACGAGCTCTGATATGAGGGGGGCCGGATACAAACCCCCAGACGTAATGAAACACTTGGCAATGTAAGCTTAGGGCGAGGGAGGGCGGGCTGACTGCCAGCACCTACTAGTATTTTGGGGGGGCAATAGGCACTCTGCCTGGTTGGGGTGTGGGTAGTTCGAAATCCACTGGCAGGGGGGCAGGGAGGGGGGAGGCGCAGGAGTTGTGGGAGGGGGGTTTGGGGTTACAGGTTTCTACATGTTCACAAGTCACAAAGTATATAAAGTCATACCTACTTTCGGCCATCGCTCCTAGCTTCAAAGGGAGGAAAGTCACGGATCTTGCTGTTGTTTGGGCGTTAAACTATCTGGGCAAGTGCATACATAGGAGGCCAGGACAGCGAGACACAAGAGACGAGCTCTGGGGTACCTTCGAGTGCTCCTGTCTTTTCACCCACTACACATATGACAGAGGCTAGGATAGAAACATCACTCTCCGTGCTAACCTGGAATGTGAACGGGATGGGGGGCAAAATTAAACGGGGCATAGTGCAGCATTATCTCAAAAGACAGGGCCCTAATATAGTATTGCTGCAGGAAACACACCTAGTTGGCAACAAATGCAAAGCTCTAACACGGTGGGGATACAAGCTCCTGATACATGCAGAATACACCTCAGGATCCCGCGGGACAGGTATCCTAGTTAAAAAGAATCTGGCACTCACACCGACGCGCACATGGGCGGATCCAAGGGGCAGATTTGCGGTTCTAGAGGCGCAATGGGAAGGGAAGGCACTCAATGTGGTCTCGGTGTACCTCCCGCCGGCACTAGGTAAAGAAGCGCTGGTCGACCTGGGGAAAATAATAGTAGACCTCCCCATGTGCACCATGATCCTGGGGGGTGACTTTAATAGGACAATGGATGACCAAAGGGATAGGAATCCACAACGACCGTCGACACGACCCCATACACATATGGAGGAGTTTACAACAGCGACGGGCTTAACAGATATATGGCGATCAATACACCCAGTTGGCACCCACTACACTTACTATTCCAATGCACACAAGAGCTCATCCCGCATTTACTATTTTTTAACACACTTGGCAGAAATAGGCCACTTCCGGAATCCCTGCGCTCTACCGAGTGGTATCTCGGACCACTCCCCGGTGTGGGTAGAACTTACATACTTCAGCCACCGTCCGCGTGCCAATATAGTCCTCCGTCCCTGGTTGCTCAAAATCCCAGATATTAGAGCGGAGCTACTGACACAGACAGTCAATTACTTCAAAGAAAACGTCGGGTCAGTAGACTCAGCGCAGACCATATGGGAAGCCTTCAAGGCGGTGCTGAAGGGACAGGCACTGGCGCTAAAAGTGGGATACAGCAAAAAAAGACAGCAACAGATCACACAATTGGAAAGTGAACTCCAACAGCTGGAGGAAGAAAGTATCAGTGCTCTCTCAGAGGCGGTTACATATCGCCTAACGCTCAAACAGTCAGAATATAGGATTTTAGTAAGGGAACATGAGGACCAAACTCCTCCACACTCAACACAAGCTATATGAATCGGGGGATAGGGCGGGCAAACTACTGGCCTGGTTGGAGAAGAGGGAGCAGGGGGAGAGATGGGTACCCGGGCTGACCCTCATGGACGAGACACAGATCTCAAACCCGCAAGATATAGCAAACGCATTTGCTGACCACTTAGAACAAATCTACACCCCCTCAACCACCTACATGGCAGAGGACTCCCGCCAACTGTTGGCGGATATTCATTTGCCTACACTCTCAGACACCGACAGAGACTCACCAGATGAGGAGCTTACTGATGAGGAAATTCGGAAGGCCATTAACAGTATTCAGTCAGGGAAGGCGATGGGCCAAATGGGATACCTATAGAATTTCTGAAAACGGTTGCCTCCCAAGCCGTGCCTCACCTGCGGGCCATGTATGACGAAAGCTATGAGAAAGGGATTCTGCCAGAAGACCAGCGACTGGCATCGATAGTAGTTATCCGTAAGCCGGGGAAACCTGCCGCAAACTGCGGCTCTTACCAGCCTATTTCCTTAATAAACGCCGAGGCGAAAATCCTTGCGAAATTGCTGGCCTCACGTTTGGTCTCGGTAATTCCATCATTGGTCCATCCCGACCAATCTGGCTTTATGCCGGGAAGAAATACGGCATTAAATATCCAGCGCCTTCACAACGTTCTCGCGCGCCACAAGTATATAGAGGAAGACGCAGTGGTACTATCCCTTGACGCCTCAATGGCGTTTGATTCTATAGAATGGCCATATCTGTTTGAAGTCCTGAAACGTCTCGGCTTTGGCCCGAAATTCCTGGGCTGGGTAAAACTATTGTACACAGATCTGCGAGGCCAAGTACGGGTAAATAACCATACGTCACGAATATTCCCACTAAAAAGAGGCACTAGACAGGGTTGTCCCCTGTCCCCCCTAATTTTCTCCCTGATATTGGAACCGCTGGCTTCCTGGGTGAGAAGTGATGTAATGCTGAGAGGGCTGAAGTGGGCGGAAGGACATGATGACCGAATATCATTGTATGCCGATGATATCCTGTTATATCTCGCCTCCCCATACAAGTCCATACACAGAGTTTTAAATATATTCACGAACCTTGGGAAATACTCTGGCTATGCGATCAACTGGAGCAAGTCGGTGTTATTTGTCCTTCGGGCCCGGTTCCCCGACTTCCCCCGGGCTGCAGAGTGGAGGTGGCCCTTGAGGGCTTTCGATACCTTGGAGTCTTCATAACTCCGGACCCCCAACTCTTTTATGATCGCAACCGAGCCGCCCCCTTGGACAGGTTGCGAAACGATGTCAAGCACTGGAGATCCTTGCCCCTCTCACTATTAGGCCGCGCCGCCCTATTTAAGATGTTGGCCCTTCCACGCTTCCTCTATATTCTTCAAAACTGTCCAAATAAGGTCCCCGATGCCTATTTCTCAGGTGTGGAGAGTGAGGTCAGGACACTACTGTGGAACGGCGGATCCCCTCGTATAGCGATGTGTAAGCTAAGTAAAGGATGGTACGACGGGGGTATTGCCCTCCCGGACATAAGACTCTATTATTGGGCCTCGCAGCTAATGGTGGTAAACCACTGGGTATATCGCTCTCCAACATGACCCGGCCTACATGCTGGATAGATATCAAATGGGCACAGAGGGATACATGGGGGCGCTATATACGAAGGCCCGGAGAGGAAGGTTCTTCGGCCCCAAGACCCACACAGTAGCGATATGGCACCAGGCGACCAGCCGCCTAGGGTGGTCGAATGTGCTGACCCGAGCCACACCACTATGGTTTACCCAACGACTTGGACTACTATGTAACCAGCTGGGGTTTGATAAGTGGGACACCATCGGAATCTCCACTATTGGGGACCTGGTGAAAAAGGGCACACTCCTAAAATTTGGGGAATTGAGGGAGAAATATGATATGGCTCAAGGAGAGACATTTAGATACCAACAGATTCGACATACTCTCACCGCAGTTCTCCCAGACATGAGCGAGATACCAGAGTCGTCCCCCTTGGAGGATCGGCTGCTAGACGGGCCACTCCTCAATAAAGCCATATCACTAACTTACAGAAAACTGTGCAACAACCTACCAGACACATTCCATACACTCCAAGGGAAGTGGCAGATAGACCTAGGGCCCACTGACGATGAAGACTGGCAAGCGGCGCTAATGTCCCCGAGGGAGGCGGCCATCACCCTTCGTTTCCGATTAATCCAACTTAAAATTCTGCATAGATCCTATCTCACAGGGGTCACACTAGCGAAGATAGGCTCGAGATCTGATACGCTATGCCTTCGTGGCTGTCATCAAGAAGCAACCTTTTATCACACACTTTGGGACTGTCCAATCGTACGACCCATATGGGAGGGAGCCACAACGCATATCCAAGAAGCACTAGGAAAGGCACTAACCCTTACACCACGACTTGGCCTTCTTAATATGTGGAAACAGACCGACCTCACAGAAGTAGAACAACAACTAACCACGTTGGGTTACACCTTAGTAAAGCGGGAGATTGCGAAGCAGTGGGGAGTGGCCAATAAACCTTCTCATCGAATGTGGGCAAGGTAATTTGAAAAATGCATGATTGCTGAGAAGGAGGTATTCAAGTTAAGAGGGTGCCCAAAGAAATGGGACAAAAAATGGGGCAAGTGGAATGTGTATCGAGGAGAGCTATGTATTTCCCCAATGGTGGAAATGGAACTGCAATGCATTAGAGCGCAGCCTCTGGTGGTATCGTGACTGCACCGGATATACTCTCCCTAATGGTTTAAAGCACTATGTAATTAACCGAAGTGTTGTCCAATTAATGTATGTGACTTTAAATGCTGTAAAATCAATCAAAATATATATTTTTTTTTAAATCAAGCGACAAGCCACGCCATCACATGTAGGGTGTTCTCACCACACCCAGTGGCCAGCCGCCGACATCACCATCCTCTCAATCCACCACATCACCGGCTAGCGATAGTGAGGAAGATGGATACCTCATGATGAAGTCAACATGCAGACCTGCGACCTAGAGTCCTACCGTCACCCTCTCCTTGAACAGGCGACTCGTGAACTTCATCGTCAACAGAGGTGCCGCTGTTAATGTTGTCAGCCAACATTTATTTATTTATTTTGAAGGTTTTATATAGCGCGAACAAGACCCTTGCGGGTAACAGAGCGCTTTACAGGGTAAATAAAAGGAACACAACAAGCATAGGGTCATAACAATATGTCTCATACCAGATAAGCATCGTATATACACAACAAGCATAGAGTAATAAATATTTCTTCTACAAATCAAGAATCGTATAAAAGGTAATATACATGGATCAAGTAAATTTAAACATAAGAAGGGTTTTCACTTCTTTTTTGAAAGATGCAGTAGAGGGGTTCAGTCTGGTTTCTGGGGGCAGTGCATGATCTTGTCGCTCTCCAAGGCTGCGTACAGTTGATTGACACTTGAAGGAGAATACATGTGTGCGTACAAGATACGCCAATACGCTACCTAGGGAAGTTCACAACATCCCTCACGTACAGAGAGTGAAGCAGCACTGCTACTTTCTACATTCCAGACTGCCGAGTAGCCATGCCCAGGGTCCTGAGCCTGAATACTGCCACTAGCCGGGTACTCGTGCAAATACATGCGGGTATCAAAATGATTCAATCAGGTACACCTTCCAAATGCCACAAGCACCTACCCAGTTGTGCAGCTAGTTCTGAATGGGCAATCCATACCTTTCATCATTGACAGTGGGGCATCGATCAATATAATGTCCTTCAATCAATTCAACGAACTCGACCCAGAATCGAAACTCGCCCACTCGCCTGGCACTGTCTATACTTGACCTGCATCCAAGCCTCAACATAGCCGCAGTTCCTTCACTGCTACCTTGTCACATGGCAAGAAATCCATCACAGCTCCCATCCATGTGCTACAAGGAAAGACATCTGAAGCTTGTCTTCTCAGCTTTGCCACGGCAGCAGCAATGGAACTCATCTCCTTCAACTTCCACCTTGAGACAGTCCCAGACATCACTCATCTTTTCCCAGCCCTCTTCACTGGTGTCACCAAACTGAAAGATACTCGTGCCAGCCTTCACAATGACGAGAGTGAGAAAGGGGTTGTAAGCAAAAGTTCCTCCTTTTGCAGAGGGTATATCATCCAATCACAGGATAATTCCTCATTTGAACGCAATAAAGTACAGATAGGTTCATGTGAAAATTATTCTTTTTATTTACTGTTTTTTTCGATCCATTTCACTTTTTATTAAATTTCCATAGAAGTTGAAGTGTAAAAAGAACAGCCGACACGTGTTTCGCCCTGTTTGGCAAGTAAAGCCAGGGCTTTCTCAAGGCTGTGAGAGAAAGGAAATAAACAAGTTGTTAAAACGGGGTACTTGGCTCCCCCAAAAAAAGTAAAGACACCGACCAAGTGTGAAAATGAAGAAATAAAACAGTGTTTTTAGCGAGAAAGTTTAAAATTACCATCAGATTGGAAATTTAGGAAAAATATGTTGCCATAGACCAAATGTCTCAAGGCGTGCAACAGAACCAGAATCAAAGGTTCACCTGTGTAAGCTTATAATTTTTAAAAGCAATGAGAGGAAGAGAGGGAAAAGAAGGAGAAAACGAAAGAGAAAAAGGAAAAAATTAATTAAGAAAATTGCAAAAAATTCAGCAAAGTGCTGGCATCAGACGTGCTGTTAGTCCAACTTGGTGTTAAATGTCAGAAAGACCACAGATATTAGCAATATTGTTAATTGTGCTAATTTTGTCACATGTCTAATTTTTGCCCAAGAACGGGCATTAAATATTAGTGCAGAGACATGCAAGTCACGCTGAATACATGTGCGTGCTAGGTAAATAGATAGATATACAGTACCTAGTGAATTCATTCCAAACAAAATTGATCGTTTACATTTCCACGGTCATGATAAATGATATTATGTACAGCAACAAATTCTGCAAGGACAAGTATGTACTTTTTAAACCATTGATAGACATCAGTGTCAAATTGCATTCTTATTGGTTATTCATTGGGTATACACTGTCACTATTTGAGAATTCACAAGACCTTCATTATGACAATTTTCAGCATTCAATCTTACATGCGTCCAGCAGCCATCCTAATCATAATATCTCCAATATACCAGCAGGAGAATATCGTCGAGCACGCATGAATTGTAGCTCACCTGAAGATTATATGGCCAAATCTAATGAAATAACTCATCGCCTAAAACATCGAGGATATAAAACACAAGTTTTAAACAAAACCCAGAAGAGATTTGCTGATCTGAACGATGTTCACTATTACATAAGAACTGTATTAAGGAAAAGAAATCAGTAATTCGTTTTACTACGCAATACAATAATGGACATCAATATATCCGCAAAACACTGAACAAAAATTGGCACCTTCTGAAGGAAAATCCAACTATATCCGAAGTGCTCCATGATAAACCACAATTGAGTTTTTCTAGAAGTAGAAACCTGAGGGATATCGTATGCCCATCTTTCTTGGACATAAAACAAGAATCAACCACATTTCTTCAACAACCTAAAGGCTTCTATACCTGTTCTAATTGTTCGGTGTGCAAACTGGGAAAATCTAAAACAAAAGAAGTCTTCATCAATGGAAATGTGCATAAAATAAATGACTTCATAAATTGTGAAAGTACTAATGTAATCTACCTTATTTCCTGTTCATGTAATCAACATTATATCGGGAGTACCATTAGGCCTTTAAAAATCCGCATACAAGAGCATTACAGAAATATCCATAAATCAGACACCAGGCAACCATTGGTGGAACATTTTTTGATACATCATTACCACCAGCGTAACTTCGCGTTCATCGGCCTCAAAAAATTGAAGCAACATAAACGAGTCGGTAATTTGGAACTTCGCCTTCGAAAAGAGGAAAGTGCACTCATTATAGGCCTTGAAACAGTGGAAAAGGGACTCATTAAAGAATATGAGTGGCACCACTGGTTCTAATAAACTATATGAATTAGCATTCAGTCAAGGATATCAATTAAGACTATATTACAACATGGGCCTTATGTAAAACGCTTGTAATTTGATATACCGACTGTATGAACCATGCTATCCTGTGAATTGAGTATATAAGCGAACCACAAATCTGTGATTTCAATAACAAATCCGTTATTCATTTTTATGATACATATCTCTTCACAATACTGAACAAAATAACAAAGAGTGCACTTAGTACAACAAGCAATGACACCTGTGCACTAAGTACAATAAACCTCTATCCCGCATTTGGGTAAAATATTTCCCACTGTCAATCCTAACAGTACACCTTAAAACGTCGCTTATTTCTTATAAACAATTGTTAGCGATCACTTCATTCTTGAGCAATATAATTCCTAACAAAACACTGCATGCTAAACAAATAGTGCACTGAGTAGACAAGCTATGACATTTATACATTAAGAACAACAAACTTGTCACTCACAAATAAACAATACAAATTCCGCTGTTATTTCCTAAATTCCCTAAAAAGTTGTTAATTTCTTTGCTTGTATCATGTGTTTGCTTAATGATTTCCTTTTGACTCGCGTTCCCTCGAATACCTTGTGCTAATACTTTGTACTTATGTACTATGTACACAACCTTTAGGAATATAGGAAACATCGGTATAATCTTAAGCACTAAAGAGTATAGTGGGCTAATTCCATTTATAAATCCGCCTTGCACATTTAGATCTATGTGCGTCTATAGCGGTATTGGCTTCTGATATGTAGCACATCTGATCCTCTCGGAACTAAAACGTTCGTAATTCTCGTAGTCACGCATGTAAAGTCCTGCTAACTGGTATATGTGGCGCTTACTAATTCTAATATATCGCTTATGTAAAACGCCTCCATTGTGGTAAAAACTTACAAAATATTACAAAATATTACAAAACTTTAAATACTAAATTTACATTTTGAATCCTTGCCACTTTGACAAAATACGGATTGTTAAAACGCTCAAAAATGTAAAAGATGAGCATTAAAACTTTTTGCGTTTCGTTGGTTGCTATGCAACCCTCCCGATCACGTGGGTAGTGACACTTCCGGGTCACGCCGGCAAAACACGCTATTTAAAATGGCGACTTTAACCTTAAGGCTAAGCATAGCGGATTAAACCGAGGACCAGACGTAGGATATCAACAACAATATTTAAAAGTAAGTGAGTACCGCTTTGCATTTAGGCTTATGGTTGCTCTGGAACAAATAAGCGTTCTTCCGAGAGCGGTCATTTTGGTTTTTCTGCTTTGTTTGTTTTTTTGTTTGTTTTGTTTGCCGTCTTCACTCGATTGTAAGGATATGCTCTATTTAAGTGCGCTCCTTCAACCTGTTCTGCCCGAGCCGTAATAGTTGTGCCCTCTCAGGCATTCTTTGAATAATGGTGATGTTTTTTTGAGAAACGCGTAAATTCTTGCTCTTACTCGCTCTCAATTGACTGACAAGAAACGCTCTGTACAAGCACGTTCTTTAAGTCTGCTCTGCTCGAACGGTAACAGCTGTGTTCTTTTAGGCATTTATTTGAATAATAGTGAAGCCTTTACTAAGAAATGCGTAAAATCCCTTCCCTTGCTTCTCCGAGTCTCAAGAAAATGACTTTCCTATATAAGACACAATGCTGTTTACATAAAAGACCGTATGTTCATCAAATAGTATCAAAAAATTTCGAATCTTCTTAGGAATTAATCGAGTCCCTGTTAATTTGGGGAAAAAAGTGGAACTTCTATGCACACAACTTTTTAAATACTTTTTTAAGGAAAATTTTAAAGTTTCAAACCACTTCGCTTATGATATATAGTATATTGTATGCTGAAAATTGTCATAATGAAGGTCTTGTGAATTCTCAAATAGTGACAGTGTATACCCAATGAATAACCAATAAGAATGCAATTTGACACTGATGTCTATCAATGGTTTAAAAAGTACATACTTGTCCTTGCAGAATTTGTTGCTGTACATAATATCATTTATCATGACCGTGGAAATGTAAACGATCAATTTTGTTTGGAATGAATTGACTAGGTACTGTATATCTATTTACCTAGTACTCACATGTATTCAGCGTGACTTGCATGTCTCTGCACTAATATTTAATGCCCGTTCTTGGGCAAAAATTAGACATGTGACTAACTTAGCACAATTAACAATATTGCTAATATCTGTGGTCTTTCTGACATTTAACACCAAGTTGGACTAACAGCACGTCTGATGCCAGCACTTTGCTGAATTTTTTGGAATTTTTTGCATTTTTTTGCAATTTGCAATTTTCTTAATTAATTTTTTCCTTTTTCTCTTTCGTTTTCCCTCTCTTCCTCTCATTGCTTTTAAAAATTATAAGCTTACACAGGTGAACCTTTGATTCTGGTTCTGTTGCACGCCTTGAGACATTTGGTCTATGGCAACACATTTTTCCTAAATTTCCAATCTGATGGTAATTTTAAACTTTCTTTCTAAAAACACCGTTTTATTTCTTCATTTTCACACTTGGTCGGTGTCTTTACTTTTTTGGGGGGAGCCAAGTACCCCGTTTTAACAACTTGTTTATTTCCTTTCTCTCACAGCCTTGAGAAAGCCCTGGCTTTACTTGCCAAACAGGGCGAAACACGTGTCGGCTGTTGTTTTTACACTTCAACTTCTATGGAAATTTAATAAAAAGTGAAATGGATCGAAAAAAACAGTAAATAAAAAGAATCATTTTCACATGAACCTATCTGTACTTTATTGCGTTCAAATGAGGAATTATCCTGTGATTGGATGATATACCCTCTGCAAAAGGAGGAACTTTTGCTTACAGCCCCTTTCTCACTTTGCTCCCTTGAGGCTGAAAAGGTCCAGAGCCTTAAGCAAAGTTCCTCCGGAAACTTGGGAATTTATATCCGGATTCGGGATCTCTGGACCCTCCTTTCTTATCTCAAACATTGACGAGAGTGTCCACCTGGTTGTGCAGAGACACAGAAGAGTCACATTCAACCTCCAAGAAGCGGTGGAAAGAAAAATCAACAATCTCCTCAACCTTGAAATCACTGAGGCATCTGAGGGCCCAATTCCAAGGGTTGTCTCCCATTGTGATTGTCCTGAAGAAAGACAATCCAGGGGCTGTCCACATATGCGCAGATATGCGCCAGCCGAACAAGGCAATACATCGAGAGCAGCATTCTGGTCCGCATATCGCGGACATGATCACCCAACTCAATGGTTCGAAGCTCTTCTCCAAACTGGACCTCAACAAGGGCTACCATCAGACCGAGTTGTAGGAATGGTGCCATTACATCACGACATTTACCACTCGCTTGGGCCTTTTTCGCTATAAGAGATTGATCGACAGCAGCTGAATTAGTTCAGGAAGTCATTCGTAAAATCATCCAGCCCATGACCAACCCATTAAACTACAGTGACAACATACTCATCTTTGGGGCCACCTGTGAGGCACATGATTGTGCACTGGACAAGGTCTGTCATCTACTCTGCGAAGCTGACCTCACCTTCAACTCCAGCAAATGAGAATTCCACAAAAGCAAGTTAAAAATATTTGGAACCTCTTCTCAGAAGAGGGTATGACACCAGACCCAGAAAAATTTCTGCTCCTTCTTGGGCATGGCCAGCTACTATGCCAGATATATCCGGCACTATGTCACTATCAGTGCCCCTTTTCGACACCTCACAAGGAAAGGGGTAGCTTTTCTGTGGTCTCTGGACTGTGAACAAAGTTTCCAAAAAATAAAGACTGCTCTGGCTAAAGCTACCGTCATGGCTTACTTTAACCTCAAGCTATCTACTGAAGTAACGGTTGACGCCAGCCCAGTAGGTCTTGGTGCTATTCTCACTCAGGAACCCAGGAGGCCCAATGTCACGTAGTTGCATATGTTAGCATAAGCCGCTCGGATACTGAATTGGCCTATTCTCCATCTGAGAAGGAGAGTCTTGCAGTGATATGGGACGGCGAGCACTTCCATGTCTTCCTGTATGCAAAAAAAGTCACCATCATAACGAATCATCCAGCCCTCCTATCTTTGGGAACCCCAGAGGCAAAATGGCCCTTAGGACTGAACGTGGAGAATACACCTCCAAGAATATGACTACATCATCATCCACAAGCCTGGCAAGGGATATAATTCAGCCGACTACTTCTCCAGAAAGCCACAGAACTTGCAGAAAAGACACTCATCCATAACTGAGGAATACCTCTAATTCATACTCAGCACGAGTACATATCCCGTGCCCTCAATTCCTCAAACAGAAGAAACCACAAGGGATGACAGCACTCTGATGCTCATCATGCAATTGATGAAAAAGTAGAAACACAGCAGAGTGGAGTGATGACTCTGAGGAGATCGTGGCATTCTACAACATCAAGGATGAAGTAGTAGTCAATCAAGAAGGATTTGTCCTGAGAGAGAATGCATTGTGATCCCTAAGACACACCGCAAACAAGCTGTTGACCTAGCCCATGAAGGACACCAAGGAATAGTTGCCACCAAGAAGGCACTCTGAGATAGACTGTGGTTCCCTGGGCTAAACGTCATGGTGGAAATAGAACTACTGAAATGCTACCTCTGCATCTGCCTGGCGCCAGTTACACTCCCATTGCCGCTGGAAATGGTTGGAAATACCAGAAGGTGTGTGGGAGAGGGTAGTGGTCGACTTCTTTGGCCCACTAGAGTCTGGTAAATACCTCCTAGTAGTGATCGACTAATAGTCCCGGTTCCCACTGGTCAAGATGGTCTAACCAAGGTCCTCAAAGTTCTGAATGGCATATCCTATGGCTTTAAAATCTGACAGTGGGACGCCATTCACCAGTGGTGACTTTTCATAGACTTAATGAAATGCCTGGGTGTTAAACACAAATGAATAACCCCGCTTTGGCCTCAAGCCAATGCAATAGCACAGCAGTTCATAGGTATCCTGAAGAAAACTGTGGAGAGAGCCACAGAGGAGGAACTTGTGCTTGAAGAAGCTCTCTGTCAGATTCTGAGGGCATACCGGATTACCCCACTCTCAACAACTGGAGAAAGTCCGCCAACACTCCTGTTTGGCAGATCCGTTTATACCAAGCTCTCGCAGTGGACTTCAGAGCGACACGTGAGCTCTGCTGTGGTCAGGGTCACAGACCGAGAAAAGAAAAAGAAGATGAAAGCTCATGCTGACGTTAGACGGCGAGCGAGGAAAGCCCTCTTTGAACCGGGTGACTAGGTGGTAGCCAAGCAGAGGCAACGGAAGAAGGCAGACACCCCTTTCAACACCCAATCGTTTCAAGTCACCGCAGTTAAAGGGAGCATGGTCACAGCGTCTCGTCCTGGAAGATAAATCACCTGGAATGCATCACACTTCAGGACCACAGAGCATAGTCAAGACCATGATGACCCCTCCGCGACAAAAGTGAGCTCTGATGTACCAGCTACCGTCCTAAGTGACCAGAGGTGTATACTGCTGACACCTCCACTGACGACCACCCGGTCCGGCAGAGTGAATAGACCTCACAGATTTATTGAAGGTATCTGATTTTGTAAGAACATTGCGGCCATGTTAAAACGGTGGAGGAGTAGAGTCTGGCTCTCTAGGACCCAGACTCTGATTCTGGCTGTGTCATAACGGCCTCAGCCAGAGGCAGGAAGTTAAAAAGGGGAGGACACCAGAAGAGAAGTTAGTTACATGCAGAGAAGTGAAGGTATAGCATGTGGCTCCCTCTTGCTGCCATGATAAAAATAAAGACTCAAAACACTCCTCGTGTTGTGTCATTAGAACTGTATAGACGGGACACACTCTACTCTATGACACTCTATTCCACCACTTTACGACACTCTACTCCATGAAATTCAACTCTATGCCACTCCATAGCATGCCACACTACACCATTTTACCCTTTACACCAATGAATTTTAGCTACGCTGAACAGCAGCCACGCTGGTGTTCAACATGGCTAAAACATATTGGCAAAGCAATAGCTCTTGCAGAGGCGAGACCTATTGGCTTTGCCAATATGTGAACTATGTTAGAAAAATGAATAAAACTTGGGATCGAATTTTTCCAATAGATCCCATTGGGCAAGGTGGATATAAAAAAAGATTGCTCACTTCGTAGGAGGCTCAAAGACAGCAGCCAGTTTCACCGATGTATCTCTCCACTCTCCGACGTGAAGTGTGTTTTTCTTCCCTAGGACAAAGTAAACCTAACTCCGCCCACCGCTGTAAACGTGCATAGGGTTTAGGGAATAATGAATGACATCAAAGGGGTGGGCGGGAGGCGGACTGAATTGCTCCTCCTCAGGGCACCGGACCGGATGGAGTGATGAAACTACGTCACAAATATGGCGGCCACCAGGTACCGTCGCTTCCTGAAACTCTGCGAAGAGTGGCCACTGGACGAAACGAAACGTGGCCGGGACCTGGGGGGTTTTCTGCGACAGCGCGTGGCTCAGGCCTTCCGCGAGGGCGAGAATACTCAAGTAAGCTCGCTGGAAGACCAACTCAGAGATAATCACCCGAGCCCACTGCAACCCTGTAGCGCGTGCGCAGCAGTAGAAAAACAGCTGGACCAATTAGCCGTTGTCTCTTCTCGCTGCTTTTAAAAGTAGAATATAATTTCACTTACGTTGAGGTGATTGAGAGGCGTGGTGTTTTAACTGGGTGGCTCAGTCTGACAGTCTCCTAAGTGTAGCTACCAAAGTCAGTCTGTTAAGATATCCATTTGTAGTCGTGCTGCACCTCAATTGAACTACATCTGCACATCGTAATAATATATTGAAGGAAGAACTGCAGGAATTGAATGCAATTTCCTGATGACGTTGGGCCGTTTTTTATAGAAAAACAAAAAATGATGGGTTGAATGGTTGAATACATTTTAGACAGCCGCTGCTACTGTTAACTACTTGCGCTGCACTCCAGTAATGTTCATTTTGATCCCCTTTATGCTATAGCAGAGATTAACAATAGGCAAATCAAAATCAGTCTTGCCTTTTCCAGTAGAAGCAGGTAAGGTCCCCGTGGTGTCGCATGGCAGGAGGATTGACACAGACTCACTGTTACGGGGTACAACAGTAACATACGGAACCCCCAATTTCGGGGTTCCGACCTTTTGATAGCTTTCCCGCGTCACAGTCCAAATCATTCATGCAGGGCCCGTGTGGATAACCTGGACATCACCCCTCTCAGTTGTTTACCCTGGTGGGAGGCAATCCCCAAACACTACGGCCCCTCCAGATTAGAACACAAACCCAGGCAGGTTTTGGACTTGTTGGGCCTCATTGGTAAGTGGTTGCACTAGTGTTCTGTGAGTAAGTGACCCAGCTCTGGGGGCATACCAATCATAATTAGAGAGTTTCACTTAGGATCACAAAAGATGATGGAAGGAATGCTTGAATTAATCTCTGTCGCTGGTACCCAGGACCTCACTCTTGTCCATCATATTTTGATCACCTTATAACTCCAGATGGAGACCAGCCATATGCAAATCCGTTTTGGACATGCTACAAAAAGAAAAGTCCAGCCTGAACTGCCAAAGGCAGTGCCCATAGATGGGAACAAAAGCAACCGCAGGCCAGGTTTGGTATTTTCGGGTTTCATTAGTAAGGTGCTGCTTGAGTCCTGTAAAACAGTGAGCATGGGACCCATGTCTGGGTAACCTGCTGCACTTAAGCCGTCTCACATAGAAAACAAATAAAGTGATTAGTGTAAATGCTTGAATTAATGGAATAGAGCTATCTGGTACTTTAACATAGATCCATGTCTTCTGGGCATTATATTTCCAGCCCTAACATGTTTTATTGCAAATCCATTGTCAGTTGTGTCAATCTACTTAGCTCAACAGCAGCATTAACCATCAGAACTCACAAGTCTTTCAAATGAAAGTCTGGGACTGGAAATGAGCAGCGCTCAGTCAGATTTATGACCCACAGGTGAGCAACTGAAACACTGAGTTATTCAACTCTTAAATAGAATTCCTTGTCAACTCAGTATTGGAGCTGTGAACAAAATGATGTTTATGAAGGCTTTGAAATGAGAAAAATTTGAAAAGTTATCTTAATGATTAAACTTTGAGACATACTTTCATGCGTTTCAGAGTATACTCTGCCACAGTTGTTGGTGTAGAGGGACACAGTGGACCCCAGTGTGCTGAACACTGTTCTGACACATAGTTGTCCACAATTCACTTCCTTGAAAACCACGGTGTCCTGTGTTACCTGGGAGTGGTATTGGATTAGCAAGGTTGCAGGTATTGATCCCTTGTACACCCCTACCTTTTGGATGGCGTCTTAGCACCCGAAGCCGCCATCTTTGTTGATCGATAATCCAGTTGATTTATTGCATTGCTCTGTGCACTAGACCAGTGGGGGAAGAAGGTGCGGGTGGGGCAGCTAGGTGGTGATTGGGCATGGACAAGCACAGTTGCGTTTATTGTGCACAATCTATGGATATAAAAAAAGTAGACACAAGCCAGTTGATTATAAAGTTTTTCATAGGACACTACTGTCAAATCCGGGCTTGAATTGTTTGGTCCTAAGGTGGTTGTTTCTTGTCAGAGGTGTGAGTATGCAGAGGCTGATTTTTTAGGTCTCGCCTGAGCCAGCGCATGCGCTGCTCTGGCGAGACTTTTAGTAAGGGCTTTAGAAAATGCTACCACTGTGGCCTAGAGCTTGCGGTTGCGGGCGCGCGCTTACGAGCAGAGGCGCCATATGGCTTTCCTCTCTCGTCATGGGTCATCAGCTTTCAAGATACGAGAGCTTTCTTTCACATTCCTGAAGTCGATAGCTTCCTTGTCATTTGCTACTAAGCAATCCTGGGCGGAGCCAACTGTTAAATTAAATGAATCGGGTTATTGGTGTTTACAAGCATCTCCTGAGAAACGCGGTGAAACTTTCAAACGACTCCGTGGTTTGAAAGTTTCGCGCTTGTAATCAGCTTTCAAGATAGGAGAGCTTTCTTTCACATTCCTGAAGTCGATAGCTTCCTTTTCATTTGCCTATATATCCCTACCTCTCTTCTACCCCTCTACCTCTACTCTACCCCTCTACCTCACTCTCTCACAGACAGACTCTCACAGACACTCTCACTCTCTCACACACTCACAGACACTCTCCCTCAGACACTCTCCCTCAGACACTCTCTCCCTCAGACACTCTCTCCCTCAGACACTCTCTCCCTCAGACACTCTCTCCCTCAGACACTCTCTCCCTCAGACACTCTCTCCCGCAGACACTCTCTCGCAGACTCTCTCACAGACTCTCAGACACTCTCTCAGACTCACAGACTCAGACACTCTCACAGACTCAGACACTCTCACAGACTCAGACACTCTCACAGACTCAGACACTCTCACAGACTCAGACACTCTCACAGACTCAGACACTCTCACAGACTCAGACACTCTCACAGACTCAGACACTCTCACAGACACTCTCACAGACACTCTCACAGACTCACTCT
Organism: Calotriton arnoldi; assembly: GCA_963921515.1. NCBI lineage: Eukaryota > Metazoa > Chordata > Amphibia > Caudata > Salamandridae > Calotriton > Calotriton arnoldi. Next base: position 2,126,590 of record CAWUFW010001246.1, read on the forward strand.
CACAGACTCTCTCTCACAGACTCTCTCTCACAGACTCTCTCACACTCTCTCTCACAGACTCTCTCTCTCACAGACTCTCTCTCTCACAGACTCTCTCTCTCACAGACTCTCTCTCTCACAGACTCTCTCTCTCACAGACTCTCTCTCTCACAGACTCTCTCACAGACTCTCTCTCACAGACACTCTCTCACAGACACTCTCTCACAGACACTCTCTCACAGACACTCTCTCACAGACACTCTCTCACAGACACTCTCTCACAGACTCTCTCACACACTCTCTCTCACTCTCTCAGACACTCTCTCTGACACTCTCTCTGACACTCTCACAGACACTCTCTCACAGACACTCTCTCACAGACACTCTCTCACAGACACTCTCTCACAGACACTCTCTCCCTCAGACACTCTCTGACTCAGACACTCTCTGACTCAGACACTCTCTGACTCAGACACTCTCTGACTCAGACACTCTCTCCCTCAGACACTCTCTCCCTCAGACACTCTCTCCCTCAGACACTCTCTCCCGCAGACACTCTCTCGCAGACTCTCAGACACTCTCTGACTCACAGACACTCTCACAGACTCTCACAGACTCTCAGACACTCTCACAGACACTCTCACAGACTCAGACACTCTCACAGACTCTCTCTCACAGACTCTCTCTCACAGACTCTCTCACAGACTCTCTCTCACAGACTCTCTCTCACAGACTCTCTCACAGACTCTCTCACAGACTCTCTCTCACAGACTCTCTCTCACAGACTCTCTCTCACAGACTCTCTCTCACAGACACACTCTCACAGACTCTCTCTCACAGACACACTCTCACAGACACACTCTCACAGACACTCTTTCACAGACACTCTCTCACAGACACTCTCTCACAGACACTCTCTCACACTCACAGACTCTCTCACAGACTCTCTCACACTCACAGACTCTCTCACAGACTCTCTCACACTCACAGACTCTCTCACAGACTCTCTCTCACACTCTCTCTCTCAGACACTCTCTCAGACACTCTCTCTGACACTCTCTCTGACACTCTCTCTGACACTCTCTCTGACACTCTCTCTGACACTCTCTCTGACACTCTCTCTGACACTCTCTCACAGACACTCTCTCACAGACACTCTCTCACAGACACTCTCTCACAGACACTCTCTGACTCAGACACTCTCTGACTCAGACACTCTCTGACTCAGACACTCTCTGACTCAGACACTCTCTGACTCAGACACTCTCTGACTCAGACACTCTCTCCCTCAGACACTCTCTCCCTCAGACACTCTCTCCCTCAGACACTCTCTCCCTCAGACACTCTCTGACTCAGACACTCTCTGACTCAGACACTCTCTGACTCAGACACTCTCTCCCTCAGACACTCTCTCCCGCAGACACTCTCTCCCGCAGACACTCTCACCCGCAGACACTCTCTCCCGCAGACACTCTCTCCCGCAGACACTCTCTCCCGCAGACACTCTCTCGCAGACTCTCAGACACTCTCACAGACTCACAGACACTCTCACAGACTCTCAGACACTCTCACACACTCTCAGACACTCTCACAGACTCTCAGACACTCTCACAGACTCTCAGACACTCTCACAGACTCTCAGACACTCTCACAGACTCTCAGACACTCTCACAGACTCTCAGACACTCTCACAGACTCACAGACACTCTCACAGACTCTCAGACACTCTCACAGACTCTCAGACACTCTCACAGACTCTCAGACACTCTCACAGACTCTCAGACACTCTCACAGACTCTCAGACACTCTCACAGACTCTCAGACACTCTCACAGACTCTCAGACACTCTCACAGACTCTCAGACACTCTCACAGACTCAGACACTCTCACAGACTCAGACACTCTCACAGACTCAGACACTCTCACAGACTCAGACACTCTCACAGACACTCTCACAGACTCTCTCTCACAGACTCTCTCTCACAGACTCTCTCTCACAGACTCTCTCTCACAGACACACTCTCACAGACACACTCTCACAGACACACTCTCACAGACACTCTCTCACAGACACTCTCTCACAGACACTCTCTCACTCACAGACTCTCTCACAGACTCTCTCACACTCACAGACTCTCTCTCACAGACTCTCTCTCACAGACTCTCTCTCACAGACTCTCTCTCACAGACTCTCTCTCACAGACTCTCTCTCACAGACTCTCTCTCACACACTCTCTCTCACACACTCTCTCTCACACACTCTCTCTCACACACTCTCTCTCACACACTGTCTCTCACACACTGTCTCTCACACTCTCTCTCTCACACTCTCTCCCTCAGACACTCTCTGACTCAGACACTCTCTCGCAGACTCTCAGACACTCTCTCAGACTCACAGACACTCTCACAGACTCACAGACACTCTCACAGACTCACAGACACTCTCACAGACTCACAGCCACTCTCACAGACTCAGCCACTCTCACAGACTCAGCCACTCTCACAGACTCAGCCACTCTCACAGACTCAGCCACTCTCACAGACTCAGCCACTCTCACAGACTCAGCCACTCTCACTGACTCTCTCTCACAGACTCTCTCACAGACTCTCTCACAGACTCTCTCACAGACTCTCTCACAGACACTCTCTCACAGACTCTCTCACAGACTCTCTCACAGACTCTCTCACAGACTCTCTCACTCAGACTCTCTCACACTCACAGACTCTCTCACAGACTCTCTCACACTCACAGACTCTCTCACAGACTCTCTCACACTCACAGACTCTCTCACACTCACAGACTCTCTCACACTCACAGACTCTCTCACACTCACAGACTCTCTCACACTCACAGACTCTCTCACACTCACAGACTCTCTCACACTCTCTCACAGACTCTCTCACAGACTCTCTCTCACAGACTCTCTCTCACAGACTCTCTCACACTCTCTCTCACAGACTCTCTCACACTCTCTCTCACAGACTCTCTCACACACTCTCTCTCTCAGACTCTCTCTCAGACTCTCTCTCTCTCAGACTCTCTCTCTCTCAGACACTCTCTCTCTCTCAGACACTCTCTCTCTCTCAGACACTCTCTCTCTCTCTCAGACACTCTCAGACACTCTCTCTCAGACACACTCTCTCAGACACTCTCTCTCAGACACTCTCTCTCAGACACTCTCTCTCAGACACTGTCACAGACACTCTGACTCACAGACTCTCACAGACTCAGACACTCTCACAGACAGACTCACAGACACTCTCACAGACACTCTCACACTCTCTCTCACACACAATCTCACACTCTCTCTCTCACACACTCTCTCTCTCACTCACACACTCTCTCACACTCACACACTCTCTCTCACTCTCTCTCTCACACACTCTCTCTCTCACTCACACACTCTCTCTCTCACTCACACACTCTCTCTCTCTCACACTCTCTCTCACACACTCTCTCACAGACACTCTCTCTCAGACACTCTCTCTCAGACACTCTCTCACAGACACTCTCTCACAGACACTCTCTCTCACAGACACTCTCTCTCACAGACACTCTCTCTCACAGACACTCTCTCTCACAGACACTCTCACAGACACTCTCACAGACAGACTCACAGACACTCTCTCACACACTCTCTCTCACAGACACTCTCTCTCACACACTCTCTCACAGACACTCTCTCTCACACACTCTCTCTCACACACTCTCTCTCACACACTCTCTCTCACAGACTCTCTCACAGACTCTCTCACAGACACACTCTCTCACAGACACACTCTCTCACAGACACACTCTCTCACAGACATACTCTCTCACAGACATACTCTCTCACAGACACACTCTCTCACAGACACACACTCTCACAGACACACACTCTCACAGACACACACTCTCACAGACACACACTCTCACAGACACACACTCTCACAGACACACACTCTCACAGACACACTCTCTCACAGACTCTCTCTCACAGACTCTCTCTCACAGACTCTCTCACAGACTCTCTCTCACAGACTCTCTCTCACAGACCCCCTCTCACAGACTCTCTCACAGACACTCTCTCACAGACTCTCTCACAGACTCTCTCACAGACTCTCTCACAGACTCTCACAGACTCTCTCTCAGACTCTCTCTCAGACTCTCTCTCAGACTCTCTCTCAGACTCTCTCTCACAGACTCTCTCTCACAGACACTCTCTGACTCACAGACACTCTCACAGACACTCTGACTCAGACACTCTCACACTCTCTCTCTCACAGACACTCTCTCACAGACACTCTCACAGACACTCTCTCACAGACACTCTCTCACAGACACTCTCTCACAGACACTCTCTCACAGACACTCTCTCACAGACACTCTCTCACAGACACTCTCTCACAGACACTCTCTCACAGACACTCTCTCACAGACACTCTCTCTCTGACACTCTCTCTCTGACACTCTCCCTCAGACACTCTCTCCCTCAGACACTCTCTCGCAGACTCTCAGACACTCTCTGACTCACAGACACTCTCACAGACTCACAGACACTCTCACAGACTCACAGACACTCTCACAGACTCTCAGACACTCTCACAGACTCTCAGACACTCTCAGACTCTCAGACACTCTCACTGACTCAGACACTCTCACTGACTCAGACACTCTCACAGACTCTCTCTCACAGACTCTCTCTCACAGACTCTCTCTCACAGACTCTCTCACACTCTCTCTCACAGACTCTCTCTCACAGACTCTCTCTCACAGACACTCTCTCACAGACACTCACTCACAGACACTCTCTCACAGACACTCTCTCACACTCACAGACTCTCTCACACTCTCTCACACTCACACTCTCTCACAGACTCTCTCTCACAGACTCTCTCTCACAGACTCTCTCTCACAGACTCTCTCTCACACACTCTCTCTCACACACTCTCTCTCACTCTCTCTCACACACTCTCTCTCACACACTCTCTCACACACTCTCTCTCACACACTCTCTCTCACACACTCTCTCTGACACTCTCTCTCTGACACTCTCTCTCTGACACTCTCTGACACTCTCTCTCTGACACTCTCTCACAGACACTCTCTGACTCAGACACTCTCTGACTCAGACACTCTCTGACTCAGACACTCTCTGACTCAGACACTCTCTCCCTCAGACACTCTCTGACTCAGACACTCTCTCCCTCAGACACTCTCTGACTCAGACACTCTCTGACTCAGACACTCTCTGACTCAGACACTCTCTGACTCAGACACTCTCTGACTCAGACACTCTCTGACTCAGACACTCTCTGACTCAGACACTCTCTGACTCAGACACTCTCTGACTCAGACACTCTCTGACTCAGACACTCTCTGACTCAGACACTCTCTCCCTCAGACACTCTCTCCCTCAGACACTCTCTCCCTCAGACACTCTCTCCCTCAGACACTCTCTCCCGCAGACACTCTCTCCCTCAGACACTCTCTCCCGCAGACACTCTCTCGCAGACTCTCAGACACTCTCTCAGACTCACAGACACTCTCACAGACTCACAGACACTCTCACAGACTCAGACACTCTCACAGACTCTCAGACACTCTCACAGACTCTCAGACACTCTCACAGACTCTCAGACACTCTCACAGACTCTCAGACACTCTCACAGACTCTCAGACACTCTCACAGACTCTCAGACACTCTCACAGACACTCTCACAGACTCAGACACTCTCACAGACTCAGACACTCTCACAGACTCAGACACTCTCACAGACTCAGACACTCTCACAGACTCAGACACTCTCACAGACTCAGACACTCTCACAGACTCAGACACTCTCACAGACTCTCTCTCACAGACTCTCTCTCACAGACTCTCTCTCACAGACTCTCTCTCACAGACTCTCTCACAGACACACTCTCACAGACACTCTCACAGACTCTCTCACAGACTCTCTCACAGACTCTCACAGACTCTCTCACAGACTCTCTCACAGACTCTCTCACAGACACTCTCACAGACACTCTCACAGACACTCTCACAGACACTCTCACAGACACTCTCACAGACTCTCTCACAGACTCTCTCACACTCACAGACTCTCTCACAGACTCTCTCTCACAGACTCTCTCTCACAGACTCTCTCACAGACTCTCTCTCACAGACTCTCTCTCACAGACTCTCTCTCACAGACTCTCTCTCACAGACTCTCTCTCACAGACTCTCTCTCACAGACTCTCTCTCACAGACTCTCTCTCACAGACTCTCTCTCACAGACTCTCTCTCACAGACTCTCTCTCACACACTCTCTCTCACACACTCTCTCTCACACACTCTCTCTCACACACTCTCTCTCACACACTCTCTCTCACACACTCTCTCTCACACACTCACTCTCACACACTGTCTCTCACACACTCTCTCTCACACTCTCTCCCTCAGACACTCTCTGACTCAGACACTCTCTCGCAGACTCTCAGACACTCTCTCGCAGACTCTCAGACACTCTCTCAGACTCTCAGACACTCTCTCAGACTCTCAGACACTCTCTCAGACTCTCAGACACTCTCTCAGACTCTCAGACACTCTCTCAGACTCTCAGACACTCTCTCAGACTCTCAGACACACTCTCAGACTCACAGACACTCTCACAGACTCACAGACACTCTCAGACTCACAGACACTCTCACAGACTCACAGACACTCTCACAGACTCACAGACACTCTCACAGACTCACAGCCACTCTCACAGACTCACAGCCACTCTCACAGACTCACAGCCACTCTCACAGACTCAGCCACTCTCACAGACTCAGCCACTCTCACAGACTCAGCCACTCTCACAGACTCAGCCACTCTCACAGACTCAGCCACTCTCACAGACTCTCTCTCACAGACTCTCTCTCACTGACTCTCTCTCACTGACTCTCTCACTGACTCTCTCTCACTGACTCTCTCTCACTGACTCTCTCTCACAGACTCTCTCTCACAGACTCTCTCTCACAGACTCTCTCACAGACTCTCTCTCACAGACTCTCTCACAGACTCTCTCACAGACTCTCTCACAGACTCTCACAGACTCTCACAGACTCTCACAGACTCTCTCACAGACTCTCTCTCACAGACTCTCTCACAGACTCTCTCACACTCACAGACTCTCTCACAGACTCTCTCACACTCACAGACTCTCTCACAGACTCTCTCACACTCACAGACTCTCTCACAGACTCTCTCACACTCACAGACTCTCTCACACTCACAGACTCTCTCACACTCACAGACTCTCTCACACTCACAGACTCTCTCACACTCACTCACACTCACAGACTCTCACACTCACAGACTCTCACACTCACAGACTCTCACACTCACAGACTCTCACACTCACAGACTCTCACACTCACAGACTCTCACACTCACAGACTCTCACACTCACAGACTCTCACACTCACAGACTCTCACACTCACAGACTCTCACACTCACAGACTCTCTCTCACAGACTCTCTCTCACAGACTCTCTCTCACAGACTCTCTCTCACAGACTCTCTCTCACAGACTCTCTCACACACTCTCTCTCTCAGACTCTCTCTCAGACTCTCTCTCTCTCAGACACTCTCTCACTCAGACACTCTCTCACTCAGACACTCTCTCACTCAGACACTCTCTCTCTCAGACACTCTCTCTCTCAGACACTCTCTCTCTCTCTCAGACACTCTCTCTCTCTCAGACACTCTCTCTGACACTCTCTCTCTGACACTCTCTCTCTGACACTCTCTCTCTGACACTCTCTCTCTGACACTCTCTCTCTGACACTCTCTCTCTGACACTCTCTCTCTGACACTCTCTCTCTGACACTCTCTCTCTGACACTCTCTCTCAGACACTCTCTCTCTGACACTCTCTCTCTGACACTCTCTCTCAGACACTCTCTCTCAGACACTCTCTCTCAGACACTCTCTCTCAGACACTCTCTCTCAGACACTCTCACAGACTGTCACAGACACTCTCTGACTCACAGACTCTCACAGACTCAGACACTCTCACAGACAGACTCAGACACTCTCACAGACACTCTCACACTCTCTCTCACACACTCTCTCTCACACTCTCTCTCACACTCTCTCTCTCTCACACACTCTCTCTCACTCACACACTCTCTCTCACACTCACACACTCTCTCTCTCACTCACACACTCTCTCTCTCACTCACACACTCTCTCTCTCACACTCTCTCTCTCACACTCTCTCTCTCACACTCTCTCTCACACACTCTCTCTCTCACACTCTCTCTCACACACTCTCTCTCACACACTCTCTCACAGACACTCTCTCTCAGACACTCTCTCTCAGACACTCTCTCTCAGACACTCTCTCTCAGACACTCTCTCTCAGACACTCTCTCTCAGACACTCTCTCTCAGACACTCTCTCTCAGACACTCTCTCTCAGACACTCTCTCTCAGACACTCTCTCTCACAGACACTCACAGACACTCTCTCTCACACACTCTCACACACTCTCACACACTCTCACACACTCTCACAGACACTCTCACAGACACTCTCACAGACAGACTCACAGACACTCTCTCACACACTCTCTCTCACACACTCTCTCTCACACACTCTCTCTCACACACTCTCTCACAGACACTCTCTCTCACACACTCTCACAGACACTCTCACAGACACTCTCACAGACACTCTCACAGACACTCTCACAGACACTCTCACAGACACTCTCACAGACACTCTCACAGACACTCTCACAGACACTCTCTCTGACACTCTGACTCTCTCTGACACTCTCTCTGACACTCTGACTCTCTCTGACACTCTCTCTGACACTCTCTCTGACACTCTCTGACACTCTCTCTCTGACACTCTCTCTCAGACACTCTCTCTCTGACACTCTCTCTCAGACACTCTCTCTCAGACACTCTCTCTCAGACACTCTCTCTCAGACACTCTCTCTCAGACACTCTCTCTCAGACACTCTCTCTCACAGACTCACAGACACTCTCTCACAGACTCACACACTCTCACAGACTCACACAGACACTCTCTCTCAAACTCTCACAGACACTCTCTCACAGACACTCTCTCACAGACACTCTCTCACAGACACTCTCTCACAGACACTCTCTCACAGACACTCTCTCACAGACTCTTACAGACTCTCTCTGACTCACACAGACACTCTCACAGACTCACACAAACACTCTCACAGACTCACACAAACACTCTCACAGACTCACACAAACACTCTCACAGACTCACACAAACACTCACAGACTCACACAAACACTCACAGACTCACACAAACACTCACAGACACTCTCTCACAGACACTCTCTCACAGACACTCTCTCACAGACACTCTCTCACAGACACTCTCTCACAGACACTCTCTCACAGACACTCTCTCACAGACACTCTCTCACAGACACTCTCTCACAGACACTCTCTCACAGACACTCTCTCACAGACACTCTCTCACAGACACTCTCTCACAGACACTCTCTCACAGACACTCTCTCACAGACACTCTCTCACAGACACTCTCTCACAGACACTCTCTCACAGACACTCTCTCACAGACACTCTCTCACAGACACTCTCTCACAGACACTCTCTCACAGACACTCTCTCACACTCTCACACACTCTCACACACTCTCACACACTCTCTCACACTCTCTCACACTCTGTCACACTCTCTCACTCTCTCACAGACACTCTCACAGACTCACACAGACACTCTCTCACAGACTCACAGACACTCTCACAGACTCACACAGACACTCTCTCTCAAACTCTCACAGACACTCTCTCACAGACACTCTCACAGACACTCTCACAGACACTCTCTCACAGACACTCTCTCACAGACACTCTCTCACAGACACTCTCTCACACACACTCTCTCAGACACTCTCTCTCAGACACTCTCTCTCAGACACTCTCTCTCAGACACTCTCTCTCAGACACTCTCTCTCAGACACTCTCTCACAGACACTCTCACAGACACTCTCTCACAGACACTCTCTCACAGACACTCTCTCACAGACACTCTCTCACAGACACTCTCTCTCAGACACTCTCTCTCAGACACTCTCTCTCAGACACTCTCTCTCAGACACTCTCTCAGACACTCTCTCAGACACTCTCTCAGACACTCTCTCAGACACTCTCTCAGACACTCTCTCAGACACTCTCTCAGACACTCTCACAGACACTCTCTCACAGACTCTTACAGACTCTCTCTGACTCACAGACACTCTCACAGACACTCTCACACAAACACTCTCACAGACTCACACAAACACTCTCACAGACTCACACAAACACTCTCACAGACTCACACAAACACTCTCACAGACTCACACAGACACTCTCTCACAGACTCACACAGACACTCTCTCACAGACACTCTCTCACAGACACTCTCTCACAGACACTCTCTCACAGACACTCTCTCACAGACACTCTCTCACAGACACTCTCACAGACACTCTCTCACAGACACTCTCTCACAGACACTCTCTCACAGACTCTCACAGACTCTCACAGACTCTCTCAGACTCTCTCAGACTCTCTCAGACTCTCTCAGACTCTCTCAGACTCTCTCACAGACTCTCACAGACACTCTCTCACAGACTCACAGACACTCTCACAGACTCTCACAGACACTCTCTCACAGACACTCTCTCACAGACACTCTCTCACAGACACTCTCTCACAGACACTCTCTCACAGACACTCTCTCACAGACACTCTCTCACAGACACTCTCTCACAGACACTCTCTCAGACACTCTCTCTCAGACACTCTCTCTCAGACACTCTCTCACAGACACTCTCTCACAGACACTCTCTCACAGACACTCTCTCACAGACACTCTCTCACAGACACTCTCTCACAGACTCTCTCACAGACTCTCTCACAGACTCTCTCACAGACTCTCTCTCACAGACTCTCTCTCACAGACACTCTCTCACAGACACTCTCACAGACACTCTCTCACAGACACTCTCTCACAGACACTCTCTCACAGACTCTCTCACAGACACTCTCTCACAGACACTCTCTCACAGACACTCTCTCACAGACACTCTCTCACAGACACTCTCTCACAGACACTCTCTCACAGACACTCTCTCACAGACACTCTCTCACAGACTCTCTCACAGACACTCTCTCACAGACACTCTCTCACAGACACTCTCTCACAGACACTCTCTCACAGACTCACACAGACACTCTCACAGACTCACACAAACACTCTCACACTCTCTCACAGACACTCTCTCACACTCTCTCACACTCTCTCACACTCTCTCACAGACTCTCTCAGACTCACAGACTCTCTCAGACTCTCTCAGACTCTCTCAGACTCTCACAGACTCTCTCAGACTCTCACAGACTCTCTCAGACTCTCAGACTCTCAGTCTCACAGACTCTCATACAGACTCTCATACAGACTCTCATACAGACTCTCTCACACTCTCACACTCTCTCACACTCTCTCACACTCTCTCACACTCTCTCACACTCTCTCACACTCTCTCACACTCTCTCTCACACTCTCTCTCACACTCTCTCTCACAGACACTCTCTCACAGACACTCTCTCACAGACACTCTCTCTCACAGACACTCTCTCTCTCACAGACACTCTCTCTCTCACAGACACTCTCTCTCTCACAGACACTCTCTCTCACAGACACTCTCTCTCACAGACACTCTCTCAGACTCAGACACTCTCTCACAGACTCAGACACTCTCTCACAGACTCAGACACTCTCACAGACTCAGACACTCTCTCACAGACTCAGACACTCTCTCACAGACTCAGACACTCTCTCACAGACTCAGACACTCTCTCACAGACTCAGACACTCTCTCACAGACTCAGACACTCTCTCACAGACTCAGACACTCTCACAGACACAGACACTCTCTCACAGACACAGACTCTCACAGACTCTCACAGACTCTCACACACTCTCTCACAGACACTCTCTCACAGACACTCTCTCACAGACACTCTCTCACAGACACTCTCTCACAGACACTCTCTCACAGACACTCTCTCACTCACTCTCTCTCACTGACTCTCTCTCACACTCTCTTTTTTTTTTTTTTTTTTGAAGGTTTTATATAGCGCGAACAAGACCCTTGCGAGTATCAGAGCGCTTTACAAGTCATATGTAGAAAACACAATATAGCACACAAAGATATGGGTGAAACAGCTATAAGCAGCTTATACACGTATCAATAAGCTAGCGTAAAAACAAAAGGACAACTATGGAGCATAAACACAGAACTAATAATAATATACAGTAGAAGGACAGAGAGTTCACGTGAATTTAGCCATGAGGATCGCTTTCACTTCTTTTTGAAGGAGGCAGTGGACGGGTTCATTCTTGTTTCAATGGGCAAAGCGTTCCAGATCCTAGGAGCCATACCAGAGAAGGATCGGTTATAGGTTTTTTCTTGGCGAATCGTTGTGGTTTTAGAAGAAGAGTCTTGGCACTCCTGGAGGCTCTGCTGCCCGCAGAGAGCACCAATTTCTGAGCTAGGTAGTGCGGGGAGTTGTGGTGTAGGGCCTTGTGCGTCATACAAGCGATTTTCAGATGACTTCTAGCTTCAAACGGTAGCCAGTTGAGGGCTCTCAGGTCGGGGGATATGTGAGAGTTTCTCTTTGAGCCCGTAATGAGTCTCGCAGCTGAGTTGATAGTGGCTCTTAGTGGGGCTGTCGATGACATTGGTAGGCCGCATAAGGTTACCGCCCCATATTCCACTCTAGGGATTACTAGGGCTTGAACTGCTTGTTTGAAATCGTAGGCTGGCAGAAAGGGTTTCATTTTTCGCAGGGTCTTCAAGTGGAAGTTAGCTCCTTTTGTGGAGGCGCTGATATGCTTCTGCATCTTTAGGTTGCTGTCAAGCGTTACACCTAGCGATTTCGCTGAGTCGACGATGAGAGGTTGTCCTTTGAGAGCTGTTAAGTGCTTCAGCCAATCCAGGATGGTGGGAGTTTTGTTAGGGGGAGCGATTAAGAAGAATTCCGTTTTGAGGGAGTTTAGTTTCAAATGGTTTTCGGCCAGCCATGTTTGGGTTTTTTGTAGTGTGGTGTTGAGCGGTTTGATGTCATCAAGTGAGTGGATCTTGATGTAGATTTGGGTGTCATCTGCATACATATGGAAGTGAATCTTGGCGAGGCTGAGAAGATCGGTAAGAGGTTCCATAAAAAGGTTGAAAAGGGTGGGTGAGAGGGAGGAGCCTTGTGGGACTCCTAATGTGACAGGCATGAGGTTGGACAGGGATTGGTTGACCTTGAATCTTTGGGATCTATTTTGGAGGAAGGAGGCGAACCAGTTAAATACAGTTCCAGACATTCCCATTCTGTGTTTCATGAGTTCAAGCAGGTTGCCGTGTTTGTCGGTGTCAAATGCTGATGACAGGTCGAGTAGGATAAGTAAACAAGCTTCGTTTTGGTCCAGGATTTTTAGAGCGTCGTCAATTACATGTGTCATGGCTGATTCGGTACTGTGACCTGCTCGGAAGCCTGATTGAAATTGGTTAAGCAGGTTGAATTGATCAATGTGGCTGTTCAGCTGCATGTTAACGCATTTTTCCAGGAGTTTTGCTAGCATAGGTATGTTAGAAATTGGACGATAGTTATTTGGGTCCGAGGGGTCAGCTGTTGTTTTCTTTAGGATAGGCGACACCTGACCTGTTTTCAGGATGTCTGGAATGGATCCTTGAAGGAGGGACGTATTTATGATCTTGGTCCAGAGAGGTAGTAACAGAGGAATGAAGTCTTTTAAGTAATTAGCCGGGAGCGGGTCTGTGAAATGATTGGAGGGTTTCAGAGCGGTTAGCGTCTTTAATATGGAATCTTCACTGTAAGTGTTGAAGTGTGACCAAGTTGCGTTGTTTTTGAGTTTGAATTTTGGGAGGTCGTTAGCTTGTGCACCAGCAGGGGGCAGTGATGAATTCTTTATCAAGTCTGAGAGGGATAAGAAGTCCTTGCGTAGATCTGATTTTATGGGATTCTGTTTTAGAGGCGAAGAAGGAGGCAAATCCATCGCAGTTGGGAAGAGTAAGTGGGATAGCGTTAGGGAGACTGGGTACGGTCTTGGTTTGGGTTTTGATGAGATCGAATAGCTTTTTGGGGCGGTTCTTGGCTTGGTCTAGTTGAGTCCTGAAGAAGTCGGTTTTAGATTTTCTGATCTTTCTAAAATAGGAGTTTCTGGCGATTCTTAGAAGCTTGAGGTGGTCAGCTGAGGGTGCGGCTCTCCAACGTCGTTCAATTACTCTGAGAGAGCGTCTGTCTACATTAAGCCTCCCATCATACCAAGGTTTTGAGTTTTTTGTGGAAGTTCTTTTCAGTTGAAGCGGGGCTATTTTGTCTAGGAGATTGTTCATGGAGTGAAAGTAGTGATTGGTCAGCCCCTGGACATCGGTTAGGTCTTCCGGGGGACATAGAAGGTTTGAATTAGCTGATGCTGTAAGGTCAGAGCCGACGTTTTTCAGGTTTCTCTTCCAGATCTTAGTTCTCAGGGGTTGTGTTGGGAGTCGTTTAACCGTTTCCAAGACTTGGAAAGTAATGATGTGATGGTCCGACCAGTCACATGGGATGATCGAGTCGAGCTGTGTAGAGTCCACTTTAGAGATTACTAGGTCGAGAATTGCGCCTTTGTCGTGTGTAGGGCTGTTACATATTTGGTCAAGATTAAGGTCGGCGAGGAAAGCTTTGAGGCTGTTTACCCCAGAGTCGTTCTGGTCATCCCAATGAAGGTTGAAGTCCCCCAGGAATATTTGCTTATTTTGTTGGCTGTCATTTGACGCTAGAATATCCATGAGGTGTTCTATGAATGTGAGGTTATCACCCGGAGGGTGGTAGAAAGTGTGTAAAGAACATATTTGTTTGTTATTACTGGCGATGTTTAAGCGGAAGTATTCACATGAGGATAAAGCGGGGGCATTGGAGTTGGTCACTGTTAGGCTGATCTGATGTATGCAGGCTATCCCACCTCCTGGCCTGTCCGTTCTGTCTAGTCTGGTGATGTCATAGTTAGGGGGTAGCAAGATGTCCATGATGGGAGTAGATGCTTCTTTTAACCAAGTTTCCGTCAGGATCAGAATGTCTGGTTTGTTAGTGAGTAGTAGGTCAGCTATCTCGGCTGCATGTCTAGATGCGGATCTGCAGTTTAGGAGAATACAATTTAGTCGCGTCTTTTTGGATATTATCGGGTGTTCGATTGTGAGGGGGATTCTAGTGAGGTTATTTTCAACTATGCCTCTGGAGTTGTCTGGTGGCTCTGTATGTGTTGATAGGGATAGATTGTATTCGGGAGTCTGTATGTGGGATAGTTGGAAGCCCAGCGTTATGTGGAGAGTGAGGTAGCTCGTATGAGCGAAGGAGGGCCCCTAATTCTATAGCAGATAGAGGGTTTATCATCCTGATAGGGCGGGATAAGGCATTAGGGAGCGGAACTGTGCTCCAACGTGGAGACCCCCGCGTCTGGGAGCTTGCAAGTAGATGTTGGGTGCGACTAGAGTTCTTGGAGTGTGGGAAAGATCTGTATTCTTGTTTAGTGCTAGTGAATTTGGGTTGTTGTATGATCAGGTCGTGTAGGGTTCGGATGTCCGTTTTGACTTGCTGAAGGGCTGATAATATCTGGTCAAGTCTAGGGTCAGGCGTGAGAGTGTCCTTATTGGAAGGATGGACTGAGGGAGTAGGCGGAATAGTAGAATCTTTTGTGTCGTTTGAGGGGGAGTCGTGGTCGGGGACATTGCAAAGTGTTCTTTCTGTGTGTAAGTCCATGGAGGGGGAGAGAGGAGGTCAGAGGGGAGGGGACTAAGACGGCTATGCCAGGATCAGTGGGGGTATAGGTGGGGCTGAATATGACGGGCTGAAGGGAGGTGCTGGGAGTCAATCAATCAATCACAGAATTTGTAAAGCGCACTACTTACCCGCGAGGGTCTCAAGGCGCTGGGGGAAAAAAAAAGGGGGGGCTGCTACTGGTCGAACAACCAGGTCTTGAGTAGCCTCCTGAAGGTCAGCAGGTCTTGGGTCTGTCGTAGGCTTAGTGGAAGGGTGTTCCAGGTCTTGGCGGCGAGGTGGGAGAAGGATCTGCCGCCGGTGGTGGTTCTTCGAATGCGAGGGACGGTGGCGAGGGAGAGGTCGGCGGAGCGGAGTTGGCGGTTGGGGACGTAGAAGAGGAGTCGTCTGTTGAGGTAGGCTGGGCCAGTCTTGTGGAGTGCCTTGTGTGCGTGGATGAGGAGTTTGAAGGAGATTCTCCTGTCGACGGGGAGCCAGTGCAGGTTCCTCAGGTGGGGGGTGATGTGGCTGTGGCGTGGTACATCGAGGATCAGGCGTGCGGAGGCGTTTTGTATGCGTTGCAGTCGCTTGATGAGCTTGGCCGGGGCTCCCGCGTAGAGGGCGTTCCCATAGTCAAGTCTGCTGCTGACGAGGGCCTGGGTGACTGTTCTTCTCGTGTCTGTCGGGATCCACCTGTAGATCTTGCGAAGCATGCGGAGGGTGTTGAAGCAGGAGGGTGAGACTGCGTTGACTTGCTTGGCCATGGAGAGCGTTGAGTCGAGGATGACTCCCAGGTTGCGTGCGTGGTCGGTGGGTGTCGGGGCTGCTCCCAGCGTCGTTGGCCACCAGGAGTCGTCCCAGGCTGAGGGGTTGGAGCTGAGGATGAGGACCTCTGTCTTCTCCGTGTTCAGTTTTAGTCGGCTGATCTTCATCCAATCGGCGACGGCCTTCATCCCTTCATGGAGGTTGGATTTGGCGGCAAGGGGGTCCTTGGTGAGGGAGAGGATCAGTTGAGTGTCGTCGGCGTAGGAGATTATGTTGAGGTCGTGCTGTCTGGCGATGCGTGCGAGCGGGGCCATGTAGATGTTGAACAGTGTTGGGCTGAGGGACGATCCCTGGGGTACGCCGCAGATGATCTCGGAGGATTCGGATCGGAATGGTGGGAGGCGGACTCTCTGGGTTCTGCCGGCGAGGAAGGAGGTGGCCCATTCCAGGGCCTTGTCTCGGATCCCTGCGTTGTGGAGGCGTGCGCGTAGAGTGCGGTGGCAGACAGTGTCGAAGGCGGCGGAGAGGTCCTGCAGGATGAGGGCTGCGGTCTCACCGTTGTCCAGCAGGATCCTGATGTCGTCGGTGGCGGCGATGAGGGCAGTCTCAGTGCTGTGGTTGCTGCGGAACCCCGATTGGGATGGGTCCAGGATGCTGTTTTCTTCGAGGTATCGGGTTAGCTGTTTGTTGACTATCTTCTCGATGACCTTGGCTGGGAACGGAAGCAGGGAGATGGGCCGGAAGTTCTTGAGGTCTCTCGGGTCCGCCTTGGGTTTTTTGAGTAGGGCGTTGATCTCTGCGTGTTTCCAGCTCTCTGGGAAGGTCGCGGTCTCGAAGGAGAGATTGATGATGTTGCACAGGTGGGGTGCGATGGAGCTGCTGGCTTTGTTGAAGATGTGGTGCGGGAAAGGGTCTGACGGGGAGCCGGAGTGTATTGTGCTCATGGTCTTGATGGTGTCCTCGATGTTCACGCTGGCCCAGGCTGGTAGGGGGTCGTGGTCGATGGTGTGCGGCGGGTCTGGTGCATCGATCTTAGTTGGGGCTGTCTGGGTGTTGAAGCTGTCGTGGATGTCGGCGATCTTGCGGTGGAAGAAGGTGGCGAGGGAGTCGCACAGGGGTTGCGACGGTGGGATGTCGTTGGTGTTGGAGCTGGGGTTGGAGAGTTCCTTCACGATGTTGAAAAGCTCCTTGCTGTTGTGTGCGTTGTTGTCGAGGCGGTCTTTGAAGGAGATTCTCTTGGCGGACTTGATGAGGTGGTGGTGGTTACGGATGGCGTCTTTGTGGGCTGCGTGGCTGTCCGGTGTCTTATCACTGTGCCATTTCTTCTCTAGTTTCCGGCAGGTACGCTTGGAAGCTAGGAGTTCCGAGGTGAACCAGCTGGCTCTTTTGGTGGTGTCAGCGTAGGTGAGTTTTTTCAGCGGGGCGAGGGTGTTGGCACAGTCGTCCATCCATCTTCTGAGGTTGCAGGCAGCGTCGTCGGTGTTGGATGGGTCGGAGGGAGGGCTGAGAGCGAGGGTTGCCCGTAGTTGGTCTTCGGTGACTTTGCTCCAGCAGCGGCGTGGGATCTGTTGGGTGCGGTGGTGTGTGGTGGGTTTCTGGAAGGTGAAATGGATGCAGCGGTGGTCGGTCCAGAGGAGTTCCGTGGTGTGGCTGAAGGAGACGTGGGAGCTTGAGGAGAAGATGGGGTCGAGCGTGTGGCCGGCGGAATGGGTCGGTGTTGTGACGAGCTGGCTCAGACCGAGGTTGGCGAGGTTGTCGATCAGGGTGGTGGAGTTGCTGTCGTTGTTGTTCTCCAGGTGAAAATTCAGGTCTCCGAGGAGGATGTAGTCGGTAGAGGTCAGGGCGTGCGTGCTGATGAAGTCGGCGATGGAGTCGCTGAACTGGGGTCGGGGCCCAGGGGGTCTGTAGACAAGGGTGCCTCTAAGGGTGGTGTTGTGGTCCGTGTGGATCTGGAAGTGCATGTGTTCGGCGGTGCTGAGAGTGTTGTCGGTGCTGGTCGAGACCCTGATGGTGTTCTTGTGGACGATGGCGATTCCTCCTCCTACTGCGTTGACGCGGTCTCTGCGGGTGATCTTATAGCCGTCTGGGATGGCGATGTCGGGGGCGGAGGAGTCGTTCATCCAGGTCTCTGTCAGGAAGGCGACGTCTGGTGATGATGTGTCGAGCAGGTCCCAGAGCTCGACGGCGTGTTTGCGTGCGGAGCGGGTGTTCAGTAGGATGCATCGGAGGTGGTTGCGGTCCTTCTTGGCGGGCGCCTCGGTGGCTCTGAGGCTGGTGTAGCTGCAGTTCCGGCAGGTGAAGGGACCATGGGTGCGTTTCGGGGCGGCCTTGAAGCAGTTGTGCGTCCGTCCGGGGTTGAGAGCGTGGAGTGTGGTGGCATCGTATCGGCGTCGGTCCTCGAGGCTGGTGCGGGGGGTGCACGGCCCAGGGGTTCTGGCGCTGGGCGCGGTCCAGGCACGGACGGGCGCAGACGGGCTTGCCTTAGGCGCGGCTGCACAGCGGCCGCCATATATGGGGAGGTGGGAGGGAGGAGCAGCTGGGAGGCAGGGTCAGCGAATGGGCAGTCAGGGGGGCGGGGCCGCAGGGGACGCAGCGGCGGGAGTGGAGAGAGGCAGCGAGGGGTACAGAAGGCAAGAAGGACACAGGGAAATGGGGGCAGCGAGGGAAACAGAGAGAAAACGGGCACAAAGCAATGGGGGCAGCGAGGGAACAGAAGAAAAAAATGGACACAAAGCAATGGGGGCAGCGAGGGACCAGAAGAAAAAATGGACACAAAGCAATGGGGGCAGCGAGGGAAACAGAGAGAAAACGGGCACAAAGCAATGGGGGCAGCGAGGGAACAGAAGAAAAAATGGACACAAAGCAATGGGGGCAGCGAGGGAACAGAAGAAAAAATGGACACAAAGCAATGGGGGCAGCGAGGGAAACAGAGAGAAAACGGGCACAAAGCAATGGGGGCAGCGAGGGAACAGAAGGAAAAAATGGACACAAAGCAATGGGGGCAGCGAGGGAAACAGAGAGAAAACGGGCACAAAGCAATGGGGGCAGCGAGGGAACAGAAGAAAGAAATGGACACAATACAGTGGGGGCAGCGAGGGGAACAGAAGAGAATGGACACAATACAGTGGGGGCAGCGAGGGAAACAGACTGAAAACGGGCACCGAGGCCACAAGCAGAGGGCGAGCTTACCAGCAGCAGCAGCGGGCAGGACACCACAGGCGGAGCTGTGTGGCGGGGGAGCGACCTACCTGGTAAGGTCAAGGGTCGCTCTCCTCACCGCGCAGCGGCCGCCATATATGGGGAGGTGGGAGGGAGGAGCAGCTGGGAGGCAGGGGCAGCGAATGGGCAGTCAGGGGGGCGGGGCCGCAGGGGACGCAGCGGCGGGAGTGGAGAGAGGCAGCGAGGGGTACAGAAGGCAAGAAGGACACAGGGAAATGGGAGCAGCGAGGGAAACAGAGAGAAAACGGGCACAAAGCAATGGGGGCAGCGAGGGAAACAGAGAAAACGGGCACAAAGCAATGGGGGCAGCGAGGGAACAGAAGAAAAAAAATGGACACAAAGCAATGGGGGCAGCGAGGGAACAGAAGAAAAAAATGGACACAAAGCAATGGGGGCAGCGAGGGAAACAGAGAGAAAACGGGCACAAAGCAATGGGGGCAGCGAGGGAACAGAAGGAAAAAATAGACACAAAGCAATGGGGGCAGCGAGGGAAACAGAGAGAAAACGGGCACAAAGCAATGGGGGCAGCGAGGGAACAGAAGAAAGAAATGGACACAATACAGTGGGGGCAGCGAGGGGAACAGAAGAGAATGGACACAATACAGTGGGGGCAGCGAGGGAAACAGACGGAAAACGGGCACCGAGGCCACAAGCAGAGGGCAAGCTTACCAGCAGCAGCAGCGGGCAGGACACCACAGGCGGAGCTGTGTGGCGGGGGAGGGACCTACCTGGTAAGGTCAAGGGTCGCTCTCCTCACCGCGCAGCGGCCGCAATATATGGGGAGGTGGGAGGGAGGAGCAGCTGGGAGGCAGGGGCAGCGAATGGGCAGTCAGGGGGGCGGGGCCGCAGGGGACGCAGCGGCGGGAGTGGAGAGAGGCAGCGAGGGGTACAGAAGGCAAGAAGGACACAGGGAAATGGGGGCAGCGAGGGAAACAGAGAGAAAATGGGCACAAAGCAATCGGGGCAGCGAGGGAACAGAAGAAAAAATGGACACAAAGCAATGGGGGCAGCGAGGGAAACTGAGAGAAAACGGGCACTAAGCAATGGGGGCAGCGAGGGAACAGAAGAAAAAAATGGACACAAAGCAATGGGGGCAGCGAGGGAACAGAAGAAAAAATGGACACAAAGCAATG